>JAAAKM020073195.1:221672100-221732206 GCA_010016025.2 Alatinidae sp. Z8VKAUB7J3 | reverse complement strand
ACCACCTATATCTCTGAAAGGTAAACACTACTTATTAACCATGGCCCTGAAAATGTTATCGCTCGGACGTATGCTAAACCGCTAATTTATACCGCTAAGCTATAGAATTGCACGTGATTTCACACCAATAAATATCTGAGGACATTGTACTGTATAAAAAATACCAAAATTGTAGCTGCCAGGGTGAATTGCGAAGGAAGGGTGGCAACCTAGTTTCATTCTGTTATACTAGTTCCTAGTCACCCCCGAAAAAAATAGTAATATATTTCATTATAAAATCACCATAGAACAAGTTTCACGAATAAAAAGCCAACATGCATCCGGTTTCACGAAGAAAAATCATCATATAACAAGTTTCATAACGAAAAATAAGAATCCAACAATTTTTGGGAATAAAAAAAATCAACATGCAACAGATTTTACAATGATGATTCAAAATACAACATGTTTCACAAAGAAAAAATCAACATACTGCAAACAAGTCGTTAAAACTTATTGTATTTTTATTTTTCTTTATGAAACTTGTTATATGTCTAATTTTTTTGTGAGACTTGTTATATGTCGACTTTTTATTCGTGAAACCTGTTGTATTTTTGATTTATTTCTCTTCGTGAAACTTGTTCTATGGTGATTTTGAAACTTATTGTACATTTAAATCTTTTTCTCCTTGAATTTCTCTGCTAAGCTTTTCGCTTGACGATTTTCTTTTTCTTGGTGAAACTGGTTCCTTCACGATTTTTGCCCGTGAGACTTGTTACATGCTGAGTTTTTGCTCCTGAAGCATAATTTATATTTATTTTTTTCTTCGTGAAATGTAATGTATTTTGATTTTTCTTCGTGAAACATGTTGCAAGTTGATTTTATTTCGTGAAATATGTTGCGTGATGAATTTTTGGTTAGTGAAACTTGGTGCATGTGGATTATGTCTTCAATAAACCTAATATATGTTGATCTATGTCTTCGAGAAACTTGTTATATTTTTATTTCTTCTTCATGAAACTTGTTGCATGTTGATTTTTCTCTTTGGGATACTTGTAAGTTGAGTTTTCTTCTGACGGAACCAGTTCTGCTCGTGGAACTAACTTACCTCCAAGATTAGAAGGAGATTACTGAAAATTCTTTCTTTTTCTTCTTTGGAAAGACAACTATATACAGAACAAAGTTCAGCACCAATTGTAAAATAGTCACTTCTCAGGCCAGCCATATAAGAAGCTTTAAGTCCTTCTTTAAGAAGGTTAGTCAGTAGAGACCACCAATCATCACATCGAAGCTCCCAAAAGAGTGGGTGTAAAATCCTGAAAGTCAAGACAAGGGCTGTTATGTATTTAGTACATTCTTTGTCTTGTAATTTATCACATACTCAAAACACTGTTTACATTACCTTGTAAATGAAAGTTCGATAGCCTAACCTATGAAGAAAAATTTGTCTTATTTTTATGTCATTCGATCTCGAAGAACTTATTCCCATTCTAGTCACCTGGAGAATTGCAAATATGGAAGAAAAGTAGGTTCTATATTCTTACTATTTCAAATATTATCTTGCATTTGTTCAGAGCAAACTAAAAGTTACTGGAATTTGAAAAGTTCATACGGATTTACCAGGTGACACCATTAAATACAGTTGGTCACTATTGGATGAATTTTGTCAGCTTGGGTTGACCTCAAAGGCTTGGCCAAAAAACCAATTATCTCATGAGACTTACCCCTTACTCATTGTTCAGTTTACTTTTGCTCTCTATAATTATTAATTGTACTATTCAAAATGTGTAAATTTTCCCCAGGGGATGAGGCATAGTTCAAATTAAGGGCTTCCCGTCAGTGGCCAGTAAAGATAGTCTCAACTTTGCCACTCTCTAGTATTGGACCTAAGCTTTACATCAAACATAATTTCCATCAGAATTCTTTCAATGGGGTTCGGAAAGGCACCGTGGATATTTTTATAGCCTTTCGGCATTTAGAAACGAGTTTATATGTTCTGAGATAGTTCGTACAACTTGAACAACATACCAACCTCCAACCCTCTACCCCCTAAATATGCGTATGGCGCCTCAGACGGGAGCCATAAGTTGGCACAACGTAAGATTCAGAGATAAATACACGGAGAAGACCTTTCCTGTTTGTTAAATTGTACTCTCTTTTATAAAGTTGATTATCATTTAACTCTTTACAGTTGATTATCATTTCACTCTTTACAATTGAGCTGTTCAGAGATTAATCTGACCAAGTGCAAAAAAACGATTGTTATTTTTAGTGGTTACCCTAGATTATACAACCATCTGTTCTATACGAGGTGCCCAGAAAAAAAATTACATGGAAGGCATATGACTCATTGCTAGCTCAAATCATCCTTTACTCCCTGAAATCACTTTTCTTTATGAAAAAAATCAGAATCTACATGAAAATTTCACTGAGTTACCTAATCAAAATCAATCGTTAAGCAAGAAAATGTGGCAAGTTTACTTTTAAGACAGCTTTACTTCAAAATCTGGGTAGTAACCTTACCAGTGAGAAAAGAAGATAAAGTTTGGTAAGAAACAGCTCCTGAAACCACTGTTTTAAAATGTTTAAATTTTACAGGACGTTTATTTAGGTGTATTCCTATCTACTGTAAAACTCGAAAGATGAAGAGAATGTTAGTTAACGGAAGAGATTTTTCGTATAAATTAACAAACCAAATTAATACCCAGACTATGTTGAGGATTCTTCGCAAACAAGTTTTTTCAAAGGCATGGACTCTCTTCCCTTACTGCTGATTCAACTTCTGGCATTCACTCCCATACATCATAAGTGGGAGGACACTACCGTTGAAGACTCGAAGTTTTAGCCGGTTTGAGAACTTCTGTGAGAGCAAAATCTGTATAAGCCTGTTAAACGAGCTTCTGGCTGTTTGATACGAGAATGGATCCCTGTCTGTCTATTGCCCCTGTGTTCTTTGCCGTGCGTCCAAGATATTTAAACCGAACAACCTTTTCTAACTCTTCTTTGCCGCTCTTTATGTCTAGGAATATCCCGTGACAACCATACTTTTATTTTTTGAAGCATTTATCTTGAGGCCAAACCATAGTGCATTTTCTTTCAGAACGTCCAAGAACTGTTGGAGTTTCTGCTTGTCTAATTCGAGGAGGCTAATATCGTCTACGAAGTCTATATCTGCAATCCTCTTTTCGCTTCTTATTTGAATTCCGTAATTTGTGCATCTGTGGAGGATGTAATTTATCACCAGTATCAAGAGAAAAGGGTACAAATCCTTGCTTTATTCCAGAGATGATCTTGAAATATCTCTATTGGCCTTCACTCATCTGTACACAACACTTCGTGCTTTCGTAGAGGGCCATAATTAGCCTTACAAGTTTGTCAGGGACATTGTAGTACTTGCGGATTTTCCAGAATGTGTCTTGATGGACAGAGTCGAATGCTTTCTCGAAGCCAAAGGAGTGGTTTTGGCGGAAACCGTGTTGTTCGTCTTTAAATGCCTGTCGGATCATACAATTTGATTTTGATAAAAAATTGCAGTATGATAAAATTTTGCGAAGATGGCAGGACTTTCGCAGCTTGTTGCCACATTTGCATTGCAATTGTAAATTTTTAGTTTGGTGAGAACCAATACTAAAGTAAGGAAGACAATTTGTTTTATTTACCTTCAAATTGCTTGTCTTTGCACCTCTCTGCAATCGTTAAATACTCTGAAAATTCAATCTACACTCCACCAATTCGACATCTACGATTTTTAAAGATACAGAGGACTTAGTGCTATTTTTAATTATTTTTTTATACTTTAAATCTTATTCGGTTGATCTTTTTTTCGGTTGGTTTTATTCGGTGTTCTTTTCTTGTTTTACTAAATAAATAAAACAATTTTTTTCAACTAAAAAGAGCAACAATAAAACTGAAAGGAACAGAAATTATTACTTATATGAGGAGGGTTACGCACTCCTCAATGCCTTGCTCTTTATGCTAAGGTTTGATTTTTTTTTTTTTTCAATTATTTAAGAATGCCTCCTGATACACAAAGACCGTTTAATTAGAATAATAAGCTTTTTTAAAAATTCAAAAAACACTGTAGCTTAAAGAGCGTTGTACTGATGAGGGGCATCCCCCCTCATATACGTAATAGATTCTGTTCGTTTTAAGTTTTAATATTGCTTCTTACTTTCAGTTGAAAAAACTTTTTTTATTTGATTTCTGACAGTTTTTTATTTAATACCGAGAAATCCAGCTCTCCCTTAATGGAAAATTTTCTTCCCCCACAAAAAACCGTCCATGGAAAGATGCCCCTACGGAAGCACCCCGATAGAGGTGGCTCAAATGATGGTGCAGCAAAAGCCGAAAGTATATCCTGTGGTGGACGATGACGGTATTTTGTTAGGAACAATCAACCGTGCAGATGTGTTGCGTGCTATCGACGTGCAATTAAATGATGGTTACAAAGACCATTAGTTTGATTTTTAGATAAAAGCTGGTATTCGTCACACAGTTTAATTAGGATCGCGGACTTTTATTGTTTAACTTAAGTCCACAGCTTGACCAGTTTTTATACACCAAAACAACTCAGTGAAAATGTTGATCTTTGTATGCTCAAGGATCAACATCGTATTCGTACCCGTTGTCAAAAATTAACACCTGACCAAAATGGTCAAATTAAGCTTGATGGCAAGTTAGAACAGCAATTACTCGACTCCGTCTCGCTTCGAGCGAATCGAGAAAAGCTTCAGCCTCACATTGAGTATCCGGATCTGACCGTCGCCAATTACAGGCAAGAAATCCTGGATGCATTGCAATCCCACCAAGTTGTCATAATCGCTGGCGAAACTGGATCCGGTAAAACCACGCAGTTGCCCAAGATTTGTTTGGAAGCAGGATACGGTGTTAAGGGTTTAATTGGACACACACAACCTAGGCGATTGGCGGCCCGGAGTGTTTCGGCTCGTATTGCTGAGGAAATGAAGTCAAAGATAGGCGATTTAGTGGGCTTCAAAATACGTTTTTCTGATGAAGTATCTGAAAACTCCCTGGTCAAGCTAATGACCGATGGCATTCTGTTGGCAGAGATCCAAGAAGATAGATTCCTAAATCAATATGAAGTACTGATTATTAATAACAGACTCGTGACCAAAGGCTGTGTTGTGGTCTCAGTATTGATAAAATCGAACTAGCTCCTATAGTTATTTGATCAATAACCTGAATCGACATAATCAGGCAAATATTAACCTTATAAGGAAAGAATATCAGCAGAGAGCAAATGATACTCTAGCCCTTAGAAGGATTACGGGGAGAGAGAGGGGTTGACCCAACTCTTGTTTTGCAGTAATTTGTGTTCGTTTAAGTCCGACTTTACTATTCATTTTAGTGCCTGTCCGTCTTAGGATTCAGCCATTCATCCATATGAGTATATTTTATCTTTATGTTTGTTGTATTTACTAATTTTAGTTTTTGGTTTCATCTTTTAATAATAGATATTTTTTATAGTTTAAGCAATAATAAGACTTTATTTCTACACACATTGAGCTATAATGATTAGGGCCCTTTACTTTTAGAAATTGTTTTTGGTTTTATTTAACTTATGTTCGTTTTTAAATCACATTTCTTCATTAATAATTAAAATGAGCCAAATTCGAAAATTTTCTGTTTTTATGCTTAAGAGTTAAAATATTGGATTTCAATTTGAATTTTGGACAGAGCTTGTAAGTTCAGTCAAAACTTTTGATTAGCAATAGTTATGTGAAAAAAAATCGTAAAATTTTTATTATAGAGTCTTGGGTGGATGGAGAAGGGATTAATACCCATAAAAATTGAAAAACTACATAAAAATCTTAAATATAGACTTTTCTTAATCTAAAAGTTTATTAAATGAATTTGTTTATAGTATTTTTATTGCAAATGCTTGTTTGTTTTAATACCAATCGACACAACCACTTTTTCTCAAAATCATTTTATTTCTTGTATTTTTTTTTTTTTACCAGTGTGCATGTCCAGTACGTTGATAGCCGATCGGAAAGAAAACAAAGCAGGGTTTGTGTCGGGCTTCACGAACTAATACAGTATTTTCTATCCATAGCTATTGTGTTCATTGGGGTCACCTTGTCTTTGTCTACATGTCCTGTAAGTCAGTCTGAGACAACAAAAGTTGTTGGCCTAGTTTCAGATGTAACGTGATTACGGGGCAATCTTCAAAATAGTTTTGTTGTCATTAAGGTCTACCTGCCCTGTCTACATGCCCTGTAAGTTACAAACCTATTAGAAACGAAACAAAATTTGGGGCCAGTTTTTGGTGTCACGAATTGATAAGGCCAAAAGTAGTTTCAAAGTTGTTTTCTGCATAAGGCTAAACAACTTATGAACGCTTTTTCAAGCCAATCGAAAAGTTAAAAATTTTAAATCCTGTTTTTATGCGTCCCGAATCTTTCGGTCTCTTAATCTGGGATGATCAGAAGCATTCATATTCAATTAACTGGGCTGAACAAAATTTGTAAAAGTCTTAGGTGATTGAGAAAAAAAAGCTCAGGGTCCATTTTTGGGCAAAGCAATTTTTTTCTGTGCTTAGGGGTCCCCTTGACCAAATCGCTATTTGGTATAAATTTCATGTTCTTAAGAATTAATTGTTGTTCTTTATTCGGCTGAACTAGTTTTCAGGAGAAAATATGTTTTAGCGTCATTATCCCTTCCCCTGACCATAATATTTGAAGTCCCTCTGTTTCCCCAAGGTTTCTTTTTTATGGACTGAACAAATATTTAGGGATGAAAGCACTACCACCACGTGCTAGTATGGGCTCTGTGAGACTAAGAGGTTATTTAAATAACCTTTTAATAATTCTAAACCCTTTAGTTTTCTCAGAATCTATGCTCAGGAACATTTTGACCCAATAGGTTGCTTTGCAGGATATCCCTTGTTGTTGCCACATATCTCATTACTACAAAGTGGACTCAAACTTTTAATCCCAATTCGTAACGAGTTCTCTCCCAATAATTTACAAAGACGTCTATGATGCGCTCACCTTAGGAGGAAAAAATACAAGATTTTGTATTTCTGTCAATAGCAGTTTGAAATATCCATTTTGGGCTCCCAAACACCATCAATTCCAAGGTTTTATTTTCATTGGGATCGGAACTACTTCTGAGGGTATTTAGTTCCTTTTTCCAATAAGTATTCAAATATTATTATTCTTATAACTTTTGGTGGGTAAATTTAAAGTTAATAAATTTTTCACATTTAGAATCCGTAGAAAAGACAAATTGAAGGGCAACCAGCCCGCCTATGCCCATCATTTCCCGAAAAACCTTCCAATCAAAATTTCAAGATGGCTGTTTTCTTTGACGTAGTTTTAAAGTCCAAAAATTATATCTTTGAGGATGAAAACCCCTCCCCACGGCCCTCAGAACAATAGTTGTATGTTACGCCCCGAGGGCATATAAGGTTTTAATGGAAAGCGTTGTCGTATAAACTTCTAAGGGGGCTCACTGGATTGGAATTAGAAGTTTAAGTGCCATTTTTAAGAGTCAACCCCTTCTATCCGACTAAATAAAGTCCAATCTCTTTATTATACTTGTGTTTCCGGTTATGCTTCCAAAAGACGAAAGACGCTGAATTTAGGCTTCCTCTAAAGTTTTTTTTTTTAAACTGCGAGTATGGCATTAAAGATGCATTAAGTGTAACTATTATTGCTATTTAAACTTGTTAATAGGAACGTCCAACAAAATGAATTGAAAATAGAGCAGTGACTTTTTTCATTCAGAGGTCGAATTATAATAAGAAGAATTATTATGTGCCTCCCTCCCTTGGCAATCGCCTTGTTGCTTTTATTCTTTAATTCACGACATCAATAGCTGTAACAAAGAGGTAACTCAAAGTTGAAAAACTTCACACAAGAAATGATTAAACAAAATCATCTTTGTGATTCAAACTTAACAAAATACTACTTAATAATTCGCAAAGAATAAATTTTTTCAAAGTCTAGAGGGGGGAAATAATTTAAAGCGATGGCCAATTACTCTTTCCCATTCTAATTGATGCCTCTGCCAATGATAGCCAATATAATAATTCATTCATACAATAATTCATACAGAATCAGCAACACAATAAAATCAAGCATTAGTCTAAAAAATATACCAGCAGTAAAAACGCCTAAAAATAATTGAATGAAATGAAAATACAATAGCATAAACAAAAGGGAACCGCTTCTAAACAGCAAATTTTAAAGCCCCAAGTAAAAACTCTTTTGCCTTCTTGCATAGTCCAGACTTTGATGCAAAAAGGTTTTGCTACTCTAATGTCCATATTCTGAATCAATTTTCCAAATATCACTTTCCAGTTTAATGCATTTGAAAGAGATTTTGGGAGGAATGGGGCTTGTGAAAGTGGGCGATGATTTAAAAAAATTAACTGTCATTTGATTTTAACTGTCGTTGATTTTTCATTTGATTTTTAACTGACGATTTATTAGGGTTAACTTTCATCTTCATCAAAGAAGCCTCCTGTGTGACATGGTGACAGGAAAGCCACCTGTGACAAGAGGCCTCCCATGTGACAAGTCGTCCACATGCTTCCATCGCTATGTGTGGTCAGTGACGAGGCTATTAACCATTATAAGGAATAAAATGGGATCCATCAAAGTTCCCTGGGGTATCCCACGAAAGACATAAAAGCGACCGGAATAAACATTCTTATATTTAAGCACTTGAGAACGATTTGTTAAAAAGGAGGCAACAGTTTCAACTAGAAAGGGACTCACTTGAAACTCCATCAGCAGTTTATTTATAAGGATATTGTGGTCAATTAGGTCGAACGCCTTCTAGAGATCACTTAATAAAAGATCCAACCAAGTATCAGGGTTTTTAAGAATGGTGTCAAGACGACTAACAAGGTAGTAAGAAGTAGGTGTCTCCATCAGGTTTCCAAATTGTTGTAAGTCAATAAGTTCAAGAATCTCTTTCTTTACCCAATTAGCTAAGAAACCCTCGTACATTTTTGAAAAAAGCTGGGGTTCAGGTGATTTGCCGTACTCCAGTAAAATCGTTCACGCCTCCCTTCATTTGGATTGGAGTAATATAGCCCAGCTTCCAGCCCCTTGAAAAAGGGGAAGTACCCAATGATTTTAGGAAAACCTTAATTAAAAAAACAAAAACAAAAAGACAATAAAATATAGTTTTCTCGCGCAGTATTTGGGAAAAACTTGGGCGGAGGGAGAATTTCCCGCTCCTAATTCATGTTTTTGGGAAATAATTCAAAATATTGCGCAACTTTGTGTGCCCATAAGCTAATATCTGTCACAATAGTCACTTCAGTATTCCTTATTGAAATTCTTTATCAAAAGATTTTCATTTTATCATAAAGACTTGTATGGCTGTAAAAGCTGAAAAATGTTTATTCTTGCTAGCATCTTTGGAAGGAGTAAACCCAATGGTAAACACAAAGAAGGCAGTGGGAGGGACTAGCATATTTATCAGAATTTCTGACACGCTTGATGTTACAATGTCCACTAGCCTTGTATTTATACACAGTTAATCCTATTCCTTTTACAAATAATTATTACGTTTCACTGGATAATTGATATGAAAATTGGCAATTTTTCAACCTTTCGATGAACCAGAAAACCGTTGATAATGCTAAAAAATCTGGCACATTTCACTGCGGGTCTAGCCCCCTCCCGGAAAATTCCTTCTCGGAAAATTCCTCCCTTGGAAAATACTCCCCACCCGCATATTCACCCTGGATAATTGGTTTATGTCACAATACGATTACTGTGGTCATAGAAACTCCAGAGAATACTAATTCGGTCGGAAATTGATAATTCTAGTCCTTTTTTATGAGTCCGTTTTTTAAGTCCCTTTTTATAAGTCGACGGTGATTGGGGATTAACCAGCCATTGTCCTTAAACCTGTTTTGGGTACCCCTTTCATTTTGTTACCTCTTAGTTATTTTGCAATTTTATTTGTAAAAAAAGGTGGGAACAAAACTGCCGTTTTCGTAGCTCCATGAAAACTTGGGGTTAGATATACCACTAGTGACCTCTATTTTTTTTAGCGGAGAATGGTTAAGACAAGGATTAACTTACGTTTTTGTTGCTGCGAATAAATTTTTTGCAGCTGCATGAAAACTTCGGGTTAGATATACAACTAGTAAATTCCTTCTTTTTTTACTAGGAATGGTTTAGTCATGGCTGACGTAGCGTTTTTCTAGCGAATATTGCCATATTTATTGAATACTTATGTTTTATACGCCATTTTTCACCTTCATTGATTTTTTCTTGTTTCTGTAAGTTATTCTGATCAAATTATTTTGCAGATTAAATGTGCTGGAAAAGTAGAAAAAATTATGACTAGAACTTCTTTTCTTAACTAGAAATTGTTAAGGCATGGACGGACCTAGGGTTTTCAAGTAAAAATTTCAATACATATTGAATATGGACGTTTTTTACGCTAGTTTCGACCTTTATTGATTTTTTCTTGCTTTAACTTAGTTCCTTTGACCAATTTTTTTGTAACTTTTTTTTCAAGTAGTAAAGAAACGTGGCGGCATGCAAACCTGAGGTTAGATGTACAACTGGTAAATTCTTCTTTTTTTTTATAGTCATGATTAGATCATGGCTGACGTAGCCTTTTAAAGCAAAAATTGCCATATTCGTTCAATATGGACGGTTATAACGTAATTGTTCACCTTCATTGCCTTTTCCTTGTTTGTCGTTAGTTCTTGTCATTATTTTCACATTATTTTGGAGGTTAATAAGAGGGAGCCTGAATATTTCGAGCGGTTTTTTGTAAGAGCTTAAAATTAAAATACCAAGTGTGTAATGAATCACCGTCATTGAGACCATACACAAAATGCCTATATTGAATCCCACATTGCCAAAAGCAAAAAGGCAAAGCGGCAGTCCCATGTTGCCGGTGTTGGAGGACGTGAAGATCGGCAGATAGGTATGCGCCGGCACCCGCATGATCGCGATCGTCGCCAGGCCGATGGCCAGGAGCGAGACATAGAGCGTCTGGGATGGCGACAACGTCAGGCGCCCGGCCAGCAGCGCCCCCATCGCATATCCGACGAAATGGCTGGAGGCCAGCAAACCCCCCTCCAACGCCCACCATTTTCCCAACACATCCAATCAAAATTTTGATATTGCCATTTTGTTCAACGTAAATGAAAGGTCCGAAAATCATAACTTTGAGAATGAACCCCCCCCCCAGAGTCCTCAGGGCAAGGGTTCTCAAAATACATGATAGAAATGTTGAGGTGGCTATTTGTTGTCGTAGAAACTTCAAAAAGGGTTCATTAGATTGGAAATTGAAAGGGCTATTGCTCTTTTTAATTGTCGAAAGTAATTGGAGGGCAACTAGCCCCCCTCCCACAACCACCATTTCCCGAAACCCATCCAATAAAAATTTTGAGATAGCCAAATAGTCCAAAATAATTGAAATCTCCAGAAATTATGTCTTTGAGGATGACAAACCCCCAGACCCGTCAAAGCAAGGGTTGTAAGTTATGCCCTGAGGGCGTATAAGGTGTATATAGAAAGGGTGATCATATAAATCACCTTCCAGGCCCTGGCCAATGGCTTCTTGTAATAAAATGCCCGGCCACCCAGGGCCCCATACCACAGTCATTGAACCGGCTGGTGCTTCCACGGCTTCCAGGTTGATCAGGGCCTGTTCTACCGCTTCTTCAACATAACGCGAAGCCATGCCTTCATTAATGAAATACTCATAACCGAATCGACCACCGCCACCAGAGCCGCCTTTTTCAATACGACCATTTTGTTCGACGATCACATTTACGTTTAAACGTACTAAGGGGCGCACATCCGTAGAATAAGTACCATCACTGGCCGCCAGTAAAACAGTATTCGTAAGACCGGTTAAACCGATCATCACTTGTTTTACGCGTGGATCTTTTTTACGTGCTTCCTGATCCAGTCGTTTTAAAAGTGCCACCTTGTCATCCGCACTCATGCTGCCCAATGGATCCAGGGGTTTATATAGAATGGGGGTTGAAGTCCTATGCCAGCTTTGCATGGCACCATCACCACCGCTTTGGGCGATGGCACGGGCGGATTGTGCGGCCTGAGTCAAAGCGGGCAGGATGATTTCATCAGAATAGGCGAAACCGGTTTTCTCTCCGCTGATAGCACGAATGCCGACACCTTGATCAATACTATGGCTGCCTTCCCTGACAATACCATCTTCCAACACCCAGGATTCTGAACGGCTGGCTTCAAAATACAGATCGCCGTAATCAATATTATGTGTCATGAGTTGACCCAGGGTCTTCTCAATGTCGTTATTCGTAAGGCCACTGTTTTCCAGCAGTTGTTGTTCAGCGATGACGGTAGATCTTCAAACTTGTGCACCTTCTCAGGCAATCATTGAGGCTCTGGATTCATTCTGAGGCAATTCATTCACCTTTCTCAATAACTTCTAAATGTTAAGAAAAAGTCCTTTGTCAGCAATTCTGTGACAGCAAGAAGCTCCTCAACTAGGATTTTATCATCTAGAATTCTATCAGAAATATTTCAGCATATTAAAAAAACGACACAATAAGGTATTGAATAATGAATGAGTGTTAGGCAACCAACAACACAATAAGGTATTAAATAATGGATAGGTGTTAGGCAATTTTGGGATCCCCAGCTATTATTAAAGGTCTAAAACTTACAGAATAAAATGTAAATCCTTTCCAGCTCAAAATTATGTTTAATTAAAAGAAGGTGCTGCTTCTGGAGACTTTTGTAACTTCAGAGGAAAACAATCCAATGGGCTTGTGTCCTCTTTACTTTAATCTTGTATGGCGTTCAAAATCGAAACTTGTAATGTCAATCTTTGCCGTTTGAGAGTTATCTTGGGCGCCGAAAAATACGTAAAATTCGGTGAATGCGTTACGACCAGAAATTGTGGCAGTTGAATTAAGCCTGTTTTATTAAGAAAGCATCACTCTAATTCGTCCCTGGTCATTCATCATCTTCTACGTTTTTTAAAAGCATGATGTTAACTTGAAGATGTTGATTTACTGAAGAGGAATAGACAAACCTTTCTTGTTTTATTTAGGAAGAATAAAGAAGGATTCCATCTGGATATAATCTCATTATACAGTAAGACTCAATCGTGATTCCCTATGGACTTCTCTTAATTGAACTTGGATACGAAATAATAGAAGAAAATTTTCTTTTAACGCATTGAAGGTGTGTGACTCTTTACCATAGCCAACGCTATAGCGTTGTCTTTGAAATTACAATCAACCTAAATATAAGATTGCTGGCCCACTCCCAAATCCTCGCCATTTACGCGTTTTTCATAGAGACAATTATTGGGGGAGGTTAGTTTAGCTATAATTTAGTTAGGATTTACAATTACAATCTCAATACTGCAAAGTGTAAATTTCTGAAATGGTCGGGAGTTCTTATGACGTATTTTGCTTGTTGTTTTATTTGTTTGTTTGTTGTTTTTTTTTCGTTCTAAATATATTGCTCTTATGTTATACGTCTTATGCAACTAAAGACTACTAGAAAGTAAATTATGGCAGGTTTATAATTATAAACCCGCCATATAAGCCCAAAATAAACCCAAAATTATATTTCGTTAGAATGTTTGACTTTGGAATCTTAAAGACAAGAGTAAATGGAAATTGTAAATAATGAAAACTCCCAGGACAGAGGGCATGTTTCAGGATTGTTTAGTTTAAAAACAAAATCCGTGTTTCTCAGAATACAAAACATGTATTTCAAACTAATCGCACCTAACCCCGTCTATCCCAAAACGCGCCCTCAATTTTTCTTACCCCAAAACCTGTATGTACAAGCTTCCGCCAAAACAAAATTTGCTTTGACAAAATAAAATCCAACAAGAAATTCTTTTAAGAAAATGCATACGTCAAGACGAGAAATATCAGGATTTTTTGTGCACCAGGGGACAAAAATAAAAGAAAACATATCACATAGGTCTTTGCCGTCGCTGAATTGTATTTTGGCGTGGCTTCAGGGTCTATCAACCAACAGATATTTGTACAAGAAGGAGTTTCTTTGCGATCCAAGACAAGATTATAGAAATTTCGAAATCAGCAGCTCCGAATTCTAATTACATTTCTAAAAAAGACAACTTAAAAAGCTAAAAGAAACTTTTTAGTAAAAAAAAAACATGTAGTTGTAAATACCAGTTTGACAAACCTGTCACGTCATATTTTTTGAATTAATGCTGCTAATCATTGCCAAAATAGTTCCCTGGCTCTCTTCAAAGGACAGCCCAATCTGGGTGGAGAGAGGGGTCACTCCCCAAGTGCTATGCCGATGCATAGCCTACTGAAAGAGTTAGGGCTTGATGGGCTAGGACTCACAAACTTATTTTTCTTAAAGGTTGGGTATTAGTTTACAATCACTCGTCCTCAGAACTAAACAGTTTAAAATTCAGAAAACATGCTAAAATACTTATTTACATGGAGGTATTTACATATTACATTACATATTTAATAATTGATTCGAATTTAGTTTTCAAAACTTTTTAAAAGTAGCCTAAAAAATTCTAAAAATATAACAAACGCCAATCAATTGATGGTTTGCCGTCGATAATTTTTCGCTTCTGTGCGCCAAAAAAATTTCGGCGTTGCCGATGGTGCGCCGTCGCCGGTGTATTAGTGTCCGCCGCCTTTGAGGTTTATTTCGGCGCGGCTTTGGGTTCTACTTTTATTACCGCTTGCCTAGAAAACAAGAGCTTTTACAGGATACATTTCATAACTGAAATTCATCTTTTTTGACCCACCTTCACAATCTCAACATATACTAAATAATAAATAAAAAAAAAAAATATACAACCCATTACAGCCTAATTTCAATAAGTAAAAGAGAAACTTCTGAATCAAACACATTTTTGTTTCGAATTTGATTAAAGTGGAATAAAAAATGATGAAGTAAAAAGAGGAGCATAATTCTTCCCCCAAAAAATTTAGAAATAACACAACTGTGAACATTTAATCAAGAATTTCTGCTCCGCATCATTAAAGACAGCAAAGTAATAGCAAAACAAATCTAAAAAAAAACTGACAATATCACAAAAACACGATGTTTGGTCTGTCAGATAATTAGGCTTTGTGCTTTGTCGAATAGTAAAATTAATCATAAAAAAATTCTGATTGTATAGATTCAATATTTCTAAGCATTAAAGTATTGAGCACTTAAGCTGCTTCCGTCCGCTTCGCCCGCGTCTTGAACTGTTACCTTTCTTCATTTTCTGAAATTAGACAAAAGAGATCAGCAAAAGAAAGGAGGAGAAAAGGGGAAGGAGAAAAAGGATAAGAAGAACAGAATAAGAAAAAGGGAAGGAGAAAAGCAGCAGAAAACGGGAAGGAGAAGAAGAAAAGAAGCAGATAAAGTAAAGGGAAACAAGAAAAGAAGAAGCAGAATTTAAAAAAGAAGAAGTAACATCAGAAAAATTAAACAAAATATACCGACACAGGCCGGGCCACGAACCATTTAAAAAGCCCATGGTGAATCATATCATAGTGCTGTCTCCTTATATCATCTCAATTAGAACTATCTCAATATTAACAATTACTAGACGCCAAGAAAACTGAGCAATCAAAATAATTTATCTTCGAAAAACTCGGTTCGCACGCAAAAGCTTAGTTCCATAAATAAAAAGGAAGAAGACTAATGGATCCTCTTCTTTCGCTACAAACCAGACGATTAGAAGCAAAATTACCGTCATAAAAGCTGAAGATCTATCGTTACTTAGCTACTAGTAATTATGGTACCCGAATGGTCGGCCAGCCTAATAGAACACAAAAGCATTCTGGATTGCAGAAATATATGAGTACATAGGATGAAGATCATAACTGCTGCTGCGTAAACATCTCATTGCCGATTTTCGCTGAAAACGGAACGACGTGAACAACTGGGGTACTCAATGGGTATACAAGGCATAAAAGCAGCAGCCATGAATGATATAATCTAATTATATGAATAATTTAACCGCATAGTTAATATTAAAAAAATGTGAATTATAAGGACATTAGTGACATTGCTGTTCTGCGCAGGCCACACAACTGTCACAGGATCTTTTTTTTGAAATTATGCCTTGTAGCTCCGATCATTAGGTATAACAGCGAAAAATCAAATAAAGGACTGGCTCAATTGATTTAACAATTTTTATTCAAATCGTTAAATGTTGTCAATGTATGTTGCATTCTTCATTACAAATTTGCAAGATATGACAAGCTTTAGTATCAAATTTTACAGTAAATTTGCCCTTGTGTTTTCAAAGTCACCATAAAAAAGAAATAAGTGGAACTATAAAACCACTTGCTGTTTTCAAGACATCCTTGTTCCGTAAAAAATTTCTTAGACTGTGAAAACATTCTAATAGCTGGACATGCCAACCCGTTCAGGGCTAGAGCGCGCGAGCTCACGTGCTTGGGCTACCGTGGTTAAGAATAGACAAGCACCCAGGCACGCAAACGAGACCATCCGAAGCAAACTAGAAACAAACATTTTAACCTGCCTTGTCCGCTTCCACTTTGGCAATGCTGGGATGGCTGCTTAAACGCTGCATCAACCCAGCGATGTTGTCATGGCCTGCTAACAGGTCCATATCCCAGATTGCCTTGGCGACACCTGAGGACAGACCAAAGGTGTAGAAGGTGTAAAAATCTGCCAAGGTTAGGGTGTCGCCAATAGCGTAAGGCTCACATTGGTACAGGCGCTGCACAGCTGCCATGCCCTTGGCTAGATCAGCCTTGGCGCTGTCTTTTGTTTCGTCACTAACAGTTTGACCAAAGAAAGCTTCAGGTAGGCACCGGCGAGCAACCAGCTCAACATCTAATTTCACATGACAGATCAGCTCCATGACCTTGCCAGCCTGAAACGGATCGCTGGGCAACAGCGCAGGTTCTGGTTGGATTCGGTCTAAGTAGGTCGCGATGGCGATACTTTCAGACATATATTGTCCATCAACACCAATAGACGGCATTTTGCCCATGGGGCTGCGCGCCAGATTGTCTTCTTCTTGGGTGGGCGGCGCCTTAACTTCCTCGTAGGCGACCCCTTTTTCCTCTAGCAAAGCCTTGATTAGGCTGTAGTAGTTACTCATTCTTAGACCGTAAAGCTGAATCATGTGTTTCCCCATATAGTTCTCTATCGAGGACTGAGGATATCGAGGTCGTTGTTAAATAGTTGCTCAGGTGTGGCCAACCTATTTCACAATGGCTGCGACATCACAGGGCTTACTGAAATCATTGGGTGAAAGGATGGCAGTGCAGGTAGGGATGGCTAGAGTTAGAAGTTCTGACGTTCTTTGCAACTTGCCACCGGCTTCATGGGCTTTAAAAATATTTTGTTGGTCTGTATTTAAGAGCACAGATCTTCGTTTCAAACCAATCTTTATTGAAAGGGGACATACCTTCCAAAGTCCTTCTGGAAAAATGATGGTATGAAAGCTAAGGGGAAAGGTTTTCCTAGCAATCTTTTTTTTATATAAATGTTGACAGTTCTTCCAGGATTTTTGACTATCCATATATTCATGGATTTGTTTTACTGACACTTGGGTGAGTTAGAGACATAAATATCCAATAGTTGCATGCAATGACTGCAATGGGATAGTATTGGCAGCAGTATCACCCTATGTTCCTTTGCATAGTTTATCACATTTGCATGAAGATGAGCATAATACTTCTCTGGTATGAGTAGCCTGTTAGCATCAGAAGAAACATGCAAATGCTTCAGTAAATTGATATAATTTGTAAAGATAGGACCTTTGTATTACCTATGAAGATAATACTTGCTACTCTTAGTGCGGTGTTACAAAAATAGCCTTTTATTAAAAAAAGTCCATACTTTCAGGCTTCCAAATGTATTTTAAAAATATTTAATTACATAGTAGATCTATATTATAAAAGTTCATTTGTTTATTCATAAAAAATAAAAAAAAATCCGTTAAAAGGCATTTCAACCTTGGAAGGCCTAGGCTGTAGCCTAACGGGATTACCTGGAAACGTAACGGACACGTCGGCCCCTCCCGCCGCGTCCCCATCCAGAATTTGGACGCGATAGTCTTCGACTTCACCATCAGGTGCAGGACCGGAAGGACCGAGTCCACCCGCGGAACTCACGCGAAAGCGGGCAAACGTGTTGCCTGGCGTAGCACCCGCTGGGATTGGGATTGGAATTCGATTTGATCCCGCGTTCAATTCCACGCTGAACATGACCTGTTCAATGTTGAGCCCGATTAGGCTTTGCAGATCAATGAAGGCTCCATCGAAGTTATAGTCGATCCAGGCATCAAGTTTTCCGGGGCCGCTTGATTGCACGTTTACAAAAGACGTTGTGGAAGAATCAGCGGTAGCGATGAGGCTCGATAGAAAATCGATCCCGTCATCGTCATCACCACCAGCGTCATTGTCATCTCCCCCGATGAGATCTTGACCCGCGAAGTCATCCGGCTGACCATTCAATTCCGCATCCACACGCTCACCCAAGAAAAGTGCTCCGATGATGTGCGTCGCCGCATCCGGCAACAGCGTTGGGTAGCTCGAGAGAAATCCAGTGTCGGACGCTTGAGGCGCATCGCCAAAATCCAGCGCATCGATACCCTGCAAATTGACCAAGAACGTCGTTCCGCGATTGCTGTCGTGACCGATCGCGCCGACCAGCAGATCGATGACACCGTCATCATCGACGTCGCCCAAATTGGTAATCGAACTGCCGAAAGAGTCGTTTGTGGCGAAACTGCCCTGCGGAATTCCGTTCATTCCGTCCGCCAGTTTTTGAACCGATCCAGGGTGAGACCGACGCAAACACCGACGATCCCCGCGCCGATGACAATGATGCGCTTCGGCGTGCCGTCGGGGGTTGCTGTCTTGTCGTCCGAGCTCATGGATTGCTCCAACTAGTCCCGCGCTCTACCGGGCGGTTTCCTTCAGCATGGTCAACAACCGGATCAGTCGCTCGTCTCGCTCTTCCTCGAGGTCGTCGATGGAGCGCGCGCCGGCTTCCTCGGCCACGCCCGCGATCAGGGCATCGGCGAGTTCCGGGGTGATCCTTGGATTCTCGGTCATGGTCTCCCACCATTCCGCGATGCCAGGGCTGAAATGATCGATCATCTGTCGGTAGCCGCCCTTTCCGCCGGCGAGATTCATGATCATGTGCGGTCCCATCAGCGCCCAGCGCAGGCCCGGGCCCTGAGCGACCGCGGCATTGACGTCCTCGACCGAGGCCAGGCCATCCTTGACCGCCAGCACCGCCTCGCGCCACAGCGCCGCCTGCAGTCGATTGGCGAGATGGCCGGGAACCTCCTTATTGATACGGATCGCGTGCTTGCCGATGTGGTTGTAGAAGCCGATCGTCCAATCGACCGCGTCGGGGTCGGTGTCCTTGCCGGCCACCACCTCAACCAGGGGGATCAGATGCGGCGGGTTGAAGGGGTGCCCGACCACGAAGCGACCCGCCGACGCGAAACCATCCTGCATATCACTCATGATCAGGCCCGAGGTGCTGGACGACAGGATCGTCTGGCTCGGCAGGCTATTGTCGATACGCCGATAGAGGTCGCGTTTGACGTCGTGATATTCGGGCGCGTTCTCCGGGTGTCCCCGACCCAAAGATTAGGCAGGGCGAAGTTATAAAAGATAATCTAAAACCTTTGGATATTTCTTATCTGGTTCGTAAAACAGAGTTTGCTGGAGCAGTGTTAACCAATATGTTGACCCCGAATGACAGAATTTTATGACAAATTCGTATTATTAGTTGCAGTTAGGTAAGTAACAGGAAGTTATTTCACCTGCTATTCATGTAAACGCTTCATCGCTATCAATGAAAACCAGCTCTAAGGGAAAAAAAAACATGCCGAAAGAATTTTGAATTTGATTTTGAATAATCAAAGTTTCGTGTGAATTGTACAGCAAAAAAGTGCCAAAAAAGGCCGGCAAAGCCGTAAGCCAAATTTTGGCATTCAAATTTAATAGCTATGGGAACCCGACTATATCTAACCATATATAGGAATTGTAGTTATCTTGGAATGTACGATTTATGTATTCAACAAAAACGACCGTTTATAGAAGAAGAAGAGGGTTTTGAATTGAAATTCTTTCAAAATGAGTTTTTTAGTTAAAAATGTAATTAACTGTAAAGATAAGTTGAATTTAAATTGATATTTCTTGAGTATCTATCACTGAAATTGTGTGGATCTCTTGAAATTTGATTTTTCTTCCTTATTGTAAAAAGCCATGTTTATAAACAAAATCTTTCTGTTACTAGTAAACTAGGCCGTATCCAACGGGGTTAAAGGGTTTGAACCCCCCCCCCGAAAAATCTCTTTCCGACTCGTAAAAATACAACGAAAATGAATATAAACTCATTTTTGGTGCGTTTTTAAAGCCCCTCCCCCATGGTGGTATCTATGTAGTTTATGTCCGTAAGTTAACTAACATTTCACTAATGAAATATATTCCGTGAAACAGAATTCAAGACGAACAAAAAAATTTACCGTTTAGTATAATATACTTTGACAATATTGCGATCGCTCTCTTCCGCTTTGAATCAACTCCATTATTCTCACTTTTTCTGCATGTGCCTGACCAAAAACCATAAAACCCCATAAATAATCCATAATAGTATATCTCCCTTTTTACTGTAAAGATTCTTATATTGGCACAATTTTACTCATAATAATACAGTAAAATATTTGGCTATTGATTGGGAGATGGAATTAGGCTATTAGTCGCTCTAATCTCTTTAAGTCGACTAGCTTCTAATCCGAAAAGCTGCATATTAAGTTTTTGGTAATGGCTAATTTAAATGATAATCATTTTGCTTTTGGTAACTGATCGTAGGCAGCTGGTAGGGCATCCCTAGTATTGGGCTCGAACTCGAGTATAGAAACTCGAGTTTAAAAATGATTTTACAAATTCAAGCTCGATACTGGGAAACTCCAAAACTCGATCTTTTTCTTCGGGATAAAATTTAAAATGTTTACTGATTATTATAAAGCATTAGCAAAGGTAATCCTGACGTCTTTACACTATTCAGTCTTGTACGTGAAAACAGCCACAAGTGAATAAAAAAACATCAATATGATTTATCAAAATATCAAAAGAATATTAAAAATCTCTCAAAAATAAGTAATAACAAATGATTTCAAATGTTGGGAATCAACTTCTGTTCAGAATTTTCCAACTTTAGAAGTTGGCTAACTAAAGGCCGAGAAAAAGCAACTAGTAACTGAAAATTAAGGTAAATGTTATTTTGTCAAAGTTTCAATAGGTACAGATCTGTCATGTAGACAAATTTCAGGGCCCTATAGAGGGAGAAGGAGTGGAGATGGGTATTTTAAAATACCTTCCCGGGACATACTTTAACCTGTAGACCCATCCCTGAAAGTTTCATTTTTCTAACCTAAAGCCTTTCCGAGATAGCAAGAAGTCAATTAACTAGAATCTTCCCAAACCTTTGCTGCTTACTCCTGTTGGTAGCGCTGTCTGAGCGCACCCTTTTCTGGATAAGACTAGATTGAACAAATAGCAATTAAAATCATTTTAATTTGATTAAACCAATGGTAGCCGAATGAGGGTCAGGCACATGGGCTTGGTTATCCTTTTTTGTCGCATGCTGACCAATGGTCTGCGTTGTGCAGGTACCGACCTCCTGTTTCGATGCCTTCGGGAGGGGTGCAATGGTGGGTCGGGGTAAATCATTCGACGCTTCCCGTGTCCCCCCCCCCCGAGATTTCTCTAGGTGCCCATTTAGAGCTGGGTCGACTCCGGCTGAGCTTACAGAGTCACACCATTGACCCCGTCCCAAACCAAATAACCAGTGACACCAGGACTTGAACCCCTGACCTCGGGGTTTCAAGTCTGGAGCGCTAACCATTCGGTTTGGCTAGGTTATGGAAAAAATAATTTCAGCAGGTAAAGGGCGGAGAGACACCTTTGCGGGGTAACAGATTTGGGGATAAATTTGCAGTTTTCAACATTATTTAGCTAGGATGAAAATGAGACGTAAGAATAATAGTAGAAAATAATAGTAAATAATCATGTTTCAATTAGTCACTCCAAATAATGTGTATAGTGACTGTAAATCTAATAAGGGATACATTTCTTATTTGTGGCCTGTCACGGAGCTACGACGCATTTCTAAAATATCCCGGGAAATCATCTGGATTCGCCAGTGCTAGGCGTCTCCCCCTCTTAGTTGAAAATACCCTCGGACAGTTCCTTCCATATTCCCCCTGGATAACTTCGGATGTTCATTAGAAGGGAAATTGATAGTTCTGCTCCCTTGTTTAAGTTGAGAAGCAGCGGCTCCATTTATTATTATCCTTTTTATTATTATTATTATCCTTATTATTATCCTTTATTATTTATTTATTTTTTCCCCAGAGGCGCCTCACATGGAGGGAGTAGCAGTATAGACTCTGAGTGACGGGGCTCATTCGATTTCGAATTAAAAGTTCTAATGCCCATTTTAAGAGCCAGGAGTGATTCGAGGACAACCAGGCCCCCGGTCCCTCTTCCTCTTGCGGGGCAAGCATCCAATCAAAGTTTTGATATAGTAATTTTGTCCAAGATGGTCCAAAAGTCAAATAATCATGCCTCCGAGTTGACAACGCCCTCCCCCCTTGGTGCAAGGGCTGTAGGATATACAAGTTGCCTATTGAGATAATACAAGTTGCCTAAGATATAAGGTATTATGGAAAGGGTGGTCGTGTAAACTTTGGAGGGGGATTATTCAATTACAAATTGTAAGTTCCAGTGTCCTTTTTAAGATTCAAAAGGAATTGGAGGGCAACCACCCCCATGTGAGAATAAAATTTTTAAATTGTGAGAAAAATACACATATATTGTTTGGATTCACTTAATCCTACTTCCAACAGACATTTCGTATAACCTGCTGATCCAGAGATAGATGTCACACGAGTAGCACTGGCGTTACGTGAAATGCGACTAATAGCAGTAATAATCCTCAATGCATTTATGACAATTCTTTTTTTTATAGCTGGTTAAAAGCAATACTTATAAAAATGAAAATAGCGAGAAGTCAGCATAGTAATGTATATAGAGGCAGTTCTACCTATATGGGTTAGCTGGTGAATCTAAACCACAAGGAATAAGACGTTATCAGCGCTAATTACGCGTTTCAACTACAAAAAAGAGAATTTGGAGCTATATTGAAGTTTTGATTTAAATATTGGAGGTTAAAGAGTAAAACAATTTAATGATTACTGGAGCTCTCCCCTCCCATTAACTTATATGACTACAATAAAACCGATTTGACTGGTCCAGCTGCAGTGCGAATATTATTATAAGAGTCCCTAAATCTTGTTTTCTTTTTCGATTATCTCTTTTTAATGTTTAGATGTAGAGGGTGTATTCATATCCATTTTTGAAAGTTCCAAAACAAGATAATCTTATTTTGAACTGATAGATCTTAGGAAGAAAAAGACCCTTAACTATCAGGGGAAAAGAATTGACATGAGCAAACGTGACAAAACTGAAAGTATAGTAGATTTTGCAACTTTGCAATTAACTAGGCTCACCTATTTACTTGATAATAAGGTTGCGAAGGCGGTATATTTGTATGAATATTAATGTGGAACATTTTGGGTGTTAAAATGATAATATTGAAATTCCTGGGTTCTCATGTCTTGCACTTTAAAATTTATTATTTTAGGAGTTAACTTTGGCGAGGATGTTAAACTGCAAATCATAAAGTGCTTCAGAATACTGTTGTTTACAACTGTATCGAAGGTTAAAGAAGACCTTTTCTCTAAAGATGGCTCTTTAACACTTGCAGTTCTCATACATGCACTGCTTTCTTCAGCAAAAGATGAAAAAAGCAAAGAACTTAAGTAAGTTATTTTGCTCATATTTGTGTGTGTGTGTGTTTTCAGAAGCTGAGAGGCTGAATATATTAATACTAGTTTAAGATGTTAGTGTACTTCCTGCTAAATTAGCAAAGGAAAAAATTTATCGTTTTTCAAAGAAAATGAATCAAAATTTCATTTTAGTTGCATGATAATTTTATGTGTAATACAATTAAATGAAATATGATTTCATTGTTTTTGGAATGTCATGCCGAATGTCATATTCATCCTTACGTGCGTACACATTATTAGATCACAGTTCGATTATATTTGCGTAGCATTTTGTCTCCATATAGGACTTGTTTTAGAACTTTTACTAATTTAAGATATTTTGAGTTTGCCTATTATCAATATAACTTGTGTACTGTAACACTTAAGTCCCCGCCCCAATAAAAAATTGTGCTCCAGGGAAGTTAGTATTGAATAATTTTTGAGCTTCCTTATTGCAAGTTTTAGGCCAATATTTTTTAGTTTAACATAAAAAGATGTTAAGTACATACTTCACAATCAGCCGTTGATTTACACCAGAATTGACATCTACGCCCGCAACCCCGAGGAAGGCAAGGCGCTTCTCGAAGCGTTCAACTTTCCGTTCAAGAAGTAAACAGACGAGAACATACAAACATGGCTAAGAAGTCGATGATTATGCGTGAAAGAAAGCGTGCCAAGCTGGTTGCGAGGCAGGCTGAAAAGCGCAAAGCCCTGAAGGCGATCGTTCGTAACATCAACAGTTCGGACGAAGAGCGTGCAGTTGCCCAGGCCAAGCTCAACAGCTTGCCTCGCGACGGCAGCCCCACGCGCCAGCGCAATCGCTGCAGCGTGACCGGACGCCCGCATGGCGTATATCGAAAGTTTGGCCTGGCCCGGAACAAGCTGCGCGAAGCGGCCATGAAGGGCGAAATCCCCGGCCTGACGAAAGCCAGCTGGTAGGCGGAGAAAGAACATGAGTATGACCGATCCGATCGCAGACATGCTCACGCGCGTTCGCAACGCGAATGCCACGGGCAAGGCCGAGGTGGGCATGCCCGCATCCCGCCTGAAGGTGAACGTCGCGCAGATCCTCCAGGAAGAGGGATTCGTCGACTCCTACGAGGTGCAGGAGACCAAGCCGGCCAGCACGTTGGTGGTGAAGCTGAAGTACGGCCCCGACGGCGAGCAGGTGATCCGCCACATCGAGCGTGTCTCCAAGCCCGGCTGCCGCGTCTACAGCTCCGCCAGCGACGTACCGACCGTCTTGGGCGGCCTGGGCATGAGCTGGATCGCCTTCAAAGGCCTGATGCAGGCACCACCCACGCGATGGGCCCATCAACTCTTTTTTGCATCTTTGATTTATCTTCCCATGCTAGGTGACTCCCAACAAAGAACTACGGTTGTGGCAACAATATGGTGACGTTATCAAACGAAACCCGAAGCAAAGAGGCTATTTCTTATTATCAAGTAGTCAGTAAGTTATCAGGAGTTTTAAATGTAGTTTTGGTAAGTTTACCCTACTTTGTCTCATGATTCAGGGGGGTAAGGAGACTTTGAATTTTGAGTCGGGGGAGGGACATATCTTCTCTGATTCTTACAATATAAGTATACTCCTTGTGTTTTACTTTTTTTTTTGCCTATCATCTGACGGGTTCTTTGGCTTGTTTATTGATAAAAGTAAATGCAACTTACTGAGTACTTTCAGTCTCTTACCACTACGATGAAATAGTAAAACTTTGAACAACATTGCACTTGTTTTAGAGCATTAATTCATGTAGCTCTGAGGTATAAAATTCAAACTTTGGAGTAAAGAGTAGTGTTGGGGGGGGGTCTACATATATGATGATTTCTATTCGTTTTCAGTTTAGCGTTCTTCTTTAACTTAAATTGAAAAAAAAAACTACTTCCCTCTTGAAACCCTAATTTCTATTCGTTTCTAAGTATCCTATTCAAAGTGGTCCACTAGATGTGTCTGGAGAGGGAAGGGGGGCTAAAACTGCCTCAAACTCCCCCTTTTTATGCTGGAATTTAACTTTTTTTTCGTGCATTAAGAATGTAAGCGTGGACTAATGTGCATTTTGTTTACAAAGTTAAATAGGTACTATTCAAATAGGTACTTGATCAAGACTATTCTTCTATTTTCAACTCAGTATTTCTGCAAAAAGAGGGAAGCTTTAAGAGGGTTGGTCCACGGGGGCTATGTAGGTTGGAAATGTGTTCGTGGTTCTTGAATAGTTGCGAAATATGTCTTTAGGCTTTGTAACGATGAAGGGTGAAAAATTGACTACAATATAAACTAGTATAAAAGACAAGCACTTTTTGTAGTATAATCTCTATGTCCAAATACTCTTGAAAGTGAATTATAATTCCTTTTTCTACTACTCGAAAAAATTGTAGATTTTAAGGTTAAGAATGTTACCATGGAACAAGGCTCCAGTGCAACTGAACCCTTGTGTAACTGGACCCGTGCAGCTGCACCGATGTAACTGAACTTGCATATGACCCCAGGAGCAACTTAACGCCCATGCAAGTGGATTTAATTCAGCGGAACAGTACAAGTGCAAACAACCCCAGTGCAATTCAAACCTCACTCAATTCAATATCTGGTGCAACTCAATCCTCATTCAAATCATCCCCCGTTTAACTTAAACCAGTCTGGCTCAAACTCCCATTCAAATCCTCCCCATTGAGCTTAACCCTCCTCAAATCGACAATTTAACTAGAAAATGCAATTCAGTTCGTTTTGTCAGAGGAGACGAAAGCTGATTCTAGTGAAATGGTCTTTATTTATCGGTTAATTCTTTTATTTTATTTTATTTTATGCCGTATCGGTGTAAAATTGTCTCCCCCTCCCTCTAAAAAACAACAATTTATCCTTCTGTACAATTTATTTGAAAATTAGCGAAGCTTTCACCCTCTCTCTCTCCCTCTCTCTCCCTCTCTCTCTCTCTCCCCCTCTCTCTCTCACTTCCCCCCTTCTCTTGAGCCCGTCCTGCCGGATCACGCTGAAGAAGCTCGGGCCCGCCTGCAAACCGACTGAGAAAATGAACAAAGTGAACCCAATCGTCTGCACCGTCGGGTTCGGCTCGAACCCGTAGTGACCGAACACGAGACCGACGAACAACACGCCCGACACCGCGCCCCCTTCGAACCCGCTGATGCTCGTCTTGCCCACGAGATAGCCGAGCCCGAGCACGACGGCGAGCCGCGGCGCCTCGAACTCCGCCGCGAGCGGCTTCACGAACACGCCGTAGGCGAAGAAGGTCGTGCCGACGGCGAGGGACTGGGAGAGCGCCGCGACGGCGACGATCCGCCAGCCGCGGAACACGGGGCGCGGAGCCCCGTTCATGTGGAGGGGCCCGAACGGTTCCAGCGCGTCCGCATCACGCCGTCTTCGTGCATGGGCGCCCGATACTCGAAGATCCGCTCGTAGCCGGTCGACGCGATCTGCCAGGCGCCGTCCTGCTTCACGTACTCGTCGTGGTAGATCCCGGTCCCGACCATGGCGCTGCGCGCCGGGTTGTGCTCGTTCGCCTCGCCGATGTTGAAGACGATGTCCTCGAGGTACCAGGTGCCGCGCGCCGTCGTCTCGCTCGTCAGCTCGATCTCGGGCGTGTGCGACTGGTGCATGGTCACCATCTCGCGCGAGTCGAGGATGCCGGCGAGGAAGTCGATGATCGCGTCGCGGCCCTCGAAGACGAAGGCGCCGTCGCTGTAGACGCTCCGCGCGTCCTCGGCGAGGACCTCGCCGAGCAGCGCCCAGTCCTTCGTGTCGACGGCGCGATCGGCCGCGGCGGCTACCCAGTGGCCTGTAGTAGCGTGATCAGTAGAGGATCGGTTTGGCGTCTCACTGATTCTCCAGTGACCGTGACCTGCCAATCGCGGATCGCTGGCCTAACGATCCAGCACGGCGTCACCGTATTGCTCGCTGGCAACTTCCCGATGGATGGGCTAGGCCAGGCAAGGGAGCGGTCAAAGGGATCTCGGCAGTTTTTGGTACCGCCGACTTGCTATGGAGCGTTCGTGGTTGTAGGGTGGGGAATCGTGGAGTCGGGTGGCGTGCCGGTCTACTGGAACCGTGATCGGCAGGATCTGGAAAGTGCTTGCCAAGGTCCTTTGCCTGAATTGCCGCCGGGATTTGTGGAAGCAGGCCATCGTGTCTACCGAGAGTCGGGCCGAGCAAAATTGGCCAACGACCAGCAGTGCATTTCGGTGACGGTTCCCGGTGACGCGGAGCGGGTCACGATCGAAGATCCGAGTGGCGAAATTGCCAGGGTGACCGCCGAAGGATGCGAGACGGATGGCGCAAATTGTGGATGGGACGAGAGCCTGCGCGATCTAGATGCATACATCCGGGCTGTAATGCGTGAGAAGGCGGATGGGCGGCTTTGGAAGGTTTTGGAACCAGACGACGCCGTTCAGGTAGTGCAACTAAAATCGATGAGCCGAGGATTGCCACGATTCTCAAGCTCAGCAGAGCGCAAAGCATACGTACGCAGGATGGCGATCTCGTGCTTGCGCGACCTAGAACGTCGACACCTACGGGTCGCCAGCCGGGACATCGAGATCCATTGCCCGGCAGACCCCTTTAAACTATTCCACTTTTGGACTAGAGTTATTTTTTTTTTCGCCTGTGCTTCAATAACCGACGCTCCAATGCAAGAGCAACGTGATAATACTTCGTTCTTCAAAATAACTTGAAAATGAAAGGATGGGTTGATTTGCTTTGGCAGTACGACTTTCATTTCAGCTGTTTCGCAAGAAGAGGCGGCCAATGAAACACTTTCAATCAACAACTGGATGTATTTTTTTTTTTACTTTAAAATGCTCTCTGTTAAGTAGCGATCCCTTTCCCTTTATTATAAAGAGCATGGGGCAGAAAAGGGCAGCAACCTCTTTATGTACAGGATAATTCATGTCTATTTTAAGTTTTATGCTGCCCTATAGTTTTATTTTAAAACAACTTGATTTTTTCTTCTTTGCTTGCACAAAAATATTGCTTTGTAGTTACAAAATATGTCAGTACTTTTTCATAGTCACACAAACTTGGGACTTGAGCAAATATCAATTATGGAATAGAATCGAATATCCCAGTTCTCCTGCCTTGTGGGTTTTTTGGCCATATTCAAAGAAAATCTCTTTCTCTTCACAAACCATAATTATTCTGATTGGTGGACTTCCTTTGAAAATACTGCACCCCATAAAAAATTTCCCCCGCTTATTAAATTGAGGACCTACCAAAAATGCATGACAAATAAAGATAATGAAAAAAAGTAGAATTTTGAAAAATTCCACCGATATCCCAGACTATAGGCAGAGTTTGTTGTGCAGACTATCCGATAGTATTTATTTTTGTGTTTTAATTATATTGTAATTCTTTTTTCTTGTAGATCAAGCGCACAATATAAGCGAAAAGGGTGAGAACCCTACCTCCGTTCCAAGGAAGCTATATTTGCCAAATAAGCTCCTCTACCTATTGAAAAGCAGACGCTATAACCGGGAAATATTTTTGGATTTCAGCCTCACCCCTTCAAATGAAAAGCTTTAAAGGTATACATATTTAAAGGATGATTTTACCCTCTTAATGTGCGAGCTAGACTTATGGGGTTCTGGTGAAAATGGCAATTCCTATTACATTGGAGCACCCTATCACACAAAAAAAGCGAGAAAATAAAATAACAAATCAGTTTTTCAATGGAAATAAATAGTGACGTTAAAACTTCCAATGAATATAAAGGATATTGCATCCGACGGGACTTCCATGCCCTTATGCCCAACACTTGACATATTTTACCCCATTCCTAGACATAAGCTTCAATCCAACCATAAGCTAGACTTTAGCGTAAAGAGACTTTATCCTTCAAATATACAAATGGTATCCACAATACGTTGAAACTTAGCCATAAAGAGTAGAAGGCAGCCTCCCCTTGATATTGAGTAGTTTCTGTTGATTTTGCGTACATTGTCGCTCGTTAACTTCATTCGAAAAACTCAATTATTTTGTTGTTGTTTGAAAGCTTAAAAGAGTAGATATTTAAAAGGTTGTTTAAAGATTGATGTTTAAAAGAGTAGGTCTATATTTTTCGAGGAAGCTTGAAATAGTAAAACTTCATTGTAAGCAATGTCGATAGTGATGAAAGATGGATCTGTAATTCAACTGAATAGAAGATGCAGGCTTCAGTATACTACGACATGTTTGAAGACATGAGTAGCTATGCGCGAACTACTAGAAACTTAAGAATGAAATATGTATGACGAATATTTTTTCCTTTACTATTACTTATTATAAAGAGTATTAAAGAAAATTTTAATTGCGGAATAAAAATACTTACGACCTACGATACTCATTAATTGAAAGTATTCTGCCAAAATATTCCATTTTTCTCGTGTTCACTACATAACTCACCCTCCCTTAGCTAGATTATTTGATTCTATTTTTCGTTAGTTGAATTCTATTTTTTTCAGCTGACAGTGAAGAGCGACATTAAAACTTAAAACGAACAGAATTTATTCCGTATATGAAAGGGGCTGTTCGTTCCTCAACGTCCCACTCTTTACGCTAAAGTTGGCTCTTTGTCAGTGTTCTACTTTTTAAACAATGACAAATTTTAGCATATAAGTGTGGGACGTTGAAGAGAAGACAGTTCCTTTCATATACGGAATAATTTCTGTTCGTTTTAAATTTTAATGCAGCTCCTTACTTTCAGCTGAAAAAAACTTATTTTTTAAAATTTAATTTCTGAACGTTTTATAATTAATGTATGTTTGGGCTCACCGCGCATGAATAATTAAAAAGAAATTTGTATATTAATTTTTTTTGGTTAAATGGCTTTCTCATAGTTTTGATCGGACAATAGTTATCCTCATATTTTTGGTTACTTAAAAATGCAGCTAGAACTTTTTATTTTTTTAAAGAAAGTTTTTATTAGTAACAAAAATACGTAACTTATGAATTAACTTACGTAGCAAACTTCGATATTTCTATATTTTTATTATTATCACACTCGTGATTTGGACTTCAATCAAATACCTTCAATCAAACTTTGATTGAGGTGTTCTCCCTATTTTTAAGAAAAAAAAAACATTAAGCCTTCACTATGCATGACTTAGAAGCAAACATGAGAGACCCAAGCAAGACTTTTATTCAGGGGCACCAATGGAGGGGGGGCTAACTCATTCCCTAGATTTTATTCCTCCCTAGATTTGGAAAATAGATTTTCTCGTAATTTTCAATACAAAATTGAAAAATGCATTTTTGTACCTCCAATACAAACAAAAATCCTTCCATATTTTTGCAAATTAATGAATCCTTATGAACCTGATTATATCAGCTAAGATGGGGCTTAACTCAAGCGGCTCAGTGAACAGCCCCTTAAAAGAAAATAATTTAATTATAAGGAAACACAAAAAAATTAACAACGTAAAAAGATTACGATTGCTTAGGGAAATAAACGAGATTATTCAGTCAAGCACTGTCGAGAGAATGAATAAGAGATTGTATCAAAATCCCTCGCCTGGTACATTCAACGATTTGTATTCTAGAGAATAAAATAAAATTTGAAATTCAGATATATTTCGTTCCCATTTGGGCTTTAACAGTTCTCTGCTTCTGCATTTATTCAATGATAATCTTGAAAGAAAAAAGCAAATATTACGAGGAACACTTCTGATATGCTTTAAGAATGCAAAGAACCTAGTGGAAATTCTTAGCTATCAAAGTGCTTCAAACTAACTTATCAAAAGATCCCAAATAAAAATGTTTTAAAACCAGCCAATAGTTTATAAGGATCCCTGCCATTAATGTGCAAATATATAGCCTAAATTATATACTTTACATCTATTCTGTCACTTTTCTTTATATTGTCTCACGCTAAGCTGAAAGAAACTGACGAAAAAAACCAGTTCTGCAATGCTTCAATGGATGGACAACTCGATTGGTTCGGACTATATCTTACAAGGACCAGGAAACCTTACGGGAAACTAAGGACCTCAAGACTATCTTCGTTTCCTCCTTTTTCGGAGATGTGCTCACAATGATAAGAAGAAAATGCATCGATCTTATTTAATGCTTCATTGTCCTGAGGTATTTCGGTAATCTTTGCCAAGTTTAACTTGATACAGGTTTGGTAATAAGCAGGTCATGTGTGTATGTCTAATCAGTTTTTTCTCTGACTTCTCTTTTTTTGCTCTGATCTTCGCTTGTTTTTATGCAGTTTCGCAGAGTTATGCAAAATGGTAGTTTACAATGGGAACTTGCTCGATTGTATGCCAATCTGGTATCGATTTTGGAGGTCTTTCTCAAGTTGTTAATTGATTTCCTCGTTAGGCTCTCTGCTAAATATGCAAATACTACGGAGCTAGATATTTTTGCACGCATTTTTTTGGAGGGAGATCCAAATTTTGAGGTGGGGAATGAGAGAACAAGAAAAAAAAATAGCATGAGAAACTACTAAGAAATCTTTGAAATTTCAAGGGGGGTAAACGATCCCAAAGCCTCTCCCCGTTTGCTTACGGACCTGAATAGAATGTGGAATATATCCAGTATATATCGAGATCGATGCATCAGTTTGAACCTCTGAATTGAAATATGATATTAAATATAACACAAAGATAGACATAAAGACATGTAAAAAGACGCTCAGTCATACAGGCATGATGAGGAAAGACAAAAATAGACACAAAAAAACAAACGTCAGACACAGGAAAAAGCAAAGAAAGGCACAAAGACATGCAAACAGACACTCAGTCACACAGGCGGAGAGAGACAAAAACACACAGAAAAAAACAAAAAGTAAGACACACCAAAACACAAACACATAGGATTAGACAAACAAAGACACAAAGACAGATACATGCAAATAGACAAAAAATTCACACAAAATACAAAATAAAACACAAAAACTCACAGAGTTAGACACACAAAACACAAAGACCGAAACAAAGAAACACGAAAGCAGACGTAAAAACATATATTTTTAGACACACAAAAACACAAAGACAAACATAAAGACATGCATAAAGGTACTCAGTCACACAGGCACGGTGAGAGAGGGCCAAAAACATAAAGAAAACACGAAGTCAGACACGCAAACACATAGCCTCAGACACCAAAAATAGAAAGATAGACACAGAGACATACAAATAGACGCTTAGTCACACAGAAACAGAGATTCATACTTACGAAACACAAGGTTATACACACAAACACACAGAGTCACACACAAAGACATACTAACAGAGGCTCAGTCACACAGGTATGGCGGGAAAGAGAAAAAATATCACCTACAGAACGCAAAACCAGACACACATATACACACAGAGTCAGACACGCAAAAACACAAAGACAGATACAGAGACATGCAAACAGACGCTCAGTCACAGAGGCACAGTGAAAAGAGAGACAAAATGGTTGCCCCTCCCGCCCCATAGAAAAGTACGCCCCTGAGCCAAATAATCCCTCTCCCGATGTTCAACCAAATTGATTCTATACGATCGCCCCTGAGATAAAAATGTTTAATACGTATCCGTGAGCTTTTCTTCTGGTAATTATACACAATTCCACATTTATGCTGATAGGAGCTGGAAAACCCAACATTAGTGTTGTCCGATAAGCTGAATCTGATGGTGTAATTTTCGTTTGGATTTTTTACTTTTAGGGGGTTTTCCCCATTTTTCGAAAATCAGGCAAATTTTATCAGGCTTGTAGCCTTTGCTGGGTAACATGAAACAATGAATCTTATACGTTTGGAATTGGCATAATAAGCCAATTCTTTTTATATATCTATTGATATCAAATTCCGTTTTAAAGTTTCGGTTACTATTGAGCCTTATTTTGGTATGGCTCATTTTTCAATTTTCATAGTCATTTTTACTTGATTGGGGAAAATTGGTTCCAAAATTGTCCCCTCCTTCAGGAATTTGATGAAATTATGGCATTTGTGATCTTTTTTTTTCACAGAAGATAAATGAGAACAAAGTATATTATTTGTGTGTGCAGCAGGGGAAACTGGCCTTCCTAGCCCACAAAGCATATAACTTCTCTAATAAAAACGGGAAAGTGACTTCGAGGGGGTTCAGGAACGTATATATAAATTTGTTATTTTTTGGCCGGAGGGGGTAATTTAAAAAAAAAAATAGCGCAGATATAAGTGAATTATACCGATACCTCGTAGTAATATCGATACGTCTTTGCGCATGAACCCAAAGGGGAGCTCTACAAGGAGAAATTCTTAGATTGCTCCTAGCTACAATTTAAGGTAATTGCAAAAAAAGTTATCTATTTGCAATTCCTCTCTCAACAAGGAATAAAATAAAAGAAGCACCAATAGATACCATATTTTGTGCTCTTTCTAAGTTTTATTTTACTTGTAAATGCACCCCAACAACATGATGGTTCTGTATATAGCCCTAGACTATTTGATATATTTTCTCTCTTGCCTTGTATCTATTGATGCTTCATTCTCTTTGTGAAAAGATTCCTTGACTTGTCAAAACTGCTAGGCCTGTATCTGGACATAATCTCACCTTGGCTTAATTTATGTATATGCTATGTCAGATATCAAACATTATTTTAAAGTAATTTATGAGTATAAGAAGGCTAGCCTAACAAGTGAAGTTAATTTGATAACTAGAAAAATGCAGAGCCATTCTTAGGGCTGGTGTTACCCAGGATAAAAATTAGTAAAATTCTACTTAGCTACTTCTGGCTATCTTGGAAAGAGATTTGGTTTTCAGGGATGATTCTACAGGCAAAAGTTTTTTCCCAGGAAAGTATTTTGACATACCTACCTCCACTCCTTCTCCCTCTAGAAGGTCCTGAAATTTGCCTGCATGACAGGTCTATAGGCTACCTATTGAAATTTTGACAAAACAACATTTCACTCTTAAAATGTAATTCCTGTTATTTGAGTAGAATTTCAAGCCATATCAATGTTTTATTTTCAAGATTTAGGAACTGTAGGCCTATTTACATATCTCTAAAATCTTACAAATTGGGATTGAGCAAAGTTGATGATGATGGCACTTTCAAAAATGATGAGCAACTATCTAAAATGTATAATTATCCAAAAGACACTAAAATTATCACATATTGTCAGGGAGCATATAGGGCTGCAAATTCATTTCTAATTCTAAAAAAATTAGGTTTTCAAAATGTTCGAGTTTATTTGGGATCTTGGGGCGAATGGGGAAATCGACTTGATTTACCTACTGAAAAATAAATTATTGAAAACAATCAGAAATTTTTGATTGAAACTCTAGGCTCAAAAAATTGAGCCTAGGGGTAAGTGATTCAAAATTACAACAGATCGGTTTTAAACGATCTAATCGTATGAATTTCATATGAGTAAGGCAACTTTAGGCGTAATTTTGGGAATTGGTTCTGTCATCATGTTAACGTGGTTTTTTTATGCAATTCCAGAGTTGACAAATACCACTGAAGTGTTTGAAGTATCTGCTGAAAATATTGGAGAAATCCGACTTGCAGATGAAATTGGTGCCCCCTTGTCTGATCCAATAAAGATGATTTTCATTTGGAATGGAGAAGTAGTTGAACAAAGTGGAAATCTCCTGAACATGCACACAACATATACCTACAGAGATATTCTTACTGATGAAATTCTTTGGGAAACTGAGCTAGATGAAACTGTCGAAAAAACAACCAGACAATACGTTGACAAACCTGGTCATTTTATGTTTCCAAGTGATCTAGAAAAAAAAGATTACCAAGTATATGATGTTGGGGGTTCAATTATGCATTATGATTTCATTGAAGAACTTGAAATTGATGGATTAACTGTCAACAAGTTTTCAGGACGCTGTACTTGCATCCTGGCGGTAAATCTGAAAACGTTGGGCACTGGTATCAAGAGATCGAAGACGCACACGCAGCTATTGCGGAGTGGAGGAAGGTCAGAACGAGGGTGGCCCCTGCGATCCCGCAGTGGCACCACGCTCCGAACGCTCCAGGCCTGTGGGTGTGCCGTTCGTGGTGGGGAAAGCAAGAGTTTACGGTCAAGCTTGAGCAGTCAGACCTGAACGACGGTCGGCTCGAAAAGGCGGGGGAGTGGTACGGTCCGATTCAGGAAGGGAAGCCAGATGTGGGATCAAGTGATTGAGTTAGCGTGGGTATTGGCGTTTATCGTGGCGGTACTCTTCGCGACGATGGCCGCGTGCGTGGGTCCGCTCGATGGATGATCTCGCTGGGCACCAGGGGATCGCCAAGTACCTCGAGGCGATGCACGCGATCACAGGGCACCCTTTGCCGCTCTGGATTTCCACGCACGGAATGGAATTCCTGTGGTGTGCGAAGCCTGAAGAGATCCCGTGGGATCAGCACCGTGAGTGCTTCAGGAACGCCGCGAATCTGGTCATTTCTGACCCTGAGCGATTCGTTTACGTCGAGGGGTACGGGAATATCCTGATGCCCATGGAGCACGCGTGGGTGTACGATCGCCAGCTGGGCCAGATGGTGGACACCACGTGGCGTCCGTGCTGGATGCAGCCGGGCAACGCTCCCGAGTATTTCGGTGTCCCGCTGGCTTCCGAGTACCTGATCGAAGGTCTAGTCAGCACAGACCTTTACGGAAGCTCCTGACCCCCTGAGTCCTTCGCCCGTCGGAAATTAAATAAAAAAAAAACAAATTTCCTTTAACTGAAAGTAAGGAGCGACATTAAAACTTAAAACGTACAGAAATTATTCCGTATATAAAAGGAGATGTCTCCTGCTCAATGCCTCGCTCTTTATTTATTATTTACTTATTTAATATAATGATTAGAAAAGGATGGTACATTTTTTCACATTTTATAAAAAATAGTTTTACAATGGATCATAGAACTTTAAAAAAATTTTGTTACTGAGGAAATATTGCATTTTTTGAGGAAATTTGCAGTTATATACGCTGCTAAAATCTCTACTTTACCTTTTTTTCATTCCCTTTAATATGTGATTTTGTTCGTTTTGGGTTTCATTTATTCATTGATCGTGATTTGTGGTAGTTTTACGCTTGAAAGATTATTTGAATTTATTTCTGCTTCTTTTTGGTTTAATGGAGTTCTTTAATTTTCTTTGAAACACTTATGCCGTGGAAACAGTTTTTTAAATTAATTAAGTAAATATCATACTGCCAAGATGTTATGAGCGACATAACTATTATAGATTGAGGATAATGGGTCATGTTGGCACTTTTTATTGGTCCCTGTGGGAGATAATAGCATTATCGTATCTTTGCCAGTCAAATAAATTTTGACTAGGACCTAAAAGTTTTGTAGTTATATAATTATAATAAGAATGTCATGAAATCTTTTTTTGAATTTATCAAGATATAAAATGCAGCGTCATCTTGAAACTCTCCTATTACATCTGCTAAGTACAAAAATATAGCTAATTTTGTTAAATCGTTGGTAATGCTATCAAGCAACCTTGTTGTGCATATTTTCATCGGGACCAAGATAGATGTATTCGGGTTTTTTCCAGTAATCGATGATGTTTTTCTGTTTCAACGTTCCATCATCATGGCAGTTCACAAGAGAGATAAAACTGTAGATAAATGATCTCTGCGTTAAATAGAGGTACTCGAGTTTTTGCTCTTTTTTAAATTTTTTGACGATCTCTTCGGTTTCTTCCGCTTCTCTTCCTGCTCGCACGAGCTCTTTTCCAAGGATATCTGCTTCGGATAAAAGGCGTTCATACGGCTCTAAGAAAATGACTCCTTTCGAGCCCCCTTCTGGGATGTCTTTATTCTTTTTTTGTTGTGTGTAAGCGAGATTGTAACACTCAGAGAAAATATTGTTTCGCTCTGTTTCCATTTGTTCAAACCGTTGAGGAAAGACGGTCCTGAGCCCACCACGAGAGAGGTCTTTGATGCGTATATGAAATCCAATAAAGTACATGCCGCGCACATAGAAAATGGCGTAAGGGAGCTCGGGAAATTTTTCTCTTCTGTCGAAAGGAACGAGGTTGAGATATTTTGGGTCGAGGCGAAACGAAAACGAACTTTTGTTGTTCCGGAAGAAATTGGTTTTTAAAGTGTAGTCGACGAAGTGCATGGCCGTTTTTAAGATGTTTTTTCGACGGGTGTCGTTGTGCTCATTTCCGGTGTCGAGGTGGTTGACAAGCATCAGCAAGTCTTCTCTTGTCTTTTTGTAAGCTTCTAAGTTGTGATTTTCAGGATGGAACTTTAGGTTGAATGCTTCGACAATTTGAGCTGTCAATTCAGGGTGGCCTTTTTATATATATAGATTATATTCTTTATAGTTGATCCTTTATATTGTTCATATTTTTGGTTTTTTTATATATATTTTTTTTTTAGGTATTGTGAATCTACTGACCATGATCAAAACTATGATTCTTGGACTTGCATTGGGTAAGTATCGTTTTTTTTATTATTTTATTTTAGTATTACAAGTTTTTTTTATAAATTTTTGCATTTTATTCTGATTAAGAAACTGAAATCAAACGGATAATTTCAGTTGTTTTTAAAATTAATTATTAAAGCTATTAAATTAGTTTAAACGCTGTTCAAAGTTATAAAACGTTATTTCTAAATGAAATAAATTCATTCGCCTCATTAAGTTTCAATTCTCATAGAGCTCATGTGATTGCTCAACAAGGAATTCATGGTTTCATCAAATGAAAAGTCATATCTTAGGTTAAACAATTAGTAACAAATGTCCCTCTTTATATTATGGTATAACAAGTCCTCGTTCAATTGACCGGCTGGAACAGTATACAGTACATTGAATGGATCTAAGATTTACTTGAGGATGTGTTGATTCAGTAAAGCTCAAGATCGTGTACCCACAGTGAAACAGCGGGGAGGGGATTGCTTGTAAAATCCTCGTTATTTTGAAAATTTGGGTTTCTTTTACAGGCGCAGAAGCTCATAGGATGAACCAATGAAGATGATCTAATCAGCAGAGGTTAGCCCATCTGGTCAATAAATTTTTTTGCAATAATATACTTAGATTTTGAAAATACCAAAATCAGGGGTTGGGTCACAAACTAGGAGACTTTTGCTGCAAGATGCAGACCGGCTCGTTCGTGCCCGCCGGCCAGGCGCATATCGGCGTGATCGACCGGCTGTTCTCGCGCGTTGGCGCATCCGACGACCTGTCGCGCGGCCGCTCGACCTTCATGGTCGAGATGGTCGAGACGGCGGCGATCCTCAACCAGGCCAGCGAACGCTCGCTGGTGATCCTCGACGAGATCGGCCGCGGCACGGCGACCTATGACGGCCTGTCGATCGCCTGGGCGACGCTTGAGCACCTGCACGGGGTGAACCGCGTGCGCGGGCTCTTTGCCACGCACTACCACGAGCTGACCCAGCTCGCCGCCAAGCTCGAGGGCGTCGGCAATGCGACCGTCGCGGTGAAGGAATGGGAAGGCGAGGTGATCTTCCTGCACGAGGTCCGAAAGGGTGCTGCCGACCGCTCCTATGGTGTACAGGTCGCACAACTCGCTGGCCTCCCCGCAACTGTTGTTGCACGCGCGCGCGATGTTCTCGACATGCTGGAGCAAGGCAGCCGCGAGGGCGGGTCCAAGATCCAGATCGACGACCTGCCCCTCTTTGCTGCCGCGCCGCCGCCTCAGCCCAAGGCACCGGCTGGCCCTTCCCCTGCCGAAAAAATGCTTGCAAGTATCCACCCGGACGACCTGTCGCCGCGGGAAGCGCTGGAGATGCTCTATAAGCTGAAAGAAGCAGCGACCTGAAACAACAAAAGCGGCCCCAATCGGGACCGCTCTTTCATCTTTCCAAAAAAACTCCCTCCAGAGGCACAGGCCCGCCAGGGCCTGTTCATCAGCTGGCCGGAGTCGACGACACGCCAACCACCGTCGTTTTCAAACACGCCATGGCAATAGAGCTTGTCATGCAGCCGAAACTCGCGCCCGACCTCATAGGGGTTGCCCTCGGTCTGGCTGGTGACAAATACCGAATGGCGCGGCGCATGGGTGCGCATGACAAGGCCGGCCGGTACATCCGACAGCCTGGCAATCAGATTGATGATCCGTTGCCAGTTGGCGATCATGTCGCCCGGTATGTTGGGCATGGCGCGCGTCATCGCCCAAGTCTACGGGGCGCGCGTGCGATTGCGCAAGCCCGTGTCAGTCGTTCAGATGATCCAGCCGCGCGCGCACCGACAGGCCATGCGCCTGCAGGCTTTCGGAAGTGGCCAGCGTCTCGGCCGCCGGGCCGATTTCCTTAAGCGCCGCGGGTGTCATCCGGGCCAGCGTGGTGCGTTTGAGAAAATCCATCACGCTCAACCCGCTGGAAAACCGCGCAGAGCGTGCCGTGGGCAGCACGTGGTTCGGCCCACCGACATAATCGCCAATGGCTTCAGGCGTCCATGCACCCAGAAAGATCGCGCCCGCATGGGTGATTTTCCCGGCCAGCGCGTCCGGGTCGTCGACGCAGAGCTCCAGATGCTCGGGCGCGATCCGGTCGGCCAGCGCCGCCGCCCACCAGTCGGGGCAATCGGCCAGCCGCAGTTCGAGCTCGAGCGGCCGCATCCGCCCATCCAGAACCTGCACGATATACTGCCGCAACAGCATCCGCGCCGGGCAGTCCAGATGGGCAATCACCTCGACCCGATCGGAAATCGGCGCCAGCACGGCCTTCAGCCGCTCCTCGAACTTTCAAAACAGAGACTTGATTTTCCCATTAACTCACAGGAGGAAAATTATGAACAGTAGCATCATAATTTTCAGATATCTTTAAAACACATTTAGGCTTTAGTTTTTCAAAATTTTTCTAACACCCTATTCCCCATTGGTGTTTCAGATAAGAGGGGTTGAGGAGGCACTCACACTGGACACAGAAATTATTGGGGCGCAAATTTGAAATGAACAATCAAACATTTATAATCATTTTGTAGTTTCAAAAATTGTATCGCTATTAAAATAAAGTAGAGGTTATAGATAGCAGTAAGTCACTTAACATAATACTTATACAATAATGATTAATACTCACTGTAAGTATAAGCAACTTGAAGAGGCCAGAACCACCACTGCTTTCCCCTCTGGATGTGGACCCCTTCTTGCCCACCACCCAAATTAAAATGCTGGAGCTACACCCAAGTTTGAGAGTCATTGCAACACTGATATGTGAAGGTCTCCTTGTTGAAAAGACTGGGGAAGTGTTGTGTGCCTACCTTCTAATATGCGTAGGTAATCAATGGCAAGAGTTATTGAGCACATTTGAGCTTACAGAAGCAGATAAAGACAAAGTCACGGTGTACTTGAAAAATTTCAGAGAATATACAGCTCTTAAGAAAAACCAAGTGTTCTTGCACTATATCCTTTAAAACAGGTACCAAAGAGACACTGAAAATATTAAGAAATACACAACAGAACTGAAAATTCTAGCCAAGCCATGTTGATATACTGATGAAAGTGAGATGTTGAGGGACAAGGCAGTATATGGAGCTACAAATCCTAGTATCCAGGTTGAGCATCCTACGAGCTTATCTGCAGTATCAAGGAAATTCAAGAGGGTTAGATGAAAACTTTGAGGAAATGTTGAAAGGGATGTTGAACTAAATATCAGACACTGTGTGCATCCATGTTGTCAAAAAAGTCGTATCTGCAATATCTCAGGAACATCTGATGGTGTTAAGTTCATAGTGCCTTTGTAAAAGACACTATATAGATACATCTGCAATATCTTCTGAATGGAAATAGCCATTTTGTTTATAATAGCTGAAGATTCAATAATTATGTCTCCGGGGATTACATGACCCGCACAACCTTTGGGAGGTTTTAAATTATACAATTTCCGTTCTTAGGATGTTGCAGACATGGTATTTTGACAACCTGGATGCGCATATTGTCTGTCTTTTGATTTAGATGAACCATTCCTTTAAAGTTTTAAGTGAATATTTTAGACATTCCGAGAGATATATCATATACGCCATTTGGCAATCTGGCAGCACATAGTGCCTTTTGTTTTGTCTTGCGACATAATCGTGCATAAATTATAGGTCCCATAAGAGCTTAAAAAACAACATTATTTTGTCTGGATTGGACACAAAATTGTTTACTCTTTTCTCCCGTCTCGAATGCTGAATTCTAATTTCCCTTGTCCAACTTTCTTTGTTCAACATAGCTGAAAGTTCCAATTCCATCCAAGCCATTTCAAATATATTTCAGGCATGGTATTTCGATGAACTAGACACTCATATTATCTTTCGACGTGCCTAGCCCCCCCCCCCTAGCCAAAAATTGAAGCCCACTCTTTCCTTAATATTTCGGAATCGGCGCTAGACAATGTACTAGATAATATCCAGGCTACTTTCCGATCAATGCTGGAAATCTCCGGCAAGGTCGGCGAGCATTTACGTGATAATGAATGGCTGATGGCCATCAAACAGCGCACGGGTGTTCCGGGCGGTATTTGCGAGTTTGACCAGCCCTCATACCACTACTGGCTGAATCTCGATCCTGCATTGCGCCGCAAAGATTTCAACGAATGGCTGGCCCCTCTGCTGCCGATACGTAACGCTTTCGATATTGTGCTCTATTTATTGAGAAACAGTGGGAAAACCACACAAAATATTGCGCATCAAGGCATTTTTCAACAACCTGGATCGGACTATTACGCCCATCTGTTACGCGTTTGGGTCAGCGAGGATTTTCCATGCGTACCCGAAATTAGCGCCAATAAATATGCGCTGAATATTCGTTTTATTCCTTCGCAATCCGGACAACGCGTCAAAGTCTACGAAAAAGATGTCGCGTTTGAGCTGACCTTCTGCAATCTATAATTTTGTAGACTGTTGGCTAGCATGACATGTCCAGCTTTAACAGATCAATTATCCAGATGCTTGCCCAACATACCCGGCAAATGTCTCAGAAATCGCCCTGCATTGATCATCTGGCGGCGCAATAGCATCCAGTTTTCAGCCGCTTTCTTTTTATCCAAACAGCGCAGCAACTTTACCCGTTGTGCTTCTGATTGAAGGTTTAACATCTCACTCCATAACGTATCGTCTACATTATAAATATGATTCTCCAATAGACACACCGGGATCACGTGTTCGATTGGAAGCAGATTGGTGCTGGATCTAGTTGCTTGTGGTAGTAGCAGTAGAATGTATGAGGGAATAACACACCTCATAAAAATTTCTATAAAAATAAAATTAACAAAAATAAAAATCAAAGAGGTAGCTGGTCTTATGTTATCAAATTGGGTCCATCAAAGATATTGTTGTAAAATTACCGTAAAATAAAAACTCGATAAATAAAATTGGTAAAATAAGGCGAAATCGGTAGAATAAGGTAGGATTGGTAAAAAAAAAAGAAGGTAAACTAAACTACTCCTTAGGAAATACAGAATAAAATTCGTGTTTTAGACTCGCCCTTTACCTACAAGACGAGTAAAATTGGTCAGATAAGGTAAGATTGGTAAAAAAAAAGAAGGTAAAATATGCTACTCCGGGGGAAATGCGGAACAAAATTGGTGCTTTAGAGTTTATCTTTAGCTATAAGACCAGTTTAGCATATCCTTTTAAACATCACTTACACCTTTTAATGAAATTTTTTAATGATTCTGATTTTCCTGGGCCTAAAAAAAGATCCCTTCACCTTCACCACCAAAAAATGTCCCTTCACCTAGAATTTCATATATTTAATTAGCTGTCTAGTTTATCCCTTTGGTAATCTTGTGCCTAGGGTAATACCTCAGTAATTGGACAGTGCCTGATTTCGATCGTCAATTTTGTAAAAAAAAAAAAAATCCAATCAAATTTACCATTATTTAAGAATATAATACTCATTTTTACTCGTAATACAATACTCGTAATACTCATTTTTTTACGTTTTACAGCCTTGTTACCCTAACGGCCTTGCGAGAAAGCGAGCATCGATTGCCTGTGGGATTTGGGCGAGTTCCAATCCTTGCTCGCCAGAACTCTTGAGAGCGATAGGGTCCATACACAGCGTGGCCATGGTTACCTCCGGCAAAGAACTTTGTCATGTGGTTCGCCCATTCTGCAATTTGCGAAAATATATGTCAAGCGAATATTCGCTAAAATTATTTTTTCGCTAAAAATAGATTGTCGCAAACTGCGAAATGGTCGCCGCGGCTGCTTGACTCCCGCCCGGCTTCAAGCTTTAATGAGGAAACTTTTCCGAACCCAGCTCAGGAGGGTCCATGTTCGGTAGCGAATCGATTCCCCTCATTCTCGGCATTAAGGCGAAACGACTGCGCCAGAACTTAAAACTCTCCACCCAAGCAGTTTCCAAACGATGCGGGTTGTCCGCTTCCTATTTGAATGAAATTGAAAAGGGGAAGAAGTACCCCAAGCCCAAGAGATTGCAGGCTTTGGCAAAAGCGCTCGAAACCGATTACGACGATTTGGTTTCTCTGAAATTGCCACCGGATTTGGCGCCCTTAACCCAAATTCTTGAATCGGCCTTGTTCCGCAAATTCCCCTTTCATTTGTTTGGCGTTTCCGCTCGCGCCATTTTGCAATTAATTGTGGAAGACCCGGAGAAATCGGCAACCCTGTTCGGAATGCTTGCCGATTTGGGTCGAGATTACGATATGCGCGTCGAGCATTTTTTTCATACGGCTCTGCGTTGTCATCAAATATTGAACCGCAATTATTTTCCCGATTTAGAGCGGGCAGCCACCAATTTCCGCCGCAGGCTGATGCTGAAACTAGCTGATAGCCTGCCTATGCTTTGAGTGGAGGTTAGGTACGGTCGTGACACCATTCATGACCCACCGTAACGCTCAGTATTTTAACATAAGCGATATTCGAGGGTTATCACCATGATTATTTTGGTTGGTGGAGAAAAAGGCGGTAGCGGAAAGAGCTGCCTGGCACAAAACATTGCAGTGTATCTTCGCACTGAAAAAGGTGCCAAGGTGTTAATGGTCGACTGTGACCCGCAGCGAACGACCTCAGACTGGATCCAAGAGCGTAAAGCTAACCCTCGTCTCGCTGAAATTAACTGTGTTCAGTTATACGGTAAAATACGTAACGAATTACTTAGCCTTCGTCAGTATTACGATTACGTTGTAATAGACTGTGGTGGACAAGATAACCTAGCGCTTCGCTCGTCAATGGCGGTTGCTGACCATATACTGATTCCACTTAGACCCAAACGTCGCGATCTCAAAACGGTACCTCACATGGAAGATATTTTATCTACCTGTAAAATGGTCAACCCAAAAATGAATGCAGCCTTTGTCATTACTCAGTGCCCGTCACTTCCAAGCTTGGCTAACCGCATTCTAGAGGCAAAAGAGGTGTGTCGTTCATTTGGTATTCCCGTCCTAAACTCTGTTACTTTTAGTAGAAACATGTATGACGATTCAGAAGAGTCAGGGCAGTCAGTTATTGAGAGTGAACCAGAAGGTAAAGCGGCCACAGAAATAAGAACCTTGTTTGAAGAGCTACTAGCTGGCAAAGTGGAGGATGCTTATGAGTTTACTCAACCTCAAAAACACATAGCAAAACTGATATTTGGTTTTGGCTTAGACGTCAATTAGACAAATTAGTAAGTTACATGATATCTGAGCAGGTATCTAAGAATTTTGAAAGTATAGCACCCAAATTTTATCAATACGAACAAGATCAACAGGTTTTCTAGTTCAAAGCATAAAAGTGGTCATTTAAGTCGTCTCTGTAATCATCATGCCTGATATCCATTTTTGTATACCTTTTTAATATTCTTCGGACCTTCCTGGCATTCAGTCTCTTTCTGGCAGTTGACCTGTAAACACCTATGTCGGGTAAATTTTTGAAACCCGTTTTGGAAGTTATTATAATACCAAATTCAGTCATTGACCAGTTGCGAGCTTTAAAATCCGGATTATTTGTTTCACTATTATGTCAAAGTCCATTAAATTCAGATGCCCTGAGTGCAGCTAGTGGAAGAAGTGCAGCGCAGTCGGTGTCAAAAGTGGTTGCATCTAAAGTGTGCAGGCATTTCTATTGAGGGGAGAAAACAAGGTTGTGAGTGGTTATGTTTTAACTCCCAGTCCCCCCCGATGACCCTGAACCACCTTTAACACCACTTTCTCTGCCTCCTGGCTCTAAACTGCACTGTACACCCAAGTCCGTCACAAAATCAACAACCCCGAAATCAGTTTAAAAAATCAAGCTTCCCGAGTCCCCCCTTGTGTTGACTGTGTTCAATATATCAAACAGCTGGCTGGTCTCTGAGCTAAATACAACAGTTAGAGAAGAATTTAGACCATGAGGCAGCCATGGAAGATTTGAGAAAGCAAGTTGACGTTTTCTTTAGTCTTTTAATATTATACGGGTCAATCTGGTCATTTAAAGTGGAGCTAACCATGGAGAGAAAATTTGTGCGTAAAAGCTGCTGATTCTATTAGTTTGGATTTGGTAAAATTCAAGAGATATATGCACAGATTCTGCATTAGAAAGCATTGTGCAGCTATAAGACACAAAATACTTTCAGAAAGCTTTTGAACGGATGTATTTATAAAAGAACAAGCATTTATCTCATTGATGACTAATAGCGAGGTTATACAATTTTTGTCCTACAGCCTAGATTTAATTGATTTTGCCAAAGGCTTAAGAGATATATTAATTAAGAGACTTGTAGGAAATCCCGTAAGTAAGTCTTTAAATTGGTATATTTATGAAGAAAAACACAGTTTTTGTATATTCATTACTGTTTTAGTAACGATAAATAATAGACTTAGGATAATTTTTTTAGCCAAATTGTATGAAATTTCCAGGGGGAATAGTCAGCGAGGATCAAATTGTCCCGGACATTCAGAGATTTTATACGAGAGGAACTTTCCATGGAGTGATTTTTGGCAGGCGAGGTTGTTTAAAACGGAAGCGAACCCAGAATGTGATTCATAAGAAAATGTATATTATAGCCGAAAGTTATAATTCGGTTATTCTTTCCATACTATTTTCTTGTAAAGTTTAGTACTATTTTCATATTTATGTTTTAGAAACGGTTGGTCTTTATTTTTTACTCTACTACCTGGTATCTGTGTTTGAAGATTGATCAAACAGTTCGTGGTAATATACTGTAAGTAACTCGACACTCTTTGTCCTACCGCGTCAATTGAATCAAGTAACAATCAAGTTAGTTTTGTGCTAGTCGCAATTGATACTAGTGATAGTGGTATTGCAAGATTAAGAGGTACACATTTAGAATTCATGCCGAATATTTATTCGGGTTCTGGGGGAAAACGATACAAAACTAATTTTAACATTGAAAAGTTTTTTGAACAGATACATCAAGCACTGTCAACTATTTTCAAAGAAGGAGATACAATAGTAATTTTTGGTCCTGGAGAAACAAAAAAGAGATTTGCAAATTTTATAGAAAAATCACAAAAACTGAAAAAATTTAAGATTCAAGTAGTTGACGGAATTGATTCTGGTGGAGAAGACGGGATTTACACATTTACAAAATCACAAACAATGCAAGAAATAATGTCCGATAGTAAATTATCCAAAGCGTCATCAATTATTGATGAAGTAATGATACTTGCAAATAAAACAAGTAGAAAATTTACAATGGGGTATAAAGAAACCTATAATGCAAACCAAATGGGCGCAGTTGAATCGTTGGTATTTTCAGAAAAAATAATTCAAGACAATGATGAACAGGAAATGATGAATTTTCTAAATGATGCTGAAAATAAAGGCGTTAAAATTTACAGTGTAGATTTTGGTACAGGTCGTGGCTTACGAGTTACAGGTTTGGGCGGAATTGTTTCTTTGTTAAGATATGCAATAGAATCCTAAGAAGTTGATTCAGTTAACCATTTTAGATATAAATCATTAATCGATGTAACATCAATTTCAGCAATCTCTGGAACATCATAAGGATGAGTTTCTTTAATTTTCTTTTTTAATTTAAGGACCTAACTTTCGTTATTCGGTTTCCCCGAAATATATGTCTGCCAAAACAGACGCACACCTCATTGAGCCGATCCGCCGCAATGGCCTGGGAAGCACTGATCAGGTTTAGTGGCGCATCGCTGCGGACCTCGCACAGAGGGATCTGCGAGCCGGTCAAAATCACCGGTTTGTTGAAGCCACCAAGGAGAAACGAAAGCGCGGACGCCGTATAGGCCAACGTGTCCGTCCCGTGGATGATGATGACCCCGTCCGCGCTTTGGCCTTCTCGTCTTACACGTTCCGCCAAATCGTACCAAAATCGAGGGCTCGCATTGGCGCTGTCCAACGGATGTTCCGCCTCGCGAATCTCAAAGCTGGGCATTGATGGTGCCGCCAGCTCGGGCAGCCGTTCGGCTATCAGTCCCGCCAAATCCGACGTTGGAACATAGCCCTTATCGGACGGGCGCATGCCCAGCGTACCGCCAGTATAAATGATGGAGATTTTTTTTTGCGTCATCGCTGAACCGATGCGTATTAAATTGGAGTTGGCTTGTGCCATGCGGTATGCCGCAGGCTGAAGCAAGAACTAGAAGCATAGATCATGGCCTACGGCGCACACGCCTACCAGAGCGATCCTCGCAATGACAGCATCCTGGTATCGATTAATGGCGATCTCACCGCACGAGCGAACGCAAAAATCTCAGTGTTCGACAGCAACTTTATGCTGGGCGACGGCATTTGGGAGGGTTTGCGCCTGCACAATGGCAAGATTCCTTTTCTAACTGCCCACCTGGAGAGATTGTACGAGGGCGCTCGCACGCTCATTTTCTTTGGAGTATTGGTCCTCAGATCCTTAGCGATTTTGTCAAGCAGCACTAGGGGGTCAATAAGTCCAAAATGAGAGACAATCTTGTGATTGCTGTACCATCTTGGTAAATGTAGCAAGAATTTACAATATTAAAAATAGTCTCTCCTTAGCTGAAGACGGTCTTTAAACTGCTGAGGCTGAAAACCGGAGAGAAAAAGAATTGTAGGAGAACAGAAACCATGGTAAAGTTTACATAAGTCTCGCTGGCTATAAATTCCTCTATTGAGCGAGATTTTACAATATGATATGCGAACACACTGCAGAGCACTAGCAACCAGAGACGAGCATGTAGTCGAAAGTGTATCAGAAAAAGTAATCCCAAGCCATTTCAACTTTGAGACACACTCGAGTAGCATTGTACCCACATGTAAAGGAGGAGCAGGGTTAGGAATATTAAAACACAAAAACTCGCATTTTGAAGCATTTACACTAAGTCCAATTATACTCAAAGCATTAATCATAACTTTTAGATTTTTTGTGAGGCCTGACCAGTATGACTAACCAGCAGTACGTCGTCAGTGTAGGCAATGTGATTAACAGCAGCATTCTAATAGCATCTAAAACACAGTAAGAGACAGCATTCGCAAACAGTCCACAAGCAGAGTATTAAAAATATATGAGAGACGGCACACCATCTTGCCTGACTCCCTTCTTTACTGAGTTAGGCTCAGATACATCAGACATCCATTTTAACAGAACCAATGAATTGAAATACCAATATTGAAGAACTTTTACGACGGAAGAATTGACTCCTGCTCCAGGCTTTTTAAAAGCTGAAACTAACAAACATAAATTGATAAAATTATTACAGCAGAAATAAGCCAAATTTCCAGGTTGAAGAAAGTCAATTTTTTCTAAATGGGGAAGGAATTAAAATGGAAGGAAGTCAAATATTCTACAGGAAATATCGATTTTTCATAGAGAGCAACTGTTTCTATAAGCTTGAAGTCATCGCTAGCCAAACTTATAGCATTTATTATACTTTTTCAGCTCATACAGTGCATTTATAGCTTGTGGCACCAGAAGAATGGCAAAAAACTGCGGCCAAGAAGCAGCAGATTTTGTGACAAGCTATACCCAGAAAGCATCAGGGAGGCTAATTCAGGTGAGTTTTCAGGCCTCTATAAGAAAACTTTCAATCGTTATTATTATTTTTCGTTTATCATGGATTGACCTAAGAATTCTTCATGTATCGTCGCCTGAAAGCGGTTTCGCCGAACCTGTTTCTCCAAAAACCGAAAAGAGCAAATTTGAAAATTTTGACGTTTGCATCTCAGAGTCAGCTATAGCTAGAGCGTTGGATTTTGGCTTAAAATTAAGAAGAAAAATCGTTTATATCGCTGAGCTTATTATAGAATCTGCCCATGTAACCAACTTTCTGACCATGTAACAAAGTTTCATCAGCAAGTCAGCAACTTTCATCAAAACGGACCCTGCTGTTTGCGTTTCGGCAAAACCGCTTTAAAAAGTATGCAATTCGGCAAAGGAGAACTTCAAAATAAAGGTTAGAGACGTCTTACTGCAATATCAAATAGACCATTAGAACGAAAACTTTTATTTTAAAGGTTGGCCCCCCCCCCCCCCCCAACACTGGGTGTTCCTTGCCCGTTTGCTGACAACTGAGCCCAGAAATGAGGAAAACTGGCGAGTAATGGAATGACAGAGTTGGATAAAAGATATGAAGGGACCCGAACCAGAAGGAAGCTCCAGATGAGGATTAAGGGAAAGGATACAGAGGATAAAACTCAGTTTTATCCATGTCCAAGGTTACCATTAACAAAGGGGCATGAATAGTGCTTGCCACTCTGCCAACTCAAATTCGATTATGAGGCATATTACCCCTTGATCAGGGTACTAACACTTGCATGCCTAATGATTACATTAAGATACCATGGAACGACAACGGTAACCACAAAAGTCATCTTAGTACTTCAAACTACAGAAATTCTTTTCCAGGAAGAAGTAACAAAAAGTGTTGTAAATTTCCAGATAAAGGGTCAATGCACCACGACACACCGAAGAACGAGAAGAACAGAAGCCATGTTTACATTTACAGCTCATTAATGCCTAAGCGCAGAGAGCAATTATCCCGAGTAGGGAGGACTGAGTCTCCAATATGCCAAAAGTGTATAATGATCAGTGTCAACACAAGAGGATATCTGATAGAAGAATGCTTATCCAGGACAAAGCACCGGCTTGAAATATTCCGCAGTATTAGTGTTAAGCTGCAGTATATAGTTAGAGAAAAAGAGGCCCAACAGCCTACTAAATATGAGGCAAGAATGTTGAAGCCCAATCCGTCAATGACCCCCTCAATTGCCAACTTAGTATAGTCATTTTTTTAGATATAAATAGTTTTTAGGGAAGGCAACTCTATCATTTTTAAAAGCATAATTTTACATTAATTACACATTCCATATATTTCTTATGTTTAAATTTTTTGTTTAATCGATCTTTATTTTTCTTAATTTGTCACGTTTTTATTATTTTATTATTTACTTTTATATCTTTTTTGTAGCTATTTAGTGTATATTCATTACATAATAGTTATTGTATTAATTTAATTTTCAGGTTTATTTGACAATATATTTCAGATAATAGCCTACGTTTTAAGATGATGTAGCTTTAGTAAAATCAAGTTTTGTTTTGTTCATACTTAGCGGCTACATATCGCTTGCTAGGTATATTGGTTATCGATATTTCACTAGCCCTTTACACAGTTTAATCACTAGCTTGTGTACATCGATTGATTCTTCCATTGGAACAACACTTCTCAAATTTGTGTACACATTTAGAAAATAAGATTCTATGAAACAAAAATGTGCCTTTGAGTCAGGAAGGCCAAGTCTTGGTTCAGAAAATGGACCCTCTCTAAGAAAATCTCACAAAACTACCTCTTAATGGGATTTTTCACTCAACGAATTTATACAAAAGACTAAAAAAGGTTCTATGATTCAAATGCTTGGGGTTTCTATACGGAAGGCCTATCCTCTGCAGAGGGCTACCTCGACCCTTTTGGGGTACCTGTAAGATTGTGGACCTTGCGGTCAACTCTATCCCCACTTGAGGAGTGGCGCCCCTCGAGAAAATTATAGCCTAGTAAACGACACAGCATTCGCACGGGATTCTGATTAATGGATATTTATTTTGTGCTTGTTCTGTTTTGACAGACCGACAGAATTTGCGAATGCTACTTGTCACTTGATTAATATCAAGTGCCATAAAAAAAAAAGAATTAAAAACACCAATAGTTCAACCGTATACCTGAATATCCATCGGGACATGAGCATGTACCACCCTCACAAGTTCCATCATTTAGACACGGTGCTTCACACTCTTTCGCATGCTTCACTGTATCGTCCTTATTCCGACTACTTTCAAAATCTTGTTGCTGATCTCTGGAGCAGGTGCTATTATCAGAATTGAGAATAAATCCTTCGCCGCAGTCACATTCAAAACTTCCTGGAAGATTTCTACAGAGCTGCTCACATGGGGCTTCGTGACACTCGTCAATATCTGAAATCGGAAATGTCAAATAATCATTATATAGGATGTTTAAAAGGCATCTGGTTATCTTTCTAATAACGCTAATTGACTGACCAAATATACCAAATTGGGGCTAAGTTTAAATAATTTTACTGTTTTTTACCGGATTACCTGATTTTTACCTAATTTTAATAAATCAGGATTTAAGAAACTTTAAATACTGATTAACAATTAAATTTTTTATCAGATTTCACTAGAAATGTCCAAATTGCTGAATTCTTCGTTACTGAAAAGATAAGAGAATTACGCTCTTTTTTACGGCCTTTTGGAACAATATATAACTGGGTCAGAATTAAAGATAAGCCCATTATCAATAAAATAATCCGTAAAACAATCGGAATTAAAAGAAAGGTGGTAAATGGTGTTTAAAAGGCATCTGGTTATCTTTCTTATAACTCTAATTGATTGACCAAATATACAAGATTGCGGCAACCAACACAGAAATAAAATTTCTATCTGGATGATTTTTTCCAAAAATGACAATTAAAAAAGCTTGTAATTTCAGACTTAAATGAATTCAAATTTGAATTTTAGGGAAAAGCTGATTAACCTGCAGTTTTCAACTTAAACACATACGTTACAGATCTCATAAATAAATGCATAAGGATCAAGTTTGTACTCTTGTTAAAGTATGTTTATTTCAGCAGCATAAAAAAATACACGAAAGCCTATTTAGCAGGCTTTGGGACACCGTTTAGAAAGACGTAATGGCAACCCTGCTCAAGATAGGGTAGGAAAACATTTTCTTAGGAGCTGTTCATTGACCCCTTCCCTCAAGAAAAAGTACAGAGAGAACAGTTGGGGGCTACTTTGGATGTTTTAGCTAATTGAACTTTTTATTTAATTTAAGCATAAGTTTAAAAATAGTGTGGACCTACAAAATGAAGTTGTCCATAATTTAGCCGAAAATGGAACATAGCTCGTCTGCCAATGTACAAAAAAAAATGTCTAATCGTTTCCATGAATACGATCGATTGCTATAATATGCATGAACAATGAGCGTTTATAATTTTTTCGAGATATGGCTGGAAATGGTGGCCATAGTTTGCCGCAAATGCCACAAGACTAATCTGTCAAGTTATCTGTAATTCGGCCGAAATTGGGACAAAGCTTATCAGCCGATGCAGAAAAAAAGTTAACTAGTCGTTTCCATGGATAGGATTAATTTCTGTGCTATGCATGAACAGAGAGGGTTGATAATTTTTTTTTTAGATATGGCCTAAAATTCTCTTATAACTTTAGTTTTGACGTGGATAGAGAATTTTGGAAAAACCTTTGAACTTTGAAAACAGACTAAAAATACGTTTTATTTCTCGAAAATTATCATCTTTCAAATATAAAAAATAATGAAGTAAATTATTTATTGTTGGTATGGATCGATCTCAGTATTTTGAAAAATTGAAAGTGAAAACTAGTGGCCAAGCAGCTTTTTCTGTGACTTTGCACCAAGGATTTGTTCGGTAAATCGATGTCGATATATTCAATTTTGAAAAAGTATGCTTGTGTATTCTTTCTTCAACTAGTGTTGTAACTTCTTCAACTTTGTTACATACAGTAAATGAAAATAGATCACGCGCTATGGAGATGATTTTTTTCTTGTTTTATGTGAAACTTTGGTTCATAGAATATGGTAAAAAAAAAAAACAATCCAAAAATTTGACAAAATAGAAACTTTCTTCTGAGTTGTGGGCTCGAAATTTTTAGCATCCTATTGCAAGGTCAGGGCGTGTTTTTGTTCAAAAATTGCGATATCCAAAATAACCAAACAATCTTTTCATAGATCAATTTCAGCATTTTGGAAAATTGCGTATGGGAAATGGTACACAAGAAACCTTTGGTACTTGTGTATTATTCAGAACACACTCAATAAGTGATGTTAATGACCCCCCATTGCCCTTGGGCTGTGGGGTTCATTTTATATCCAAACTTATAGTTATTGGGCCTTTCAACTTTGATGAGTAAAATGTCTATCACAAAATTTCGATCGGGCGTCTCAGGGAAAAAAGGGACCGGGGAGGGGGCCAGGTTGCTACCACCAAACAATGAAATCGATTCGTCTTTTGATTCTTTGTTAACTTTCAAAACATTGGAGGGTAAAAAACCGTGAGCTCCAATACTCATTACATCAGGTTTTGGATCTCCAATTGAACCTGGACCTCTACTAGAAAAATCAACTACGTGATTAGAATGGATAGTAGAATTTCCAAATCGTGGTTGATCTTTGAAAGGCCCATATCCAACATAGACATTATTTGTAGTAGCACCAACTGATATTCCAAATGGAGATGCATTGGGTAAACCAATTGTACCATATCCATGTCCAGAATTTCCCGCACTTGAAACAATTGTAACTCTAGGATAGTTTTCATCTAAAGACGAAGGAGATGCCAATACACTTAGAATAAGTGATAAAATATCTAATCCAGGGGATGCATTAAAAGATGGAAAAGTGGATACCCCCCAACTGTTTGAAATGATATCAACTCTTGGTTGGCCTGAATATTTCCATTTTTGATCTTTATTTTCAAATCCTGCAGACCATAACCAACCATAGACAGTATCTCCAAACCACAACGCTTTGACTGGAACTATTTTTGCATCAGGTGCAACACCAGTTATAGAATATTTTTTGGAGTTGTTATAAACATCGTAAGTTTCTTGCCCACGTGAAGTTATTGATGCTGCACTAGAAGTTCCATGTCCCATAAAATCAGTCATTAAACCAAAAAATTCACCATTAGGATCTAAAGGAGGTAAAAGAGTTCCATTTATCGCTTGTATAGTATCATCAAGATGGGTTGAATTTTTTTTAATTACACCATATACATCTAAGAACATATTGGGAATGCGTTTTGCACGCTGGAATGTGAGCATTTCAATAGTGCCATGGAGCGTAGTTACACTATTCGAACCTTCCTCAGCTTTGCACAGAAGGAAACAACAAGACAATTCCAATGTTTATGGTATTATGATCGTTAGCTACTGTTGAAACCAAGAAGACAACAGAAAAATCATACTTTTGTTCGATTGTATCCAATTTAATGATAGATTTTCTGAAAAAAATTTCCCGATTCTCCATTGACTCCACGAGCCTTGATACATGGAGCCACCATTAGGAAGGAATAAGCAAAATCAATTTCCGGATATAGGGGTTTCAGACTCCAAAACAATCTTTATAGGCCCTGACCTTTAAATTTTTCTTTTAGATTCCTAAGGTCGCTTTCGTGGGTAGTCTCTCCTGCCTGCACTCCATCAACTGGGGCCACTAGCAACTGTATAAAAAAAAGCCGGTGATTAAAACCCTACATAACAGAATAAAATCGTTGACGCGTCACAGTCACGGAATATGAAGTCAAATGAGAAAGTCCTTACTGACAAGGTTTGTCCTTCAGTTGACAAAAAAAGCTATCAATTCTGCGGTTGCACAAAAATAACAGGCATATCAGGCTTAAATACGGTAACAAAACCGTAAAAAATGGATGATAATGTCAGATGGATATGAGTTCTTCATTCTCAACCCTAATCTTTGATGACGCTTCTTTAAAAAGCTAAATAAAGGTAGGACAACGTTCACTTCTCGGCGAAGGGAGTAATGCTCGATGTAGATGACGAAAAAAAAAATTCGAAAACACCAAGTCCGCTATTCGATTCCGTCATTGTCGTCACCGACCGCCGTCTCCTCGATAAACAGATCCGGGAAAACATCATAGAGTTTTCGCAGGAGAAAAATATCGTAGCGCCGGCTTTCAGTTCGCAGAACCTAAAGGAAGCCTTGGAAAGTGGAAAGAAAGTAATCATCACCACCATCCAGAAGTTCCCTTTCATCGTCGACGGGATCGCCGATCTGAGCGATCGGCGCTTTGCGGTTGTTATCGACGAAGCGCATAGCTCCCAAAGCGGCCAGGCGCATGATAAGATGAATCGCAGCATGGGCCGGCAAGAAGACGATCCCGACGCCGTCGACGCTCAGGATCTGATTATAGCCGCCATGCAATCGCGCAAGATGCGGGGCAACGCCTCCTATCTGGCTTTTACCGCCACGCCCAAGCCCATCACCCTGGAGAAATTTGGAACGCAACAAGCAGACGGCAGCTTCCGGCCTTTCCACCTCTATTCTATGAAGCAAGCCATTGAAGAAGGTTTCATCCTTGACGTCTTGGCCAACTATACCACCTATAAAAGTTATTACGAGATTCAAAAATCCATCCAGGAAAACCCGCTTTTTGAATCCGCCAAAGCCCAGAAAAAACTGCGCGCCTACGTAGAGCGCGATGCACAAACCATCAATACCAAAGCAGAGATCATCACCAATCACTTTATTAAGCAGATGGTCAATACCAAAAAACTCAAAGGACACGCCAAAGCAATGGTCGTTACCCAGAAAATCGAAACGGCCATTCGCTATTTCTTTGCCATCCGCCGGATACTGGAAGAAAAAGGGATAGCGTAAGAAAAATTTGAAGGAAATAAAGGAACTTGTGTTGGACTACTAAAGGAGCAATAGCCTAAATAAAGTTGCAAGGAACTAAAATAAAAGTAAGAAAAAACTCGAGCAAGCCGGAAGGTAGTAAGAAAAGTCAGAAGGCAGTAAAGGGAGTTGGATGGGACAAAAAGAGGCCAATTGAGACCAAAAGTGTTTCAAAAGGCTATGAAGGTTATAATAGCCTAAAGAAAGTTTAAGGAAACTAATAATGTCAGCAAAGGCAGGCAGATGGGACTAAGGGAGGCTGGAGGAGACTAAGAACTTTGGGAAAGTTTAGAGAAGGTCAGACTTGCTTAAGAAAAATTGGAAGAGACAAAGAAGTCAGAAAAAGACTAGTAAAGGAGTCAGATGGTACCAAACAGGACTGGGGGGGGTCAAAAACGTTAGAAAATAACTAGAGCAATTCGGAAGGTTGTAAAGGGAGTCGGAAGGAAGTAAAAAAAAGTTAAATTGGACACTGGTTGAGACTAAGAACGTCAAAAAGGCTAATGAGAGTCAGATTAGCCTAAGAAAGGCAGTTATCATCAACGTTGAAAATGGACTAGAGCAAGTTAGAAGCTATTAAAAGAAGTTGGATGGGAAGAAAAGAGGCTGAAGGAGACCAAGAGCATTGGAAAGGAACTCAAACAGCTTTGAAGCCTGAAAAGGCAGTTAAGGAACAGACGCGACTAAAGGGGGCTGAAGGAAGTCCAAAAAAGATTAAAGTGAAAGTTGGAAGAGACTAAAGAAGGCTGGGGTAAGCATGGACGGTAAAGTACTACATCTGAAGGTTAAGCATGCATTATGAGAGGGGGAGGGTCAAGTTTTATAGGTTGGACTTCGCAGTTTTGCTTCTACTTTCTGCTGCTTAGTCAGGAAAGGACAGAATTAAAAGGATTTTGTAGTTCCCTTATAATATTGTTCAGGTGACCGACAAAGGATAAGTAGCCCAATAATGATATACAGGGAAAATCTTTTTAAAGTAGTTAACTATTTTGAGGGAATGAAACATTGGTTTCTAGAACTTCAAAAAAAAAGTAAATAGCTTTCCAAATCAACTGTTTCTGTATCGAGTAAAACTACAAGACTATGTTTTGGCTGTTTTTAGCTAATTCAGCCACTTACCCCCCTTAAATTAGTCCTCCTTGGCTTCTAAGGACCAAAGCATAATTTGCACTTTATTGAAAACAAGACACATTCAAATATATTCTCAATTTAACCTTAATAAATCCAATTTTAAATTAGATTCTAATAAATCCAATTCTAATTAAGAATTTCGGGAATGAATAAGTACATTAAACTATCAATACACATTCATTTGTTGTTGTTTTTTCGATAATCTTGGTTATGGTGGTGAATTTTTCTTTTTATAGAAATTATGAGAAATAGAAACACAAGTGCAAACTATATCTTGTCTTTAAAAGGCATGAAAGGCGTCAGCCCCTCGTGTATTTAACTTATGCTCGTTTAAGTTTGACTCTATTATTTATTGTTGTTTCTGTTTGTTTTGAATTTCATTTGGCTATTGATGGTGGTTTATGGTAGTTTTACGCTTGGAAAGTTATTTGACTTTTTTTGCTAGTTTCCCAATTTATTACAAGCGACACCGGAAACGATTCGACCGTTTAATTAGAATACAAAAAAATAAAATAATGAGCAAATTCAGCTTGAAGAGTGAGGTATTTAGGAGGGGACAGTTCCCCTCATATACGGAACAATTTCTTTTCGCTATAAGTCTTAATGTTGCTCCTTACTTTCAGTTTTAAAAATAATGCCATTTCTTTTTATTTAGTAACCCAACAAGACACCCTGTAAGGCGAGAAAAAGCTAAGTTGAGACTAAATCAAACGAAAAAGAAAAAATAAAACACTGCCATGCAAGAAAATGAACATAGAAAATTATGTAAATGAAAATGATTGTGAAGCTCAAATGAATCTGAATTAATCTGTAGTGCCTCACTCCCTACGGCTTATGAATAATGCTTGGATATGTTTTACTGTTACGCTAGAGTGCAATTTTGATCAAGAATATTTATTATTCCATTACAACGATACTAATTATAATATATTAGATTATGCATCACTGCACATAGTATATTTACTGTTCTAAATTTTAAGTCAGGGGTGGTATTTTAGGCTTTACGGATTTTCAGAGATCCATGAATTAAGAGAATTATTTTGTGGGTGAAGGTGGGTAGTTAGTTTACCCTCCCCCCTTTTCTTGTAAAACATTTCTTATACTTCTGTGTATTTAAAATTCAGTGAAACAATTTTTGGTTTTGGGTTTTTTCTTATCAGCAATTTTAGCGCTAATTCAGTATAGTTTCTTTTAGATTCTATCAGTTGTTTTCTTCTTCAATTTCTTCATTCAAATCAGAAGAATAATGCTCGTGAAATTTTTTAATGACTCGTAAAAACGTAAAACTTCAGCGAATTTTTGATGCGTTAACAAAATTGTAACCCTTCTCCCCTCACAACCCACTTCCTCGAGTTAAGTCCTGGATACACCCTTGTACAAATATTCAAGTTAACCCTGACAGCAGATACCAAACCGAGGCTATGTTGTTTCCTATACTCTGGAAATTGGTTTTACTTAAAAGTAAGCTTTAAAATAATATTTAATAGCCAGAAGCTCGTAAATTTTTTTACAGACTCGTAAAAACGTAAAACTTTAGCGCATTTTTGATGTGTTAACAAAATTGTGACTCCCCCTCACAACCAACTTCCCCAAGTAAAGTCCTGGATACATCCTTGTACAAATATTCAAGTTAACATTGAAATAAAATACTAATTATAAAATCCCCATAAAACGGTTTATTTTCAAGTATTTAAACTTTCGCACTTTCAATAGTAAAATAGATTTTTAGATCTTATTGTGTTTAAAGATAAAATGAAAACAGCGCTTCATTTTTTTTCCGGGTAAACTTTTTAAAACTAAATAAGAAAAATACTGTCCTGCTACTTTGGTACCATATTGGGTAAAGCTGGCATTAAGGAAAGTTTAGATTTTAAAAGCCAAGGCCGAGTCCGTTGATTTCTTAACTAAAATCAGGTGATGAAAAATTTGAGAACCAAGGCTAATTAGAGCAAAGGCAAGCAGATAGAACATTTTTCATCAGAGAGAGACAGAAAAACAAAACAAACAAGAATAAACTAGTTACACATAAGAGAAACTACAAATAGTGCCACCAACGCCCCTATCTAACCTGTTTGGTCATGATCGATCAGGAAAATGTTGAGAACTTTGCGCAAGAGCAGAACGTGCCGTTCACAAATTACACCAGCCTGTGCCACACCAAGGAGGTCCAGGATCTGATCTGGAATGAGATTGAAGCGGTCAACACAAAGTTTGCCCGGGTTGAAACCATCAAAAAATTCCGCTTAATTGATCAGCTACTTGATCCGGAAGATGAAGAGTTGACGCCAACGATGAAGCTAAAGCGTAAAGTGGTTAACGAGAAATACATCGGCTTGATCGATGAAATGTACTAGGAAAGATTATGCTTATTAAGAAACTTTCAATTGCCGCCTTGATCGCCCTGATCGCTTTAGTGCTTGGGTGTGGCGGTGCGGACCAGGAATCCGGCGCTACTGGCGGGG
>JAAAKM020073195.1:221628726-221672090 GCA_010016025.2 Alatinidae sp. Z8VKAUB7J3 | reverse complement strand
CGTCTCCGCAGATGAAATTGTCCTCGGCACCTATACGGATTTGTCTGGCCCAACCGCTGTGTGGGGCGTGGGTTCGGTTAACGCAGCGCGCCTGCGCTTTGATGAGGCCAATGCGGCGGGTGGTGTACATGGCCGCAAGATACGCTTTGTTGTTGAAGATACCTCTTATCAGGTGCCTAAGGCGATTTCTGCAGCAAACAAGCTAGTCAACCGAGATGAGGTGTTGGCTATTCTGCTAGGTGTTGGGACCCCACTGAACAACGCCATCATGCCGATGTTGTTTGAGGCGGGTGTGCCAAACTTGTTTCCGATAAGCGGTGGGCGTCAAATGGTTGAGCCGTTCCATCCGCTTAAGTTTACCCAGCGGGGTGTCGATTACGATGAACCATCATGAAAATACAAACTGGTGAATCAAGAATATAATATAATATAAGATAAGGTATCTTCGATTAGTAAAGCCATATGATTCAAGTGCTCGAGGTATAGCCTTTGATTTACTTTTAAATATTGGTTTAAATGATGATTTTCTTGAACTGGTTATTTCTCATCTTGGACAAAAAGGTGAGAAGGAATTGAAAAAAATATGTTTGGTCAAGACTGAGTGATAAAGCGGAAAAGTGTGAAAAATTCCGACTTCAGCTTATTAAAGCTATCGTGAAAAGTAATAAAATAACTATAATGCATTAGCGTTAGATGGACTGTCTACCTCTTTTACAAGAATTTTCCACAGGGATAGAAGTGCTGAGAGCGGTTTTGTTGAATCGATGGAAATTGGAGGCGGGCTTTTGAAGAGAAGCGTCTTTGATGTTTACGTTAAGGATAACCAGTCCAATTTTGATCTGTTGTCTGTAAGTATGCCTTCAAAAAATCTCTGGCACATTTCTATATGTTTAGTTTTTCATATTTTTCATTTTCAAGGAAAATATGATCATTTACTGTCAATTGATTACTTCTAAAATATCATCTTTTACGTTTGCGCATCTAATATTTTTGTGGTTTATTCAGGCCCAGGCTAAGGCTGAAATTTTACACTAAGTAATTGAAGATTATTGCTAATATTCATGCATACATGGGCTGAGTGTATCATAAATCCAAAGGTAAGCCCCAAAGACCCCTTGAAAAACGAAAATCATTAAATTGACTGTTTGCCACTCCCCCTCCCCCACTGGTAATTAATCAAGGTTCTGATCTATTTTACATAATTCTAAGGTTAATTCCCAGTCTAAAATGTCTAAAACAACCGAATCCTAACCCTATACTATATTATCAACTTAAGTCAATTTGATATTGCTGCAAAAGTTCTTAAGAATCTGACTTTGCTTAGTCAGTTAAAATCAGATTGAAGTCAGGTTTTTTAGTGTTCACCTTCAATATGATCTATGGAAAAAACTCTGCTGTTGTTGCTAAGTAAAATTGCAGACTACATTGGAAAAAGTGGGAATTCTAAAAAAAACAAATTGCCAAAAACCAATGAAACTTGGATTAAAGTAAAAGTACCATAAAGAAAACTTCTAATAAAGCTGTACTGATAAGAAAGAAGCTAGGGTATATAAATCCCTAGTGCTCTTACAGCATATATAACCCATCACTCAATAAGGGTCTGATTGCACTAAAGGAACACTTTTTTTTCCAATTTCATTTTATTCATCAACATACTCTCTTTCAAGAGTGATATATACATTCTAGTTCTTCTCTAACCATTGGTCTATGTAAATAATATGCAAACAATTTGGCTTTGGTCCCAGAATGGTCCACAGTTTTGGCACTCTCTTTTTTGTTTGACCCAAATTTCTTCCCCTGGAGCATCTTTTGCATGTCAACAGAAAGCCAATAACTTCTGGGGCTAAATTTTTAGAGAGTAGACTAGGTGGGGAGGCTTTGGTTGCTTCAGACAAATTTCAAAGGCTTCTGTTTGCTTTGCTGAAAATCTTTGCAAATGGTAAAGAATGTGATTAAAGGCTCTTTTCCTATTTCAAAAGTTTTCGTTTTTTCCACAAAACATATCCGATTGAAATTTTAAGAGAGCTATTTTGTTCAGCATTATTGAAAGGTCCAGTAATTATGACTTTGGGTATGTCAACCTCCTCACAGTCCTCGGGACAAAAGCTGTAAGTTAGGCAATTCGTTCATTGTTTACACATGGTATACAGATAAGATAGATAGCAAAAAGGCTGCCCATAGCAACACAGAATATAGTCTACAAAAAAGCTCAGGAACAAAATACAATTTTAGATAATATAACTCAAAATAAGAAAAAAGAAAAAAAAATAAAAAAAAGACAAAAAAAGAAACACACCAAGGTTCAATATTTTAACAGACAAATACCAATCATAATAAAATTTTAATCCTAAAAACCGTAACAAGCTACCCCCTCAAACATGGTTCCCTTTGTTTAATCCCTAAACGAAGAAACTTGCACAATTATTTAATAGCAAGTGCGTTCCACTCAACCATCCACTGAATTAACCACCATTCACTCCCAAATACTCGTCCAAAACATTCATTCCGCATCTCAGACAGCTCTTCACACTCGGATACAAAATGAAATAGGGGCCGGCCGCCAGCCTAAACTTTCCCAAAAATCCCTTCTCTCACCTAAATCCAAACTATCCCCTCTTACCAACAACGCATTCATCAAATCCTCTTTATTCACCCTAAATTTAAAATAAACCTCCTCCCCCCAAAACTCTATAGCTTGGAAGTGAAAACCTAAAAGACGTAGATTGGTCCTTATGAGCTTACCATTCTTGGATTTCTTGGTTATTCAGGGTTCGCTGGACTTCCTTCCATACAGGGCTCGCGCTGCGGCAGGAAGACCTGCGGCGGAACCACATCCGGGCCGCCCCTGGCCAGGACCTGGTCGGCGAAGTGGAAGGCGCCGCTCGCGGCGCGCGTCGGGTTCGAGTCCCAGATCTCGGTGCCGTCCCAGTACCAATAGTCGCTGGCGAATCCGTTGAGCAGCATGCGCCACGCGTCGGCCTGCTCGGCGCCGGCGGGGTCGAGGGAGCCGGCGGTCTTCACTCGGTTGGCCGCGGCGGTCATTACGGCCCAGGAGTTGATGTCCGGGCTGTAGCCGTCGCTGGGGTCTGGATCGCCGAGCCACTTCTTGAACTCGGCGTCGCCGTTGTCGGCGCCCGACCACGAGCCGGGCTCGACGTGAATGACGTCGTCGGGCTCGGGCGGGAACATCTGCAGGTAGTCCTGGATGGTCGTCGGCACGAAGCGCTGGCCGTTGGCCTGGGCCCACCGAATGAACCGCGCCCAGTTGGCGTGGTAGTAGCTGTCGCTTCCGCCGCCGTAGTTGTCGCCGTCGTGGTGCAACACGATCAGGACCGGGTGCCGGGGGTCGGTGTTGGCGTGCGCGAGCTGCGACATGACGTGCTCGTACTGCAGCGCGCCGAAGCCGCCGCGGCCGTCCTCGTTGCCCATGTAGCGCGCGGTGGGCACCACGATGATGGACTGTCCCTGGCCGGTGCGCGGGTCTACGTGGCGGGTCAGGTGCGGCCGGAACGACCAGCCGGCGGAGACCTTCGTCGGCGCCCAGATCCCGTTCAGCTGCGTCCAGTCGCCGGGGTCGGGGTTGAGTCGGTCGGCGTCCCAATCCTGTTTGATGCCGACCGTACCGGGAATTCCGTGGAAGGCCGATATCAACCGTTCGGCGCGGTCGGCCAGCACTTCGCCGTCCGGGCCAATCAGGCGGATCTGCACGACGCCCGGCTCCGTGCTGCCGAACCACATCCGTTTCGCATCGGCCCTTGCCCCAGGAATATTGCTGTCCAGGAATGCGTTGACCCTTGTGATCAGCGGCCCAACTTCGTCAACGGTGTTGGTATTGACGAGAACGAAACCCCTGTGGGGATCGGGATCGACCGGCGATAGCGCCAAAAAAAAGCGAGGACCGCCACTGCCCACATAGGCCACGTGGCTAGTAATCTCTGGATTGATATCCTCGTCAGCAAGCCAACCGGTAAGTTTGCGCAATTCAGTTTAACACGGAGAAAAATTCCCAACTAGGGTTGAGGGTGCTTCTGCAAAGAATCGATGGAGAATTATCAATAAAGCCTAAACATTGTCTAAGGGTACTGCGAATTAGTTCACTAAAAATTAAAGACAAGACCGTTGTGCAAGACTCACAAGCAAAGATCAAAGCTCTTATTTAGGAGGCTCACTGAAATACTGCAGTGAAAAATTAACTGAACCTCTGTCATAACTTTTCAGGCTGTGTTTTTTCTCTGGAACTTTTCCGAACACAGGGAAATCTACCCATGTTTTTACCAAAACTATATAGTAACCCAATGAAGACGGGCTCACATAGATTTATTAGCCTTCTCTCTGGCATTTGGAAGTTTACAAAAGCGTTTTCATTTAAAACTTATATCAGTACCGCCAGTCAATTGAGAGGGGCACAGTTAAGGCTTTGAGTTTGGAGGGTGGTTCATAAGGAATTTGCCCCCCTCCCCTCCTTTAGCTGTCAGGCCCCTGCCTGACTATTACAAAAGTTAGAAAATTTTGCAACAAAGATCAATTACTTTACAATTGACACAACTGAAATTATCTGAAACTAAATAAAATTAAGGACTTACTTGCAAGCTGCTCCTTATTTAGATCACCTTCCTCTGCCTATAAGCAAATATAACATGTCAAATTAACACAGAAAGATCACATCTCAAATAAGAAAAAAAGCGGACGTGTAAGCAAAAAAAGCAGAAAATGCTAAAAAGGGCCATCAGGCTTTTTTTTGACAGCTCAGATTAGCTTCATCTAAAAAATTATTAAAAATTAGCTTCATTTAAAAGCTTGTAGAACGCATCAAATCATGCTAATTCAGCAAAAATAAAGGAGTTTAATAAAACGAAGTATAATAAAATAAACCAAAACCCAAAAAGAAAAACAGATAACAAAAGTAGACGACCAGGCCTTTGTTGTGGCTCAGATTGCCTGAAGTTGCTTATGAAAGTGAATAGAACGCATCAAATAATCATATAAAACACCCCACAACAAAAGAAAGAGTAGAAAAACAAAATTAAAGAAAAGCAAAAAACGCCAAGCGTTTTTGATGGCTGCGAAGCAGGCAACGATTAGCACTCACTAGCAGTTTGTTCCTTTGTTAATTCTTGGTCCTCCAGCTAAAAAAGAAGCAGTGTAAATCTAGGATCAGGACTATTTCTGAGATTTGTTATAGCTGCTGTTCAAAACAGGAGAAATTCGGTTTTTTAGAATTTCAGTTACTACTGAACCAGGTCTCTCCTTACTGCAGTTCTTTACCACGAACTGTTTGATAAAAGTTGCTTTTTGCGCAAGTTTTCTTGATGCCATAGACCAAGTGAGCGAACCTTATGCTACATAAAAAACACAACATAGTTAAAGCTTCCACTTCCTCAAGCCTTGCTCTTTACAATAAAGTTTGAATTTGTGTAATGATTCTTTTGGAAAACTACTTAAAAACAAGGGTCCTTGATTTGGAATGAAAAGTATTTTTAAAGAACTTTAAGATCTTAGCGTAAAGGGCAAGGGTTGAAGAGGGGACATTCCCCTTCATGTACAGAATAATTTCTATTCATTGTAAGTTTTAATGCTGCTCCTTATTTTAAGTTGAAAAAACTTGTCTTTTTAATTCAATCATTCAAAAGACCAATTTATAACGACCGACCAAAAAGAACAAAAACATCTCATCAATCTTTCACCGACCATGATAGCAATAACTTTTAGTATACAATTTTAATTCTCAAGCCAAAAAAGAAGAGAGTTTATTTTGCAACTGAATAGTCATTAAGACCATACAAAATGACAGACTGATTTGTAAGACTTCTCATTGATCTCACTGTGTTATTTATCGAAAGATATGGTGTCATTATATATTGAATAAAAAACAAAGTTTGTTCAACTGAAAGTAAGAAGCAACTTCAAAACTTAAAACGAACAGAAATTGTATCGTATAAATGTCTGTTTTTAGAACATTTTAAAGAGCTTATAATTCTAATTAAATGGCTAGCCCTTGTGTTTCGTTGTTTTATGTATTGTTTTATGTTGTTTTATATATCAGTCCTGATCGAGCGTTGTCGAAATTAAATAAAAAAAGTTTTTTAACTGAAAGTAAGGAGCTACATAAAACGAACATGAATTATTCCGTATATGAAAGGGGCTGCTCCCTCCTCAACACCCCGCTGTTTATTCTAAAGTTTGACTTTTTTCACAACTCTAATCTTCAAAACAATAAAAAAAACTTTAGCGTAAAGAGCGGGGCGTTGAAGAGGGGACAGCCCCTTTCGTATACAGAATAATTTCTGTTCATTTTACATTTTAACGTCGCTCCTTACTTTCAGTTAAAAATTTTTTTCAGTTTCTGAACGTTTTTGAATTGATGTAGTTTTTGAAGATTTCTCAGCGTACATGAATAATTAAAACATGAAATTTTTTCTGTTCGCTTAAATTTTAATGTTGCTCCCTACTTCCAGTTGAAAAAGAAACTTGTTTTTTTTATCTAATTTCTGATCGTTTTCTTAATAAATCTGGGAAACACTTCCCCCATGAACAATTTCTCCCTAAAAAGATCATCCGACTTAGCCCTCTCTCCCGACTTCCCCCCATCCCCGCCATAAAAAATCACTCCTATAAACGTCTTTATGCTTCCCAATATACAATTCTATATGTAAACAATGGATAGAGTTCACAAATTTCAGCCGTTCCCCCGGGGACTGTGGGGGATCTTCAAAGACATACGTATTAGATTTTTCGACCAGAAATTTATCCAAGGTCAGTGCTCTTTAGAGGGGGAAGAGGTTGAATTTCTGACTCAAAGGACTATTATGAAAACTACAACAAGGAATTATGGTGGGGGAGGGTACCAAGATGTCATTATATTAAATACCAAATCTAACCCAATCAAAATACAAACTCTATATATTGAATATTTAACAAAAATCTATAACGTACATTTCAACTGAGCCTAACCTAATTTTCTTTGGATAATACCGGCTAGAGACCGGTTACTGTCTTAATTGTAGATCCACATTCTCGAGCGTGTACCATATAATATGGAAGTACCCAAGATTTTAGAAATATCTTGGAACCAAAAAGCAATAGTTGGAATAAGTCATAAACAAACAGGCATAGTGTTTATTCCTACTTAGGTTCTTAGGCTTTGATAGCGTCTTTGCAATCAAACAAAGATTTCAATATCCATTTCTCTAATCTGTAGCACTCCAAAGATAACACAGAAGGGTCTCTAAAGTCAAATATATTGATGTTAATAATATCAAAGATATTGTCATAGAATAATGTCACAATATTTAATTGCATTATATAGTCTTGCCCAGGTACTCTTTGGAGAGACAGAATAGTTCAAACGATAGATGCTCTTTGAACACCTTCAGAAACATGGCCTACAAAGAAACGAAGGGGTACCCCATTATAGGGTAGGGGCTACTACTAAGGTATTAGGTGGTAGTTAGTAGGGGCTCTAATGTAAAATATACTGATGTTAATAATATCAAAGATATTGTCACAAAATAATGTCAAAAATATTCAATTGCATTATATAATCTTGCCCAGGTACTCTTTGGAGAGACACACCAGTTTAAACAATAGATGTTTAAACAATAACAACGGCCCTACAAAAAATTTTCACTTATATTTTTAGCCAGGTTCCTAACTATTTTCCCTAAGACACCATGAGCAACTTCAAAATTATTATCTTCCTAAAATTATTCCATCCATCTCCTACATTATCGTATTTTAAACTCTTCAGTTTAGTGTTCAACTGTTCCAGGAAAACTTCTCTCAAATTCTCATCCTGGAGTCTACTAACATCACAACTTCCCGGGAGGTAGTTACCCTTCCGAAATTTCATCTTCAAATTAACCCTAGACGCTAATAGATGGTGATCTTTACTTTTAACATCAATAACATCACTCCTATATACCCTAGCATCTTGTATTGATCCGGCCAGTTTTCGGTTTACTATAAATAATCAATAAAGTTTATTGTCTTACCATCACGTGAGTACCATGTCAACTTATGGGCCATTTTATGACCAAAGACCGTATTGGTTATAACTGTTTTTATACCTACAAAATTACAAAGGTCTGTAACCATTACTATTTTCTTTTCCTACACCAAATTTACTTAGGCTAGGACACCATCTACCCCTATTTCTACCGATCTGGGCGTTGAAATATCCTAGTAAAAACACCATATTTCTACCTGGGACCCTGTCTATTCACTCTTGTAACTATAAGTAAGACCGTCAGTCGGTTCAACAGAAAACATACTACTATAACTGATACCCTGAACTTTTTAGTCATAAAATGAGCAATTAGTATTCTATTATTAATACCTTTCTAGGCTAAACAAGACTTAGCAGCATCCTTATTCATCATGAGCCCTACTTCCTGTCTATGTGTCCCATCCTTCCTGTCCACAAGGATGCTGAAAGGTGGCCTCCCTTCTTACTGCACAGAAGTATTTCTTGCGTTTTTTTTAATGCTTTATTTAACCAATGTGATTTGCTTCATAATAGAGTGATATATTATTAAGGAGACGAGGTAGATCTTTGTGTAAAGGGTGGTAGGAAAGCAAAACGATTAAGTTTCAATGACCTAAGTATTTTTCTAAGGGCATTTATATCAAACCAAGGGTCCTAGAAGATAGGGAGAGGGCTCATTAAAAAATTTAAAGAGCCCAAGTGACCAATGCTAAGACACTACTAACCCCCCACCCGTCCCAAGGCATATAATAAAGCAATAAACTAAAAATATACATGGGAACTAAAACGAATTAGAAAAGAAATCTCAAAAAATTGTTTAACTTTCGTTTGAGGCTTAGAAAATTAGGCCACTGAAACGTAATCCTTTTGGTATGTTAATCCCTTCCCTACGCAACAATCTATCACCCCTTACTAATAATAGGCCACTGAATTGTTAAGGAAATCACGTTACGTTAATAAAGGATTAAAATAAACGCCAAAAACATTCCATAAGAATGGACGTGTCATCTTGCAGCACCCTTGTTGAAATCACCCACATTTGCCACAGAAAAATCTTGCCGGACAATTTGATCCCTGCTGACAGGAAATTCTTCCCAAAAATTTTCTCCCCACTGAAAATTATACTGGACAATCCCCCCCCCTCAGAAGACTCTCTTGTGACAAATTTCTATAAGCTTCGAAATAATAAATACTATCTGTAACAAGGGGACTAATTACAAAACTTTAAAAGACTGCCGACCAGGTCCATAAAGTCCTGCGCCACCGCTGGCGCCGCGACCTGCGGCGGGTTCATGGACACAAACTCGAGCACTGAGTTGGTGCCGTGCAGGGCAAACCATCGATGTCCCGCTTCCAGCCAGCGGCGCAGCACGGCCTGTTGTTCATCGTTGGGGACGCGGTCACAGGTATAGGTGAGCAGTACGTCCACCTCATCCAACATTTCCACCGCCCGATAGTCTTCCGCCACGCGCACGCGCACGTTTTCAAATTCGTGCAGGAGTTTGAGCAACTCGAGGCGCGCAAAATCGAAATCGTGATACTTGCCACCACAGATCAACAGCACATCAACGCGCGGTTCTGGCATGGACACCACCTTTTTTGTCCAGGTCACGCTGGCAACATAGCAGAAAAAAAACAAGCAAGCCTGTTTTTTATCTACCCTACTCTATGGTAAGTTTCCACTCTGATTTTTAGGGGTTTGCCATGCCCGCCTCGACCAGCCCGCTGAGCCGGGACCAGTTGCTGAATGCCTACCGGCGGATGCGCACCATTCGCGACTTTGAAGACCGGCTGCACGTGGAGATTGCCAGCGGTCAAATCGCCGGTTTTACGCACCTCTACGCCGGCCAGGAGGCCATCGCGGTAGGCGTTTGCGAACACCTCAGCGAAAGAGACTCCATCATCAGCACCCACCGCGGCCATGGGCACTGCATCGCCAAAGGGGCCAATGTGCCCACCATGATGAAGGAGCTTTGGGGCTCCTCGGAAGGCACCTGTAAAGGCAAAGGCGGCAGCATGCATATTGCGGAGGTTGATCGAACAGAGGTTCAGCCCCATCTGTGACGCCCACCACCGATAGGATTCTTCCATCGTTCAGAACGAGCGACGGCTTTGGCGCTGGCTGCCACAAACTGAAGCAAGCCACCACGAGGAGACAGGCGAGGATACCGAATACCAAAATAGGTTTCGCAACTCTCCGAACCCCTCATTTCTTACTCATCATAGCGGAATAAACTGGGCTACAGACAAATTTTCTCGCTCGGTAGTTTCAAAGACGACACTATGGAGAACCGCTGTCCGCCAAATCCAGGGCACATCAAAGCCACCAGGAAAAGAAACTTAAGGAGCCCGATGGTCAGCGACTGACTGAACGTATTCGGAAAAACTGGTTTTCGCCTTTCGAGTCGATTTTGCGAGTAAACTCGAACGGAAGCTGAGTCTGAACATCAAGGCGATGAAGCGACTCCCAATTGTTTAGGTCGCGTGACTTCTGTAACTCTAATACACCCGATGCTAGAGCGGACGGCTGCAATGAAATCGTCGACATGATCCAGCCATCCTCCGATAACTCAAGATCTTGAAACACCGCCGCCAGCGGGGTCGCCATCACAACAGACAGGTTCGTACCTGTCTGGTAAACAAAATCAAGCGTACTATCGCCGTTAAAATCTACCACGGATACCGAGGTATCGGGGATTGAAAGGGTTAGACCCTCCTGAAAATGCCCGCCTCCAACATTCCAGAAGACTTTGACACTGTCGGACACAACATTGGATACGATGATGTCTACTAGTGCGTCCCCGTCCAAATCTTTGGTCACAACAGCATGGTCACCAGCCATATATAAGAATTCAGTTCCGTGTATTTGAACATTCCTTTAGCTAATATAATTACAAAAAAAATAACTCCCATTTTCGGGACACATCAATGTAATCTCCATCGGGTGGATCGTATCCTTTAATTTGAGGTGTTCTGGTAGGGCCAACGGCTTTATAGGGTAGCAGTGACAAATCCAGCTAGAGAAAAGAAAATATCCTTAATTAAAACATGCGTATTTGCATATTTATTTAGCTAAAATACGCAAATCTGAATTTGCTATCTTAAGCTGTTGTTGAAACTGATCTTTTAAAAAAAACAGCAAATTGGTTCATAATTGCTTAAAAAATAGCTTTTTACAAACGGAGCTCAGACTTTCATTATATTTCTTATGTTTACAATGACACCCAGTTCATAAAGCAATTCATTCAGCAAAAAGATAAAAATAGAATCCAGCAGCTCCTCTGGGTATGGAACATGACCCTTACCTATTTTGCTTACATTGCTATCGAAACAATTTATTTTAAAGAAAATTAATATCGAAAGGTGATTATGTGCAGCTTACCAATCTTTTTATAAAAATGCAGGCTCTGAATCAGGAGCCCAGGTAAGAGTCGGCTTGAAAGCTTCTTAGCTTGAAATAAAGAAAAATTATGAAGCTCACAAATAGTAAAATTTTAGCAAAAACCAGTAAAATTAAAAATATTCCAAACACACTTTCAGCTCTAGAAGCCTCTGAAATGAAGCGAAGGGAAAGGGTGCCCAGTAAGCCTATAAAATTCAGGGTTGTGAGTTCCAGAATGGAAAACTGTCTGTGTACCCCTATAGCTAAGTTAGCTATTATAGGATACCTCGTAGAAGTAGTACAATAAAATAAAAAGACATGCTTTTAACAACTGAAAGTAAGGTGCAATATTAAAAATAAAACAAATATAACGTATTAAAATGACTGTCCCATCCTGAAGACCTTGCTTTTCACGCTAAAGTTTTTACTACCTTAAAAAGCTCCTTGTTCTAACTAGGCATCCCTGGTTTGGCAGGGCTTTTTCTTAAAAAGTTTGGACAAAACCTCAGACTTCAACCTGAGGATTCAGCCTGAGAAACAATCCTTGCAAAGAAAGTACGAAATTACTACCCTTTCCAGAAAAACGTATGTGTACCTTCCAATGACAAATGCTATTCGTAAAATGTAGACACATTTTTTAGCTTACAAGACTTTCCCCATGGATTGTGGGAAGTCACTTTACCCTTAAAGATAAATTTATATGATCTTCAATTGACCCTTCAAATGAGATAACCTAAATGGCTGTCTCAAAATTTTCTAGAAAATAGGGCAAATCCAAATGTAAAACCATTGCTGTATCTGGGGTTTAGTTTTACACCCTTGCAAATAGACGCAGAAAGAAGTTACATAGGTGTTTTTGAACTGCTTTTATAACACCAGAGTACAACGTGTACAAGGTGAGCACAAGGTGTTTTTTAACGCCAGAGTACAACTAGATTCTGTCTATATGCAAAGTATGATAGCTTTACATAAAAATATAGAAGCTGACCAATATGACATGGTTAAATATCTTCTAGAACAGGGCTTCTTAAACTATGGGTCGCGTCCCTATTTGGGGTCGCGATGAAGTTTTTCATTTTCCTCATGTAATTTAAAAAAATTAAGTCTCAATATGTCAATAATGGAAAATTCCTCATTTTTGAAAACATCAGCGTCATTTTCAATTGCTTGTGGAGTCATAATAGGGTTAGATACATCCTTTCTGCTTATAAATGACGATGACTATAATGGCTGCATTTGAAGTATGTATACTTTAAAAGAAAAAAAAATACTCCACATTTATAAAACACACTCATATAATGAGGTAAATCTAATGCCTCTTTAACTCATTTTTTACGAATCATTTTTCAATTTTAGAAAAGAAGAAATGGATCGACCGTGCAGTGCTGTACCTTATAGAGTCCCTCATCGGTTGTGGCACCTGTTGTCCTTTTTGTGGAGCTCCGTGCAGCCTAAGCTCAAGCCAACATGATGAGCACTCCACCAATTTTCATCGGCCCCAAGTCATTGTTGGATACAGGTACGTTTCTTTCTGCAGCCAGAGAGGAGGGAAGGGAAGGTTATTTATCTCAAATGAAGTAAGGCAAAAAGATAAATAATCCTGGTAGGAGGGTTTGCGGCAGGAACACTGCGACTAAGAATACTTATATTACTATGATTTAGTTTGTGTATAGTTGCTCGTCTGCTAAACTACGCTGGGTTTAGCAGACGTAGTGATAATCGTATTAAGAGTAGTAGCGCCAGTAGCAGTCACGTTGGAATTTTTTTTTTGGGGGGGGGGGCGGAAATAAATGTATTTTTACACAAGCTCGAACATTAATCTGAGAAAAAATTTTAATAGCATTATTCGTATTAAAATGCCAGTTGCGAATGCCCCGGATGTAAAAAAACAGGTTTCAGTACTGCAATTGATCAACGCGCACCGCTTCCGTGGCCATCGCGAGGCGAATCTGGAACCATTGCTACATTACGAACGGCCTATCGTCGATGAATTAAATTACGAAAACCACGGTCTGAGCGAAGCAGACTTGGAATTGGAATTCAATACAGGTTCACTGGTCGGCCCGGAGCAGGCCAAGTTGAAAGACATCATCGATCACGTGAAAGAAACCTACTGTGGCAGCATCGGGGCTGAATATATGCACATCAATGCCACGTCGGAAAAACGATGGATACAAGAACGACTTGAAGGTCCGAAGGCAAAACATGGTTTTAGTAAAGCAGTTAAACGAAACATTCTGGAACGCGTCATCGCTGCCAATGTCCTGGAAGAATATTTACACAGTAAATATGTAGGCCAAAAACGCTTTTCACTGGAAGGCGGTGAAAGCCTGATCCCACTGCTTGATCATTTAATTAAAGATGCCGGGCACGCTGATGTGAAAGAAGCCGTGATCGGTATGGCACATCGTGGCCGCTTGAATGTTCTAATTAATATACTGGGTAAACAACCCTCCGATCTCTTCGACGAATTTGAAGGCCAAAACACTACGGACAGTGGTTCCGGTGATGTAAAATACCACCTTGGTTATTCATCCGATATTTCCACAGAAACAGGGCCAGTTCATGTTACCCTGGCGTTTAACCCGTCTCACCTGGAAATCATCGACCCAGTAGTAGAAGGTTCCGTTCGCGCGCGACAGGAACGACGCCAAGACAAAGAACATAATTTCGAGAAATTTCCTTATTCTTTATTCTTATGGCGAGGCTCTTACATGAAGAAGATATTCCAAATTGTTCCTCAGCCTCCACATTATTTGAGTAATTTAATTGTTAAATTTTAATGACCCCCTCCCTTCTCTCCCCAAATGAAAATGATTGTGTAGATGCTTTTTATTAGAATTTTCAACGTGGGAATTTCTATGCCCCTAAGTCTATTTCTGTTAAAGTCTCTTCTGGAATTTTTATTCAAAAACCTCAGATTGACTTTTTTTACTGCCGGGAAAGAAAGTAGTACCTAGAAAATGAAAGGAGGGAAAGGTGAATTGAGATTGGAATAAATAAATATTTCACCAGTTTGTAAAACTTTGTGATACGGTTTGTTGATTAACGTACAAGGTGCATTCCCCCTGGGGTCCCTGACGCTTGAACATTTGTTTTTGCAGTGCGATAGCTAGTTTATGGCTTACTTGGAATAACATAGTGTTTGCTGCTGATTTTACTTCAATCTTGCTGGTTGTACTTACCAAATTCCTACCAGCTGTGCATAATTCCGAAATTACCCTGCTTTGGCACTTATCCTTATGCTTGCTCTATTAATAAACTTTTGCTGGTTTAATTAAGTAAAGCCTATCAACTCCGTTGACTTTTTAATTATCACTTCGGTGGAGGTGATGAAGAACTTCAGAGCCAAGAGCCTAATTAGAGTAAAGTCAAGACAGGTAGTCTAAGCGAAACTATACGAGGCTTTTTAACTTTTTTGTAGTGTTCCCGCCAAGAACACTTGAAAACGAGTTTTGACCGACAGTTTGTAGAGCAAACTTGGTACCACTTTTGTCAGTTAACAGCTTTATCAGCTTTAACAGATATAACAGCTTTATGAGATTACCAACTTCAGTTCAATCAAGAACCTTTTTTAATGCCTCGCTATTACCACACTTGCCACAGTGGCTCAATTACTTTTGTTTATTTATTTTTTGTTTCCTCAAACATGAAGCAGAACAAAAACAGCTCTGTTAGTTTTTCTTATGAAGGACTAGAAAGAAAACTTAGAATTTAAGCCATGATATACAAAACAGAAACACTTGCCTGTTATTATTTCTTGCATCAACAGTTTCATTCGCACTAGAAGAAAAGAAGCAAAAGCATGCATTAAACAAAAATAAGAACAAGCAAAACAAATAAAAAGAGCAAGGCACAGAAACAAAACTAAATAATAAAAAACACATTCTAATTTAGTCACATCTACAATACAAAAAATCATTTATGCTTTTTTTTTTTTAGTCATATCTGTATGATAATTATGAAGGCAGTGCCTTTTTTAGTCTTCTGGGACACCATTCAGTCTATTATAAGGAAAGAATATTGCAAATTTAATACTTCACATCCTCCTTCCTCGACCCCCTCCCCTTCTCTCTGTAAGCTTTTCACATGATGAGCATTTTGCAAGAACAACCATTTAACCAATTTTCCTACCTCCATTGAGAGAAGTATATTCCATTTCGAATGACATAGTAAAGCGCTTCCAGTACAAAGGATGGTTAAAATCAAGTATGACTACCATAAACATCTTGAAAAACTACAAAAAATGGGAATTGAATTTGAATATGAGATTAATTTGCAATCTGAATTATTGGAGAACCAAAATGGGCGAGTGGTCCGTCAGACAATACCTCTCAACCTCCTCCGCCTCTTCACCATTAAATTTTATCAAATGGGCATACATGTTGCACATTGTTTGAATCAGAATCATAAAACTATTTTTTTATTGGTAAACTTGGAGGCACAAAGTAGACCAACGGTCACATTGATGATTGAAAGTAGACCAATTGGTCACACCGATACATCACCTACCACTAACTTTTCAGCTTAGTGGTTGGCGATTTTTTTTTCTCCCCAACGGCAAATATGGAACAATTATCTTGCGCCAAGAGGACGTGATAATAATTGCTTACGAAGGGATTTGCCTCTTCACTAACAACAGCACGAACTCTTTCCAATTTACTTGGAACTTACGGAGCAACTACCTCGGGAAGAAGGGATTTTATAGGTGTACGCCGCTTCCAAGTCAAACACACCTTCTACAGGTATGTAGCGATCAGCTTGAGTTTAGCAAGAGTCATATTCAAATCCGATTAAGAGAAAAATTCCTACCCAACTAAAGAATAGTACAAGATGATTCTTTATATCCGTACTGTTATACAGAAATTGTTTTGAACACATTGAAACCAGTAAGGGACGTTGTTATCACTAATCCTGGCACTTGTGGATGCCAATGTAATTCTTTCAGCTCTTTCTGGCCTTGATGGATGAACAATAGCTGGGGTGGTAGGTCCTGAAAAGAAAACATACATTGTCGACATTAGTTCGGTTACTTTACAAAATAGAAAAAACCAAACCATCATAAGACTTACTACACAGAAAAAAAACTGAAGAATGGTTTATAAAATATTTACTTGAAATGAAAACAAGAATTTAATCAGTCTAGAATTCAAGGAATACAGATAAAAATAATAGCTAGAAAGAGGTAGCGAACTGTAAGTAAGGAGCGACGCGGCTCAATAGTAACTGAAACTCTAAGAAACGAAATTTTGATGTCAATAGATATATCAAAAGAATTGGCCAATTGTTATGATTCCAAGTACGTAATATTCAAAATTCGTGTTCCAATCCGTAACTTTCACTGTTATCGATCAAAGGTTATGAGCCTGAGAAAATTTGCCAGATTTTCAGAAAAGGTGGAAAACACCCCCTAAATTCAAAGAATCTCGATTAGCATAACACTATCAGATTCAGCGCATCAGAGAACCATACTGTAGAGGTTCCAAGCTCCTATCTGCAAAAATGTGGAATTTTGTGTTTTTTTGCCAGAAGAAAGATCATGGTGGCGTATTTTTTTCCACGGGTGATTGTATCGACTCAATGGTCCTAGAATATCACGAGAGGGCTCATTCAAACAAGAGTTAAAATTTCTAGTGCCTTTAAGTGATCAAAAAATTGGAGGGCAACTAGCCCCCCCTCCCACGCTTTTTTTCGAAATTCGTCAGGTCAAAATTTTAATATGGCGATAATTGAACGGTACAATGACAATGTCTTTGGAGATGACAAGACCCCCCAGAACCACCGGAGGAAGGGCCGCAAGTTATGAAATTCGCCCATTGTTTACACATAGTATTTGCTGCATGGAAGTATGCCGATATTTTTCTGGGGATGGATTTTCTAGATTATCAATTGCAGTGTACGTTTAAAACCTACTGTTCTGAAATATTTGGACTTCAAAACTAGTGGTTGGTGACACAACCCATAGAAGCACAAAGCACAAAAACACGAAATTTTAATTTGATTTCAATCAAATCAACTGCATATGTTGGTAAAACATTTTTGGGGTCATTTTTTTTCGATATGGCAAAGTAGCAGAACAACAGCAGCGTGTGTGGCCATTTAACAGTAGCGTCTTTACCGACCACAGTATTTCAGTATAGCATTAACAACAAAATAATAATAAATTCTGCCGAAAAGAACATAGAAATTATAGGATGTATTTCGAAAACTATTCTTGGTTTAATAACAATAAAACATTATACATTCAAAATAACTAACTTTCAAAAGCTTTGTTCCCATGACTCCCAATATTCAGTGGTTTGCATTTGTGTCAATCGTGAGAGAGTTCTATCGAAAGCAAATACTTCTTCTTCCCCAGAAAAGATGCTAAATTTATTCTCGTCATTCTGAAAAATAAGAGAAAAATATTTTACCGACACATAAAAAGAAATCCAAATAAAAATTTACGCTATAAGTAATAAGTGTTATGAAAAATTATGAAGCTTTCTTTTCTTTTTATTAATTTTCATGTTCAACAGGAAGAACAACTTCTGTCTTTTTCCTGGCTACAATCCACAAGAACAGCCATTCGCAAACTTGGTTGGTGAGTAAAAAGTAAAATGATCTGTCTTCTGGCACGTTTTTACAGATAGGAGCTTGAAATTTAATGGTGCAATTTTCATTAAGAATCCTTGTATTTTAAGCGAAAAAACACTTCTTTAAAGAGCTTCACTGTATTTTCACTAAATTTCTTTTAATTAATCATGCCACTTTCCGGCACTGCTTTAGGCATCAAGGTTTACCGAAGAAGCTAACATCAACATGATACCAAAAATTATTCTCATGAGACAGTTGACTTTGAGTCACATAAGGTGTGAGACTGGAAGAGTAATTTGGCGAGAAGAGCATAAATTGAAAATGATCTACCATTTGGCTTTGTTATTCCTTTTGGGATTTGTTAATTGCGAGGAGACTACTGACATTGCTGCAAATACAACAGGTTCTATTTTATTCATTTTTATATATTCATAGTTTCTGCTGTGTTCGGAAAGTAATGGTTTAAGAGGCGAGGGGTCGCTGTTTCTCAGAAATCATATACACCAAGAGGCACGTGCCAAGTATGGTGAACTTATACCAAGCATTTTGAAGAGGTTGTGAAAACTGCGCAAGCATTGCGATACTGTGCCAAGCGTGGCGGAAAATAGCAAAAAACTTATAACGAAACTCCATAAAAAAAAGAACGGTACTATCCGAGATATCAGTTTAACATTCCGACTCTCAAAAGGAAACCCTGTAAGTTCCAAAAACTCCTTTAAAACATTTTAAAATACGTATCTGTATCATTCTTAAATGGTTACTACCTAAAGTTCCCACCACCCTACCCCCGTAATTGAAAAAAAAATATATTAGAGTTTATAAATAATCAGTGAATTTTCGACAGCATGACTCTTTTCTTTCAATAAATTTAACAGCAAACGGTAAACAAGTTGCGGGAAGAAAAGAGTAACTGAAAAGTTGCTTTGTCACAATGATTTTCATTCACAGAACAGAAAAGGGAATGTTTAATCATACTTGGCTCGTCGTCGGTATATTACCTTTCGGCATACAATTTAAACATTAACTGTCATCATATTTTAAAGTGTGTGAAAATGAATATAGAATCACCATTTTTGACAATTAGATAGACATGGTATATATTTTTATTTAATCTTGTATTATTGTTATTATTACCTGGTATTCCAGAACACACCTCACTTTGAAGATTGAAACACAAAAGATGGTTTCCTCAAATAGAATTTATGGCAATTTACCTCGAAAATTATGGTATTTAGCAAATACATAATTGTTAACAAGCTTTATTACTTCCATGAGGAACGAATTCAGCAATTTATAGCGGCTTAAGGGGGTCCAATTTAAAACAAAACAATATTTATAGAAAAATATTAATTTTTTTAAAGCGAAAAGCGTTTTATCTTAATTTTATGTTTCCAATAACAGCAGGCCCATAACAGCATTCATTTCAGGATCTTTAAGGCCGCCACTTGTGTGGATATTTGTCGGAGGACAAATTCAAAAGCAAAATGAAAAATAGACTGCCAAAATTGTTTACAAGCTACAGTCTAATTTTTGGGGCAGGTTGTAAAAATCTCAAGCTTATTAGGGAACTCGATGTCAAAGCTGCCTTAAAATTGGTTTTATCAAATTTCGATTTACATTTCACGGGAAAAAAAAAATTAATAAATACATTTCCAGTCTTTAAACCTTTACTGGTGTGTTTTGTTCATAAGTAATTTTTTAAATAACTTGCACAATTTTTTGGCACGATTTCTCTAGAAACACTGATACACGACATTGGTCACGTTCAGATTTTCAATGAGAAAAAAGAAAACATAGCAATTATTACATTATTATCCCATATACCAGGTAGTTTGACATCAAAAGTTGTATCAAAGTGAAGTCTGTGGCAAGATTTTATGGTTTTTTGTCTTATTTCTTAGTACATTTAGGTTTGTTTACGCACGATGAAAATATCTCTTTTTTGTCATTTTTACTGTTATCTTTTTTCGTCTAATAATGCGCATATAATGTCCTTTTGGACAAAGTAAACAGCACCAAGTCTCATCGACTCAAGAATTGAAGTACCGACAAAGTGGATTCCGATAAATCAATGATAAAAGCAACACCAATGTGTAATGGGGAAAAAACGTCATCTACGGGACTCGAACTCATAGGCTACTGACACTAAGTCGAGTGAACACCATTACACCAAGCAATGCAAAGGTGCACACAGGCCCGATAGTCAAGGCGTCGTTAAGAGGGATTTCCTGAAGAGGGCTAGCAGGTGTGATTGTCAATGAGGATTTAGTAATATTATAAGTTCCGTTAGGAAAAAAAAGACTAGAATAGAGAAGAACAAGAGCCAAGAGCACATATGGCAATTGCGATGAGGTCGGAAGAGCCAACATTTCGCAATATTATCGCGGTGGTATTTTTTTCAAGGCTACCATAATAAGCCCCACTGCGCGAGATTTCTGTCTCTGAAGCTGAATAGCTTTTTCTATAATTGTCAATCGCTTTAAATCAATCGCTTGATTTAGCCCCTCCTACGCTTGGCTCAGTATTAGTCGAATTGCAATCATACGTCCGCCAGTCGCAACCATTTCGGGTTGCTCAACCAACCGGCTAATCCAATTACCGCAAATGAAATGAACATCAAAATGAGAGAAAGGGCTGCCCCTAGGGGCCAGTTAAAAGCGATGCCGAACTGAGAAAATATCAGTCGGCCGTAGGTTAAACCGCTGACACCGCCAACCAGCTCCGGTGCGAGAAAGTCCCCAACGCTTAAGACGAACGTGAACATTACCCCCACGATGGCGGATGGAAATGAAAGCGGAAAAACAATCTTCCAAAAAATGCGCGCTGGCCCGGCACCAAGATCTCTGGCCGCATCCGTTGTCGCGGTCGGAATGCGTTCAAGCCCGACAAAGGTCGTCAGTATGCAAAATGGCAGCAAGACGAACACAAGAGTCATACGCACCGCGGTCAAATTGAAAAGAAAGACCAACAATGGTTCATCGACCAGCCCGGCCCAGATTAGAAACTGATTGAGGAAGCCGGTGTGACCGAGAAGGCCGCGCATTGAATAGATTTTGATCACATAGCTGATCATCAGCGGGATCGCGACTGCGAAGATCAGCATGTATCTGATCACAGGCTTTTGTCGCTTGATGAATATCGCGACGACATAGCCAAGAACGAAACAGATGATCGAGACTTCTGACGCAATCAGTAACGTCTTGCCAAGTACGCGACGATAGACCGGATCGCCGAATGCGTGGATGTAGTTGGTGAGGGAAAAGTCATATGTAATGGAGCCGCCCTCGACCCGGAAAAATCCGTAGACCAGAAACGCGGCGATTATCACAACTGGCCACACGAAACCAAAATCAGTTTTTGGCTAAGGGGACTGACTATTATCTTCAGGTTCGAGACTGAAGGAACAGCCACACTTTTACTACCTCTCGGATTCTCAATTACTCGACATGGTCCGTTTAATTCTACCTCTTGATCTGTTTTTGCTTTTCACTAAGAGAGTTGAGACCTCCTCCTCTACCTTATGCTCCCAATTACAGGCTGAAAAGAATAACTCACTGAAAATACTGCTGTACACCAGCGCAATGAACTTTCAAATTATATGCCTTTCTTGCATTTCTTCTTTTTTCTCTTGTTCTTCCTTACTTTCCTCGCAGGAAAAAACAATTTATCTTTAAGTTTGAACTGTATAATAGTTTTCCCTGAATTTCCGAATTATTCTTGCTTTTCACAACTGTTTTCTTTCTTCTGGCTTCCCTTAATTTTTTCTTAGAATGAAGAAATTGTCTTCAAATTGAAGTTTTGATTCTACTGTCTGCTATCTCACAAAGAAAATTAAGTTGCACTTTCGTGACACTTTTGGTTCCGTTTTGGTTCCGTTTACTTTTGTCGAAGCTATGAATAAATCGTCATTGAATAGGAACTAGAATCCAACATCAGGTCTCCCATATTGAGTTTAGATGTCTCGAAATTTTCGAAGGAGTTTTTGAAGCAGATGTTCTAAACTTAAATTCGATCTTGTCTGGCGCACTTGGTGCCCCATTCCTAAAATATAAGGGTTTTGTCAATCTATTGAACTTCAATCTTCATGTCTCGATATTGTCGCCTAATCATAGCAATACCTATTATGCATCAATAGAAAAGCGAAATGACACTGCTGCCAGATCTCAACCACGCTGTCGCTCATGTTATATTATCCTTTTAGGCACTACCTTGATTTTATTCAGCAGTTGGTAAAGCTGCACAGTGAAAAATTGGCCGAATTAGAGGAGCATCAGCTTCACTTGAACGTCGGTCTAGGAAAGATAGCCGAAACAGTCGAGCAAGTTGAGGATATGCAGAAGTCATTGGCTGTCAAGAAACAGGTATGTATCTACTACTGCTAACAGCTCATTGCAGCACTAAGCCGCCTGAACCAAACACAGCTGCACAAGGTCCTTCTACGCTCCAATGTTCTAAGGTTTACTTTTTACTCCAACCAATTAAGTTCGACTTCCCTTTAAATCCTTCCTTATGAGCTTTTCCAATCCCATTTGAGAACCATCTACCTTTCGTTTGGTCCAAGGGTGGTCGAAAATCACAATCTTTGGTAGTCGGTCATCCTTCATCCGTAAAACGTGATCTGGTATTTTCTTTCTTTTTTTTCTTCTTTTTTTTATATAGCTCTAGAAAATGGGATCAAACTAAATTTTTTCACACAGCTCGTTGTTTGATACAGGGTCAGTCAAATATCACAGGCTTTTTATTCTGTTCCTTTCTTTGATGAAACTAAGACAGTCTGCATCAGATTAATGTCTATTACCTGTGAATGTCTATTACCCTGGATAAGTTCAGAAAGATGTAAATAAGAACATTTAGTTTCAAATGTTTTGCAGTTGTTTTTTTTTTTTTTTTTTTTTTTTTTTTTTGTTTGTTTTTGCCATATACATATTGGAAAAAATTCCTAGATCTGGCCACTGGACCCAAAGACCCCTTGACGTCCGTATCTCTGAACAAAAACAAATGTGATGCATGAAAGATGTTTCAAGTCAAAGCGACGCAATATTCTGGGAGTGCAACACATTAAAGCAATTAAAGGGGACATCCTCAGATTATTGAGATTCGGGGGGATAAGGTAAAGAGTTGGGTCTAAATAGCCCATTCCTATTCTGAATACGGGACTGGTCACCAAAACCATCATTCTATGAGTGTATCAGATTATTTTTACAAAGAGGATCTTAAAAAAAATAATAAAAAAATATGGGGACATTTTGTAAATTTCGAAGCCTTAGAGGAGGAAAATCCCCCTATCTGTTTTAAGCGATAGAAATAACTTCTATCTTTTATTTCAAAGAGGTTTCTTAAATTATATTAGGTTATGAAGATGTAAAATAACATAAGAATTTGATGTTTTCCTTTATCGTTGATAGCTTGAATTAATACATGGCATGGTGGTTTCTTTTAAATGATTCGATTACTTAAAAATAAAGCTGAAAAAATGTTTGCTGTTCTTCTTTTTAACCGACAAAACGACAAATCGTAGAAAAAAAGGAAAAAGGAAAAAAAAAGGAAATCCCAACGAAGAAAACTTCCAGCCAGTGAAATGGAAACAACAAAACGAATAAAAAAAAATAATCCCAGCAAACACTGGTATATTGCATATTTCTTTTATAATAATTCATAAAATTTCCAAATTTGCAGAAAAGTTTCCGTAGCGATGGTAATGTCTTTCTCAGTTTAATTGGAAAGTCAGAAACGACAAATGGCCTGATACTGATATTACATCGTGCGATGTAAAACAAGTTTTTGACCAATCAGCTCAACGAAAAGGACCAAACCATGCCCACCATTAGTGTCACCGTTCCCAAGGATGCCTGGACCAAGGATCAAAAAGCGTCGATCGCCCGTACCCTGACCGATGGCCTGGCCGATGTCGCCCAATCCGCCGGCAAGGGCGACATCAAGCAATACATCAATGTTCACATCGAAGAGACGTCCGATGGCGGCTATGCCATCGGTGGAAACGTTGTTGGTTAGCCGGGCCGGTGGAAAGGAGATAGGCAATGAAAATCGTCAAATCGATCCGTGTGAGGGCTCCAGTCGAAAAGGTTTGGGATTTACTCGGCCCCAACTATGTCCGCGCGGGAGACTGGGCTAGCAGCGTCTATGTCTCCTCGGTTCGGCCGGGTAGGCCTGAGGTCAGCGGCGCACCGTGTATCGGTCGCGTCTGCGAAACCAGTCTCGGCCCGTTCACGGAACGGATAACCGAATACGAGCCCTCGAAATGGACGTTGGCGTACCAGGCCACCGGCGAAAAAATGCCCGGCTTCGTTCGTTCCTTGGTCAATCGATGGACCTTGGTGCCGGCAGGTTCCGGCGAAACCGACGTCCAAATGGAGTTGAACGCTGATATTGCACCGCCGTTCAATTTGCTGGTGGGCTGGATGATGCGGTTGCAGTTCAACAAGGTGCTCAGCCAAGCGATCGAGGAATTCAAACACTTTGCCGAAACAGGCAGACCGCATGCCCGCAAGGCCAAGATTGACTCCACCAAAATAATTGGAGGTAAGTCTTGGAAAATAGGCGATTACTTTGTTGCCCACGGCCCCTGACGTCATCGCCGACGACGGGAGCGGTTCGTTCTTTTTGATTAACGCTTCACACTCCAATTTCCCTGTCTCACCGAGCATGGCGACAGAAATTGGATGTGAAACGACGTCGGTGACATTGATTTCAATAGGCGCGTAGTCGACCGGAGCGTAAGCGGCTTCCTCGATCGCATAGAGGTGGGCGGCCATGATGCTGGCGCCTTCTGAAACCGCCAAATCTACATTATCCGCGACAAAGGGCTCTTTGACCGTATCTCCCAGAACTCGGCCGACGAGCGGAATCTTGGTTGAGCCGCCGACCAGCATCAGTCGATCGATGTCATCGGCATCCAATCCCGCTTCCGCAATTGTCTTCAGAGTCAGCTCTTTGGTTTCGTAAACCAACTCCTTGATCAGTCCTTCAAAAGTTCTCCGCTCGATATTCATTTCGAGATGCGTGCCCTGATAAAAGCTGGGCAAATCCAGGAACGCTTGCTCTGCTTCAGACAGCTCCATCTTGATACGTTCGCACGAAGTGGTCAGAACCTGAATCGCCTGACGCACATCGGGATCATCTTGAGGTTTTTGCCGAAGATCAAATCCGTTCTTCTTGGCGAATTCGTCCAAAGCATAATCGCGAATCGCTGCGTCAAAATCATTGCCACCCAAATCGTGGTTTCCGTTAACCGCGCGGACCTCAAAGTTATTGTCTTTGACTTCCAGTATCGATACGTCAAAGGTTCCGCCACCCAGGTCATAAACCATAATTGTCTGCTGGCTCCAATTTGTTTACGAGTTCAATGATATTTTGCTGTGACTCCTCTGGTTCAGTTGGATTCCACCAGTGAAGTTACAAATTATAATTGTATAGCATATAGGGATGGCAAACAACATTTGGGACAGAATGTATATTCAACGGGCACCAGAAGTTACACTGAACTATTGAACAAGAAGTATATGTGCAATCTTTTTAGGGAACCCATAAAAGTGCAAGATTTTCCATAGCAAATCCCTGCAAATCGATGTAAACCCCTTTAGGTAATCAGTAAACCAACTATGATCTAAGTCTACCATTCATCTGATTCCTTCATTATTACTTTCAAACAAAAAATCAAATTGGCACAAGATCGTTCAGGCTGAGAGCCAGGCTGCTAATCTCTAAGTATTTTGTCTACTTTTGACAGAATGTGGTTTAGTTGCCCTTGACAGAGGGCTTTACTCCATGCATGACTGTAGTGTAATCCCACGCCTATTATTACAATCGATTGTTCTGTCTTTCTTGAACAGCTTGGCAATCAGCCCATTTTTTCAAACGAATTGGAATACTCTCAGTTTCCAATGTGTGAGCAAGCATCTTATGCGAGGGTTTAGTCAATCTGAGTTCATCAGAGTATTGAATCTGAGTTCAAAGTGAACATACAAGGATTAAATTGGATAAAAATGAACTTATTAATTCAGTAAGCCCTTTTTAGCTTAAGAATTGTGAACTGTTTCAACACTCGACTATAAGCTCTCATCGAATGAAAAATAGTTCATTATAATTCAAGGTTTCGCAATAACTGGTTAAGGATAAAGTAAAGGGACGACGATTTAGGATAATCGTGGGTTTTCAGGAGATCAGAATTGTATCAGACTTACCTCAAGTTTTTCCCGACTCATGAAATCCTTCAACTGCTTAATTCAGCTTTTGTATTAATAAAAAAAAAAAAAAACGGAACATCTTTTTCCGAATACAATTATTACGTGAACTCTCTAGCATTTGGACAATCAAATGCGTATGCAGCGATTTCTATATAGCAGTACTTGCTTACTAAGCCATCTTATTAAGAGACATGTCAATTGAATAATAAGAGAATGATCGCTATTGCTTGACAACAGTTGCTTTTGTAATTAAATTTTATTTATTATTATTATTTAGGAAAGTTAAGGTGTAGCTTTATCGTTAGGTGTTCAGCATCCTGTTAATTGGAACTGTGTTTTTTCTATTGCTTAGTTAAGAAAGCTTCCTTTCCTTATTACATCAATGATGCTAGCGAAAAATCTTTAGTTAGCCTGCTGAATTGATTTCTTTTTTGTGTTATTTGATCTCGCTTTGGATTTGTTTCAATTTAAATACCAGTTTCCACAACTCCGATCAGGCTTGTATGTTAGTTTATTCTCGGAAGCGGCACACATCTTGAAGTGAGACACAACTTTAAAAAATACATAAAATATATATTTTTTTTGTTATACTGATAGACCAGCAATATATAGTAGTACATAGAACAGAGCAAGTAATTATTATAGAAATTCTGTCTTTTGCATACAGGCGAAACTATGCAATAACAGAACTTGGAAATCTTCGATTCCCTTTTTTGGTATTTGTGTCACTTTACATGGCTCGACGAGCTGGCGACGTTGTGGACGCAGCCCCAAGAGTTCCTGCGCCGCTCCTTCCACAATCCTCCCGAGCTCACTCCGCTCCTGCAGCGCCAGATGGAGGATGTCTATGGCCGCGCGGCGTACCACTCCTTCTTGACGGCTGGCGACCTCGAGCCGCAGTGCTTCGACGGCATCGCGGTCCCCACTCTAGTCGTCGCGGGCGAGAGCGATCGCGTGATCGGCATCGACGCCATGCGCGCAGGGCACGACCGCCTGGGCGACAACGCGCAGATGACCGTGCTCGCGCGCTGTGGCCACTTCCCGGCCCAAGAGCAACCCGAAGAACTGGTCTACATCGTCGAGCGATTCCTCGACACGCTGCGGTGAACGACATGGAACGCACCGACATCGAAACGTTCGACACGATCATCATCGGCGCCGGTCCGGGCGGCGCATGCCTCGCCAGCGAGCTGCGACGGCGCGGCCTTTCGGCCCTCCTGATCGAGAAGGACACGTTCCCGCGCTTTCACATCGGCGAGTCGCTGACCGGCGTCGCCGGTCACGTGCTGCGCGAGCTCGGCCTCGCCGACGAGATGGACCGACGCCAGTTCCCGCGCAAGGATGGGGTGAAGGTGATCGGGGCAGGGGCGCGCAGCGAGTTCTTCGTGCCCGTGTTCCAAAAGACCTGGCAAGTGCGCCGTGCAGAGTTCGATCAGATCCTGCTCGATCGCGCGGTCGAGCTCGGCGCCGAACATCGGTTGGGCACCGTTGTGGACCTGGTGCGCAAGAACGACCGCGTCCTCGGGGTCCGCTATCAGCAGTAACAGGCGTTACAAACAGAAGAAAAAGATAGACTTGATCAATAAAAGTGGTGAGTAGTATTCGTTTGTAGATCTCTTTGCTGAAGCTTTGATGAGTTAAATTTTACCAGTATGTATGTGTTAACCTTTTTTGTATCTTTTTTTTGTCCTATTTTCTCCTGTTCTTTTTATCTTTATTTATTTTTGTTTCATTATATTTATTTTATTTCTATGTTGATTAGATTTTTTATTCGTTTATTTTTTTCCCTACTTTTTATCCTATTTTGGTGTATGCCTTTTTTCAACTTTTATTTTGTACTTTTTGACCAAGAACCAAAGAACGGTTTAGGAAACTGAAAAAAAAAACTTGCACAGACACAAAGAATATTTCCAACATCACGAGTGAATGAAAAAATTGTTGTACGACTCATTGTAAATGTGACATATGGAGTTTGAAATAAAAAGAGGAAAGTAAGAATGAAAGTGAAAACAAAAGAAAGGTGAAATTCACAACATAATACAATCCCAATAATGAACAAAGAAACACTAGAAACGTGAACAAAGCCATGAACATGAACATATAATTAGCAGTCTAAAGTATCTTTCTTTTTTTTCTAACATGCCTCCTTCTGGAGAGCCACTATTCTGTATCTTTATTGAATTATTAACAATTTCTGCCAAATTCAGTTAGTAACAAATAGCAATAAAGCATAAAACAGATTCTGGTAATTTGTGTAAAGTTTTTGTGTATGTAGTATCATTTAATTAGAATTTAATTTTTATTTCAGAGTTTTATTTTGCTTTGTCATGGTCCTTGGGCTTTGTTTTCCAATCACCTTTGACTAAAAAAAAAAAGGCACCTGAACTTTTAAATTATGTTCAAATGAGCTCCTTTCAAAGTCTCTATAACCACTCCTCCTATACAAAGGGCTGCTGCAAAAAAAGAAATACCTTACAAGCTTATGGCTTTTTACTACAAACAACACTGTAGAGTTGTCTCTGATATTTCTGACATCAACCTATTTGCTATGATTTCTTTTATTTATCAAACAAAGACATTTTCAAAAGTTGTTCAAATATTTTGTCCTGGTCCACCCTGGTACACCTGTCCTCCCTGTTACATCTTTATACCTATTCATAACTGAATTCTACGATTTCCTATAATTTATTTTTGGCTCGTAACAGGCAAAAAGTTTTTGTTGTGCCAAGTTTTTGTGCACAGTGTTGCCATGATGAACTGTGAGACAAAAAAACTAATTCCATAAATTCGGCAATACTTTTTGCTTGTGAAAATTCAAAAAGAAGCAATCTTTTGATCCTAGTATCTTAGTCACATGTTATTTCCTCTTCACACAATTAGTATAAACTGGGTAAAAACCCTCAAGATAAGCTCTTATCTCTTGATATATGCTTTTATGACATTGAAACTGCATCAAGTCTAGATTATTCATCCTGGCATCTTAAAGCAGAAAAATTAGATTTAATATCTTGCAGTTAAATAATAAAAATTGAGTATTAAAAATGATATTTTCAAAATCGGAAGAAAATACGGATTCTAATGATTTGTGAAGAAAGTCTTAAACACTGAACTGATGTGCAAACAAAACAGGATAACTGGTCTTTTTCTCACAAGCATTGCGCTGTCCCTCGGCGTAGCCACCCTCTGCTGCGCCCAGGCCTCGGCCCAACACGTCCAAGTCTCGTCCGTCGCCGTCGACCCGAACTCCGCGGACACCGTTTGGGTCTGCAACCGGGACAACGAGTCGGTCTCCGTCGTCGATGTGGCCGCCGGGATCACCACGCACCAGATCACGGTCGGCGTGAACCCGCGCACGCTCGCGTTCAGCGCGGACGGCTCGACCGTCTTCGTCGCGAACCAGCGCGGCAACGTGCCGAAGAACGTGAACTTCGTGACGCCCTTCACCGGGACCGAGATGCGCGGCACCGTCAGCGTGATCGACGTCGCCTCGAAAACGGTCACGACCACGCTGCCCCTGGTCGGCACCGAGCCCTACGGCCTCGCGGTTGCCCCCAACGGAAAGTGGTTCGCGGTCACGGGTTTCCGCTCCAGCACGGTCAAGTTCTTCGACACGACCACGCTGGCCGAGGTGTTCGAGCACTCCTACCTCGGCGACCTCAACCTGATCCCCCCGCCGTTCACGATCGCCGACGTCGACGAGAACCGGGACGGCGTCGCCGCCCCCGGCGGGCCGCGCGGCTTCGTGGTCCGCGACGACGGCGCGGGGATGTACGTGACGCACACCCGCTCGCCCTACGTCTCGGTGCTCGACCTGACCCTCGACGGCATCACGGGTCTCCCGACCGCCGTCACGGAGTCCAAGATCAACATGGACGTCTACCCGTTCCATCCGATCTTCAACGCTCAGCCGGTCCAGACCCTCAAGAGCCAGGGCGTGCCGCGCTTCTCATGGTCGAATTAGTGAAACGACAATTTCTGATTTAATCTGGTCTGGTTCTTGATACGCCTGCCAAACTTCATCGTCCTAGCTTACCTGGAAGTGCCTAAATTAGCAAAACCGGGACCGACAGACCAACAGACCGACCGACAGAATTTGCGATTGCTATATGTCACTTGGTAGATACCAAGTGCCATAAAAACCAATGGAAATGGGGGTGGTTCGTAAAAAAAAAACTAGGTCACACTTTGAACAACTATCATCGGAGTCTATTATCAGCGGACGCGCACTTCTATAATTTGCAACAAGATTGTAGATTTGTTCAAGGTCAAATCTTCTTGTAACTGCTGGTGTACCAGCGTAAAGTGAAATTGCACCGAAGTATTTAATTACCTTCCTTGGTAGATGGTACGATTTATATCCTTCCAGTTCTTGCACTGACGGTAATTCATTTTCTGAGATTCACATTTCAGTTGGAACAGGGAAGTCAAATGGGTAATTATTATCAGTCCATAGTTAAGACATCAAGGACTCTAATTTTGTCTTTAATTCCTCGTACATTTATGAAGAAAGCATTAAAAACATTGTAAGTGGCTAGAGATAGCAAAACAGTTCTGTAAAAGTGAGTAGACGTGAACTAATTACAACACGAAATGGCTGTTGACTCTAAGATCGGATCATCATTAGGCTCAGTGCTAATACAGTTACGTTTACTACCAGCATGATTGGAAACAACAGGGTTACTAAGAAAAACTTTTCTAGAAAAGAAAAACCTGTATTTTCTATCACTAAATAAAATTGTTAATGGTAAAATAAAAAAGAAAAAAACTGAAAAATAAAGGAGAAAAAAAAAAATAAAAAAAAATAAAATAAAAATAAAAAAAAACTAAAAAAGCTAAAAGAAAGGTAAAAACAAAAAAAAGAAAAAGAAAAAAAGGACAAAAACAAAAGATTTATTTCATCATATACCAATTCAAAAACGAATGTACAAAAATAAAATAATAAATAAATAAAATAAAATAAAAATAAACAAACATAGAAGTTCGTTACATAAGTTAATTCGTAAGTTACGTACATTAATTATTAAAAAGGTTCATAAAAAAAAGTTGAAGTTGCCTTTAATTAACCAAAAATTGAAGGGGAACTAGGCCTCCTCCCTCACCCTTTTTTTTGTTTCAAAATCGTCCGATCAAAACTATGAGAAAGCCATTTAGCCGAAAAAATGAATATGCAGATTCTCTTGTCTATGTCGTGGTGCGACACAGACAACATTATGTCAGCACCCCCTGTTCCAATAATTAATAGAAATTTAAATCTAATATCGATCTATCTTCCCGCTTGAGATTGCTAGAAATTTCAAGTTTTTTGAAATTTAGAAAATTTAAAATTAGAGATACGGTATGGAAAACTTTTCAGGTAAGGAGGTGTGCAACTTTATTACTCTATGATTTTTTCTATGTTGTTGCTCCTCTATTTTTTAATTGTGTTGAAAATAGGACATATAAATTAATTAATTAAATATTCCACTCCTTATTAAATTACTCTTTGTTGGTAAGTATCCGTGATTGCCTGCGTCATATATTACGGTCGCAAAAGTGACTGCAACCTGGTAAAGAGCGGAAAATACGGATCAAAGTAATTAAAATGTTCGAAACAAGGATAAAAGAAAAGGGAAACATGTTTAAATTGCTTACAATCTTTTTCGCATATGAATTTGGCTTACCATAAGCTAATTTGACCCTGTTATATTTTTTAGACTTCTTAGATTTTAGAAAGAAAACCTTTAATCGATTTTTAACTTTCTTCTTAAATCCAGAAGATTATTCTCTAAAAATAAAGGCTAACACCAAAAATGACAAACAAAAGCTCTAGCATCGAATACTGAGCATTTTTTGTGTGTGTAAAAGCTAAATAGTCGTTTTTTCCTTTTTTTGCTTAATTTCCTAAAAATAGATAAATAAATAAAAATACTTAATTGAAAATAATAATTGATAAATAAAGATACAAAAAAGAATAATAATAATAACAAATCCAGTCTCCATCATCTTCAATACTCAACTCCACCTCCCCTCCCCCAAAGCTACCGTTTTTTTCCCTAAAAATTCCTAAATTTCTTTTTCAGTATCTTTATTAGTTTTTACTTACTTTAGTTTTACTGTTTTTCTTATTAGTTTTAGTTTTATTATTAGTCTTTATTAGTTCCTACTATACTTCGTTTCGTCTCCCTTTGACGTTACCACATTTTTATTTCTTAACAGCCTTTTATAATTTCAATTTAAAAATCAAAACAGCAATGAATTTCCTTTTGGACTCTTCTCTGCTTCTTTATTGACATGTTCAAATTGGCCTCTGAAAGATCCACTTGATGGACCAGTAAATAAAATACAAAATTGAGCAATTGGGAAGGAAGTTTTAGATACACAGAATGTTGTTATATTTTTCACTCAGCAACATATGGTAAAAGGTCAACATCAAAGGTCATTGCTTTTACTGCACGTTCTGCCCCACCACTCAGATTAGGTTTTGGCAGGTGTAAGGCAATTTTGCTTGTCATCACAAAAGCCTCATCCTTTATCTCTAGAAATATTTCCCTTGTCTTTCATTTCAGGAAGTTCACTTTATATTCTTCATTTCAATCTCTGAAACCTCATCAGTTTAATACTTTGGGTTTTTTTTAGTAGCATATAGAACTAATACAAAATCACTTGGCTTTGTCTCCTCAGTAGGTTCTTTTACAGTTTCCAGGTGTAACTAATCACTAGTGTCAGCACAGAGATCAACAGAAGCAGCATCACTACTACTGTCATTAAAGTGTAATGTCACTTTCGCCAGCTTATTTTTCTGTGTTCGCTTTCTTTTTGAGGTCTTCAGATAAAACTAAACGCTTATGTGCAAAGGACCTTTAATTAGTTAAATAATAAATTTAAATCAGATGTAAATACAAATGAAAAAAAAATAATACTTTAGAATAAAACTGATGAAAAAGATGATCAATCTTAAATTTGTTTAATGTAAGGGAGTCATGATGTAACTGACTTTAATTCTAACCTGCTTGCAGAGGGGGTTTATGGCACCAAAAGGGCTGGGAAGTGATACATTAGAGGCTACTTAAAGGGTTGCAACACCTGATGTATTACTAGTTTTAGTGATTTCTTTTTCTTCTATGAGCAGTGTTCAAACCTTCTCAACACCCTTTATCCTAGCTCATGAGTATTATTTCATGAAAAAATTATATAAAATCCAATCAAGCACTTCTGAAAAATATTATTTTATTTTACAGGAAGCTTGCTCAAGATCATACTAGCCAATTGCGTCATAATACTTACCTTTCTTCTTTAATGAGCAGAGAGACCTTAATACTTCCATCATAGTTGCTTGTGCTGATGATGGGTCAGTAGAGCCGTACACCCATGCGTCTCTATGGTTTCCTGAAAAATACAAATCGCACAGGAATACATAATGAATTCAGACGTTTTGTGACTATGTTTGTTTTGATCATTTAATTTAACTTCCATTTTTTAGATCGACATCCTAATAGGGAATAGATATTCAGAAGGTATCCAAAAGACAAAAATGATATAACAAGAAAATAATTTTGGCATGTTTTGTAAGTAATCACCACAACTTTACAGATGTGTCTACTACTCTGGATAAGTTTTCTACCATTGTTTTGCAAAAGTCTTACAAAGGATAAACACTTTGAATAGAGCACAAAAATGTAAACTGAGCCTACACAGCATGCGGCTACACAACATGTTGTTAAAAGAACGTAAGATTCTGGCCTGTGAAGAGGCAACAGTTGAAATAGTGGTTAGAAATAGCTAACCTTAAGTTATAAATCGGAGGTAAATAAGAGAACACACTAAAATGATTTAATATATTTTAAATCTTGGGCTGCAGATTTATCAAGACAATTGGTCAATATATAAATAGTAAACGATTCATCCTGTCGATATCAGGAAACATATTGCAACTTTAGCACCAGAGCATAAAAGTAACGTATAGTCAAAACTAACGTTTTCCTTCCTCCTACCGCTTACCATCGCTGTAGGAAATTAGAACATGAGGAATGTCAGTGGCGTTAGCGCTGGGTTCAATCCTTCACAAATCTTATTTGATAAGATGTTCGTTTCTGAATTTGTTGGTATCTAATTTTTAAAGGTTTTTATATACTAGCTTATGCTTTACTTGTCTGCTTCTAATCACAGTATTTTCTGTCGCATCTAAAGGAATTCAGTACTTCGCTCCTGTTTACAGCCATGCATGTGCAAACGATAGTAATATCAATTATCTTGCCACACTTTCAGCCTCTTGTTTTCTATTTTGCAGGACTTCTATGACAAAGACTATACTATCCTCCTAAAAAAAGAATTCTCTGCTCCCTCTGCTTCCTTCTGACATCTGGTTTCATCTGGTTTCTTTTGATGGCACCATGAGCTTTAGACTCTTTCTTCATCTGTGCTTGGGTTTCTTGATGGGTTAAAGGATTCCTTGTCATAATGTCAGGCCTTCGCATTCTGCTACATTCCGCCAGGTAGTGTCTCCCTGGTTTTGCCATTTTTCTATTTTAAAGCGCAGGGGCTATGTGCACTGTAGTAAATTTCTCGGTTTCCATCGGACTTCCTTCTAACAACCTCAATTTCGTATTTATTTTAAGGCTTAGACTTTCCTTGCATTTTCTTATTTTGTGTTTTTTTCTTCTTCCTCTGTTCTTTCATTTTTCAAATAGTAGCTTGTCCTCACCATTTCATTTTCCTTGGTGTATTTATAGTTCTGACTAAGGATTTCATCTCGGCAACGAATCTCTCAACTATCAATTAAGAATTCTGTATCGATTTTTACTTCCCGTTATTTTTGTTTTTTTTTTTTGGGGGGGGGGGGGGGTGTTTCTTAAACTATTCATACCAGTTTCTTGCATTGTGATTCTTAAATATACTTATTGAAATAGATTTTATTCAACTTTTTATAGGTCACCACACCATGGGCTTCAAATGCGTTTCACATCCTGGATGGTTTCTTGCAGTCGCTTCCATATTATTTATACATTTTCATTTTTCCCATGAACAAATTTCAATATCTGATCTTATTTGGACTGGTCAATATATGGACCGTATCCATTCATGACGGGCTATACAAGTAAGTTATTCCTAAATTGGGAAAGATGGAGTGTTTAGAACCCTTTGATTAAGCGGCGTTTACATGCATGTCTAGCTAGAATTCAATTCCTAGATGTATTGACAGCGGTAGCTTCAAAGGCAATATGTTACAAAATAAAAATTTAACAGGGCAGAAAATCCGAAAAATATCTGTTCGGTTTTAGCCATTATCAACAACTGTTGTTTTTCTTTGTAAAGCCATTTCAAATATGGCAAAAACAAATTGACTGTCAATATTGGCAATGTGAAATTTTGAACCAATAAGAAGAACACAAAGCCTGACTGGTATTTCCGTACGAAACTTTATGCTAGTACAGGCTTCTGAGTCACGACACTTTTTACAATGTTGTTTGTAAAATGTCGAGTCTCCTTTTCTATGAAGTTTCAATTGTGACTGATATTGACAGTGACAATGTTGACATATTGACTCTCTTGACAACGTTGTTGAGTCTCGTTGACAAAAATGACACTGTTGAAGAGAAACAGGGCGAAATCATTATTAAACTTAAATAGTGGTTCAATCATATAACGATTGACTAAGTTTCGTAATTTATTGAATCAAATGGCATGGACTCCAAACGATAGAGAACGTACCAAACAAGTAGTTGTACCAATAGTACCATAAGAACTTAAAATTCTGTCAAAAATTCTACTTATCTATACGTACCCTTAAGGTAAAGGAGTTAACAATAAAAAGAACCAAATTATATAATAAACACAAAATATGGTTGTATTCCACAGAAGTTTATAACAAAAGTAGTGACAGCATAATGACATTAAAGGTGTCCCTATACCTTCGAATCTCAATCTGGACACTGTTTTAAAACTTTATTGAAGCTGTAGATGCATGCTACGTAATAGGGACTGTTTTCTAAAAGGCACTTTACGTAATAGGGACTTATGTTAAATACATAATAGGGAATGTTTTTTTTTTCAAGATGCAGGTGTCTTTTACATAATGGGGAAGGTTTTCTAAGAGATGCATGTGCTAATTAGGATAATAAAAGAGTGGTGAATGTACGTTTCTTCGAGTGGTTAAAAAACCTAAAGATTTAGAGGGAAAAGCCTTCAAGGGCCAGGCCAAATTCTCTTTTCTTTAAATGTTATGATTAAAAACCTAGGGTTGTACGAAAAACCTTCAGAAGCCCACCAAATCAGGATTTCCTGGGCTCTTACGTAATAGGCTTTGCGAGTTACCTAAACAACAAAAACAAAAACACTCTATAGAGTGTTTTTTGTTTAAAAGCCCAAGAGGGCAAGGAAAAAACTTTCAGGCCATAATAAAATTCTAATACTTCTCTCCTTAATTTTTTTTTTTATTGAAGCTATTCATTTTTAAAAAGGGGTTTGCTGATCAAACAGTTCGTGATAACGAACTGTAAGTAAGGAGCGACTTGGCTCAATAGTAATCGAAAAACTAAAAAACGAAATAGGTTCAGCATATCAGAGAACTTCACTGTGGAGGTTTCAAGCTCCTATCTGCAAAAATGTGGAATTTTGTATTTTTTACCAGAAGAAGATCACGAATGCGTGTTTCTTTTATTATTTTTTTTCCCAGGGGTGATCGTATCGATCCAGTGGTCCTAAAATATCGGAAGAGGGCTCATTCAAACACAAATTTAAATTTCTAGTTACCAAAAAGAATTAGAGAGCAACTAGGCCACCCCCACCATCACTTTTCCCCAAAATCGTCCGATCAAAGTTTTGAGATAGCCAAATTGTTCATCATACCTGAAAGGTCCTATAACTATGCCTTTGGATATAGCAAGACCCCTCCCCCACAGCCCCAGGGAAAGGTCTTTAAGTTTTAAAATTTGTCCATTGTTTACGCCTAGTATTTTTATTGAGATGTAAACATACATTTTCGGGTGGAGTATGAACAATTTTCTGCTGGGGGTTTTTCCACGGGATAATTTTCTATTGAGAAGGAGCAATCCAGGGAGTGAATTTGTCAGGGGAAATTATATAATAAGGGAATTTGCCAGAATTCTTATACAAAATTCTTAGTATATGTCTTGCTTTCTCTTTTCCGTCTCAATTTTACGTGCGGAGTCGTTAAGAGTATTTGTCAGGGGTAAATTTCTAATTTGTTCAGTATTATTGAAATGTCCAAAAATTACGCTTTTGGGATGCCAACATCCCCACAGTCCTCAGGACAAGGGCTGTAAGTTAGGAAATTCGTTCATTGCGTAAACGTCGTATTCGTTATTGAGAAAGATACAAATTTTTGGAACTTTATTTTCCAACAAGATGAAGAGGATTTTGACTTTTTGTCGCACTTCTTTTGGAATAACTGCTCAAACAAATGGTCCGCTGGATTTTAATTTGAAGTATTTTTAAGGAACCTTGAGCAAGGATTGGGGAAAAGGCAGCCAATTTTACACGCTGGAGGCTCTTCTTACTTTCAGTTGAAAATTTTTTTTTTTTTTTTGTTTAATTAAAATAATAAACATGTTCAACAATTCCAAAAGCTTAAGTGTTTGGTTTTAACTGGGTACGTTGAAGAGACTGAATAAAGTGTACATTACAGAATGTTTGCGGTTATTCATTTATATATCTTATGCCTGTTAAGGCAATATTCTAAGTTTTGAATTCGATAAATTTAAAAGCCCGGTCGCATCAATCTAGTTTACATATTTTTGCATTAGAAGGCAAATATTTTGCCGAATTCTCGATGAGAAGGAGCACGGTAGAAAAACGTGGACCATAATACTGTATAATGCTTTGACTGGACAGTTGAGATAAAAACTAGCAAATATTATTCAACTTATCTTTTCCTTATGACGGTGCCTTATTAAGAATTATCGCTAAAAATAGAAAAGCCTGGCATAAGCCTTGTACCTTTTAAATAAGACAGGTGGTGATATGGCTTTTGAAGATTATGTGGACTTATTGCAATATAAGACTATATTGCAATATAAGTGTAAAAATTGTGACCAACAACCACAAAATCCTTGATACCAGCTTTGGCGAAAATCAATCAATATTTACGAAATAATTACTTGATGCATTTTGATCTTAAACTTCTACATGGCATTAGTAGCCTTATATAGCCCAAATAAGAGTATACTCTCCAAATGAAGGCAGGCATTCATGGTCGATTTCTAAGGAAGTAAGGAAAGGAAAGGTTTAAGAAAGAAAATATCTTTAACTTTTTGTCTTGCATCAAAATAAAGGAATAAGAATAAGAGAAACCGGATTATCAATACATTTTTTTATTAGAAGGCGAAATATCAAATAACTAAACAGTATTTATTCGTAATTTTTGGAGCAAAAGAAACAGTTTATAGGTGGCCTACTAGGAAGAAAAGAAGAATAAAAACAACTTGATAGTCCCCCTGAATGCCAATGCGGATAGGTGAGCATGAAAAAAGTATATAATATACAAAAGAAAATAAGAAAACCCAAAATACTATCATCAAATCATCTTTTATTGTAGGAATTATTATTTTACTAGTAATTCCATTATTTGTTTTACCAAACACTTCAATTTTTGCGTTAAATGATAATCCTATTACTATTCTTAATGGAGGAACTACATTCAATGATAGTTTTAGTGATTGGAATGATTCGTTGAATTGGATAAAGCAAAACACCCCTGGAGATTCTGTTATTGCTGCATGGTGGGATTATGGATATTGGATTCAAACTAAGGCTGAAAGAGCGTCATTATCTGATAATTCTACTTGATCGATCGAATAATTTGTCGAACCTGAAAGGAAATAGGAATAAAATAGTTTTTCCCTGGACTAGTAACTTTTCTCCTAGTAGGTTTAATAATAATGTTATTATTAACAAAACGGATCAAAAAGATAAACAGTGGAGTAAAGTTAAGGAAAAACAAACCAAACAGAAAAAGTATTAAAATAAAGCAAACACACCAAAGACGACAAATACCGATAGACCATTTTGACAGCCTTTAGTGTTGTGCTTTGGATAAACGGGCTGGACAGGCCTTAGTCTTGGGCTTTTTTCAGCTGAAAGTAAGGATCAATGCTGAATTTAAAATGAACACAGATAATTCAGTAATTGAGACGGGCTGCCTTTCCTCAACCCTAGCACTTAACGCTCTACGTCTTAAAATTCTTTAAAAATATTTTTCATTTAGATTCGAAGGTCTTTGTCTTTGAGAAATCATTCTTAAGCAATTGTGATAAAAATCAAACTTCAGCATGAAGATCAAGGGCTGAGGATATGGCAGCCCTCCTCATATAACAACAGTTTCCGGTTGTTTTGAGTTATAATTTTTGTTCCTTGTTTTCAGTTGAATTTTTTTTTATTTAATTTTGAATGTTTTTCAGATAATACCAGAAAATCACCCCGCCTCGTAAAATATCCTCTGAAAAAATTCTAGGTATTTTCAAATGACTACCCGGGTTGCCAAAAAATCTTAGAAATTGCAACTAGAACACCAAGCTCGTTAGCTAGAACGAACATGAGTCGTCATATCCCCACTCTGCAGTTGGTTGCAATTGCAACTGGAATACCAAGTCAGGCGGGCGTAAAGACCGTAATGCACGGTCCGTTGCGCCGTCGGAAAATCGTAGAAATAGGTCAACGCCTGGCGGACACGGCGGTCGGCGAAGGTCGGGTTGCGGAAGTTGAACCAGAAGCCGAAGAATCCCTCGGGATCGGTCGAGGAGATCTGTTCCAGTTTGAGCGAACCCTCATCGACCGCATCGACCTCGGTAAACCCGGTCGTCCATTCCTGAGAGGAATTGACGGACATGAAGTCGAATTCGCCAGCCTTGAAGGCCTCGTACATCACACCGATGTCGCGATAATACTCGTAACAGATCTCGCCGACATTGTACTGCCCACGGATCATCGGCCGGTCCCAGCCCCAATAATCCTCGACCCGCTCGTAACAAATCGACCGGCCGACATCGACGTCGGTCACCCGGTAAGGACCGCTGCCCAGGGGCGGTTCGAGCGATGTCTCGTCGAATTCGCGGTTTTCCCACCAATGGGCGGGGAAGATCGGAAAGGTCGCTATTGCGCTGAGCAGCTGGTTGTTGTCCGGATTGCCCGATTTGAACAGCACGCGGCGGTCGCCCAACGCCTCGATTTTTTCGACATCGTTGTAAAAGCGCGCCCGGAAGCGCGGAGCGCCCTTTTCCTCCAGCACATTGTGCGAGAAGACGATGTCGTCGGCCATGATCGGCTCGCCGTCATGGAAGGCGGCATCGGGGCGGATGTCGAAAACCATCATCGAGCGGTCTTCATTGACGAACATACGCTCGGCGACGTCGAGATAGTAGGACCGCACCTCGTCGCTGTTGCCCGACAGCAGCCCTATAAATGGATTCTGTTTTCACGCATATTTTGTAAAAATCAAGATCATCAAAATAATTTGAGAAATGAATTAACAAAGCATCCAGGCATTAAAAAAATGGACTTGTGTTTGCTTCTATGTTATCTTGGTCGCATAAATAAGTGGAAACACGTAAAACAATTTTTTTCCAAAGTTGCCTCCCATACCTCCATTTTTTATTAATTCTTTCACATTGATTTACTCAAAAACTTAATTTTCCTGAAATATCCACCAAACAGGTCAGTTTAATAATTAAATTGTCATTTTTTAAAATATTTCCGTCCTCATGTTGATTTTCTTGGATGTAAATAGCAATTTCCACTTTGAGTTCATGTATCCTTTGTGTTACTATGGCAACCAGTGTTCAACATAATTGAATAGAAGAGAGGTATAAGGAACTTCCATATCGTTACGCAGCTTTGTAAATAATATAACTTATAATGCCATGTTTTTTATGTAGATTACAGCTATCGTTACTTTTTATAAAAGTCTCTAAGCTCCTCAATCACATTTCTCATATGAGAACTGCTTTGTGGAGCAAGCATTGCGCCCAGAGAAAATCAAGAGTTTTCATTTTAATTTTGCTAGAAGGCCAGTTTTTTGTCCTTACATGCACTTTTCAACGTCTGTACAAAGCCTAACGTAATTTTTCTGCTGTATGCCTTTCTCATTAAAAAATAATAATACTAAAATTTCACTGGATGTGACTGACAGGAATGAGTTTTCAAAAAGATAGATCGTCAGTTATGTTATTCTCTTTAACACATCATAACTTTTGATCATCCAAGTATGTACTGTACCTCCTTCGATCTAGATTCGTCAAAATGTTTCTATCTAACTTAGTGAGTTTTTCTAGTGCTAATTAACTGTGAATAAACACCACATTTTTGCTGTTCACTGCTACAGTTTAGCCCGATTATTCAAAACAAGTCTCATGTCCATCAGAAAAGCAAAGCAGCTCACTTTTTTTCAAAATGGTAAAGTCTTCTCTTACCGGAATTCCGCTTAAATATACTATTAGTGCCCAGAAAGCTCAAATACAAACCATACTCTGATAAATTTGACTATGATCTATAAAGCTGGTACGCGGGAATATCTATTTACTACATACCGTATCCGTATTTCCGTATTTCTTGGAAGCATCGACACGATACAAAATCACGGTTGCAGTTGTAAAGGATTTTTGTTGAAACATTGATATGATGTAAAAAACAAGAGCTAATAGCTCATATGGCACCTGTGACGAGGCATGAAAAGCTAAGAGCCAAGATATCATGTGATATGAGCTCTAACAAAATTCTATGAATTAATAGATTGATTTAAAGGAAAATAAGAGGCTTAATGCCGAACAGGATTTAAAATAAGAGCTCTGTGTCACGATGTCCTTCTAAATATCAAAATTCATTAAGATTCCATCACCCACTCGCATGTTATAAATACCTTATTTTTTCTATTTTTTCCTCTCCCTTTAGCCCCCCAGATGGTCGAATCTGGGAAAACGACTTTATTAAGTCAATTTGTGCAGCTCCCTGACACGCCTACAAATTTTCATCGTCCTAGCACGTCCAGAAGCACCAAACTCGCCAGGGCTTCCAGCCAATATCAGTTCAGATAAGTTTTCCCAAATTGTGTGCAGGATGATGATACCAGCATATTGCCGTTATTTTGCCACCGTATCTGCATATTTGTGGGTTGAGTGTGAGAATATGGACACATTTGCACAATTCAACAAAATATGTTAGCTCAACAAATAAACTCTTTTTCCTTTTTTTTTATGTTAGCACATCCTTGCAAGCTCTGTTTTTGTTGTGTTGCTATATAAAAAATATTTGTTTTCAATAAAACTGCTCTACCACTACTATGTGTTCCTTAATGACTGGTTTTAGAAAAAAAAGCCTAACATCTGATAATATTATAAGACGAGATAATTTCCAACTTTTTTCTGAACGAACAAGACCCAAGAGCTCATATGGCACTTGTGACGAGGTTAGAAGAGCCAAGAGCTTCTTCCCACCAAGTTTCATCACGATATCTCCTCTCTAAACGTTTTCCTAATTTTTCCGAATTAACCGTCCCTCACTCCCCCCAGATTTCCCAAACGGGAAACTACTATTTCTAATTTAATCTGGCCTGGTCCCTGATATGCTTGCCAAATTTCATCGTCCTAGCTTATCTGGAAGAGCCCAAACTAGCAAAATCACGACCGACAGGAATTGCGATCGCTATATGTCACTTGGTAAATACCAAGTGCCATAAAAATACTTTTCTAATAAATGGTTTTGGTTATTATCAGTGGTAACAAAAATAAAATCGAACAGTCTTATACAAGTATTCCGATCACGGAAGATCGAAACTCTGATTATGAAATAGATTTAACTCAATGTACACTGATGATGAAATTGTCAAACTCGAGAAAAAGCTCGAAAAACTCAAAGAACAGGTTTACTCTCAGCTTACTCCATGGGAAAGAGTCATGATCTGTCGCCATGCGCAGCGCCCCCGCTCTGTCGACTACATCAAAAATCTGTGTGAAAGCTTCACCGAGATCTTTGGAGACCGCCTCTTTCGCGATGACCATGCAATTGTTACGGGTTTAGCCTTGATAGGTGGAAAAAAGTTTGTGGTGATTGCCCAAGAAAAAGGGTGTGACACAGATAGCCGTCTTTTTCGTAACTTTGGCATGCCCCATCCCGAAGGGTACCGCAAAGCTCTCCGCGCGATGAAGCTTGCGGAAAAATTCCACCTTCCAGTCCTTTCTCTGCTCGATACTCCAGGCGCCTACCCAGGTTTAACAGCAGAGGAGCGTGGTCA
>JAAAKM020073195.1:221616631-221628716 GCA_010016025.2 Alatinidae sp. Z8VKAUB7J3 | reverse complement strand
CGAGCCTTCTCGAAATGGCGCGTCTGAAAACTCCCGTGATCATCGTTCTCATTGGGGAAGGATGCTCAGGCGGTGCACTTGGCATGGGTGTCGGCGATGTGATTGGCATGCTAGAGCATGCTTACTACTCGGTTATTTCTCCCGAAGGATGCGCCTCGATTCTTTGGCATGATTCTGCCAAAAACGAAACAGCTGCAGAAGCCTTGAAAATGCAAGCAGAAGACCTGCTCGAATTTGGGGTGATCGACAAGATTATCGAAGAGCCACAAGGCGGAGCCCACCATGAACCCAAAGTTGTCTACGACAACGTAAAAAAGTTCATCTTAAAAGAACGTGAAAAGCTCAGTAAGGTCCCTCTGGATGAGCTTTTCGAAGTAACGCGCGATTGCTGGGAGTGGGGATATACTAAGACGTGCAATGTACCAAGTTTAAATGACTGCGCTCAGCATGCTAGATGCTATTCACTTGGGCGGAGAAATTGTCTACTAAAAGATTATTACGGCGCATGTATTAATTGGGAAAAAGAATTTTCTTGTAAGAGATGGGCACCTACTTACTTGGAGAGTAGTCATGTGCGCTATGATACTAAAGAAAAAGAGGGGCAAGAGGGACTAGTATGTAAAGGTATACCATGTATTGATGGTAATTGTATAGATAAGTCATATGAGATGGATGAGGAGATGATGAATTCAGTATCTAAATTATATGCTTTAAGTCAGGGTCAGAGTGATGGATATAATTTTAAGATCTTCGAAGGAGCTGGGCGTCATTGTAGTAAGAAGCCTGTAGGCTACAGCAATTGTTGTAGATTAGAAAAACCAGGTGCCGGCTGGGGAAAGGAGATTGGTGCAAAATGCACTAAAGATGAGAATTATCTGATGGAGCAGCGTCAGAAGAATTTATGTGTATATGTAGGCAAAAAAAGCAGTAAAACGCTTGGCGTTACAACAGTTATAAAACATTATTTTTGTTGGTTTAGCAATATTTTAGAAAAGATCATTCACGTACAGGGAAGGGGGCAGTGAGGAATAAACTTTGGCTCTGGTGGTAGTCCAGATTGTAGAGGCTTAACGCTAGAGGAGCTTGAGCGTATAGATTTTAGTTTAATAGATTTTAGTGAGTTTGCCGAGGAGGTACAAAAACGGATGGTATTACCTAAGGGAGGTGATGTAGAGAAAGAGGAGGTCGCCTCGGAATCGGACGACAACGACGGCGAGACCGAGGAAATCGCCCAGTGCGAGCCGCTGCCGCCGTGCAGCTCGGGGGTTAAGTCCGGTGACTGGGATATCGGCGCAGGCAACTCGCCTGATGGGATCGGGTGCTGGACTCAGTAAACCCGGAAAGACGACCGAAGGCCGCCAATCCGGGGCCTGACTACCCTATTCGCCCGCGGTCTTGTGCATCAGGCTCAGACCCTTGGCGGTGCGCGGAGCAAACCCTTTCCAGTAATTGTGTTCCGGCTTCGGCGTGCCATCCTCGTTGAGGGCGTGCACGGCGTCGCGGGAGTGTTCGACCAGATCGAGATAGGCTGCGATCTCATTGTCTCGCTTCAGATACTGGCCGAAGAACGCGGTCACAAAGTGCTGGGTGATGTTGTTCATCCGAACGGAATCCCAGACCGGATCGGCATAGTGGTCGAAGGGGATGAAATCGATATGCTCCGACGGCTCCCAGCTTTCGGCCGGCGGCGGCATCGGTGCGCCGGCGTTGTGGTTGGCGTATTCGAAGGTCAGCAGGTAGCGCTCCGTATTGACGCTGGCTTCGAAGATCGCCTTGGTGCCGTTTTCATAGCCCGAGACATCATCGTCGCTGCCGGCGATGAAGAACATCGGCTTGCGCACGCCTTTCAGACCCTCGGCATCCCAGAAGCCGGTGTTCATGCCCCAGGGGGCAACCGAAACGATTGCCTTGATGCGCGGATCGATCAGGGCCTCGTGGGTCTCGGAACCGGCCAGGTGCATTTGCAGCGTGCCGGCCGACCAGGCCAGCGTCGTGCAACCCTATCGCGACCGCACGCCGCTATTCGCGCGCTATCAGGTGGAGACCCATCTGGAGGCGATGTTCAACCCGACCGTCACGCTCAAATCCGGCGGGTATATCGTCATCAACGTGACCGAGGCGCTGGTCGCCATCGACGTCAATTCCGGCAAGTCGACCCGCGAATCCTCGATCGAGGACACCGCGCTCAAGACCAATCTGGAGGCGGCCGAAGAGGCCGCGCGGCAATTGCGGCTGCGGGATCTGGCCGGGCTCGTGGTCATCGATTTCATCGATATGGAGGACCCCAAGAACAACCGCGCCGTCGAACGCCGCATGAAGGACGCGCTGCGGGCCGATCGCGCCCGCACCCAGATGGGCCGGATCTCGGGCTTCGGCCTGCTGGAGATGTCGCGCCAGCGCCTGCGCCCCGGCATGATCGAGGCTTCGACCCGGCCCTGTCCCCATTGCATGGCGACCGGGCGCATCCGGACCGACGAATCGCTGGCGCTGTCGATCCTGCGGGCCATCGACGAGGAGGGCGTGCGTGGGCGCTCGGAGGCGGTGACGGTCGCGGCGCCGGTCGAGATCGCGAATTTCCTGCTTAACCATAAACGCGGGCGTATCGCCGATATGGAGCGGCGCTACGATCTGAGCGTCGTGATCGAGGCGGATGTGACCCTGCGCGCGCCCGACTATACGCTGGAGCGGGTCAAGACCGATCCCAACCGCGTACGCAACGAGCCCCAGGAGCCCGTGGTCAGCGTCGAGAGCGGCTATGTCGATCCGGTCGAGGAAAGCGCACTGGCGAAGAAGAAATCGCTCGTCCCCGAGATCCAGGCCGAGACGCAGTTCGAAGCGGCGGCTGCCAAGATCCGTGACGGCGATGTCACCGGTGGCAACGCGATGATGCGCGCGCTGGGTGGGAGTGAGCTCAAGGGCACGGAGTTCGGCCAACGGGCTCGCCGCCACGTGATCGGCTGGCGCTGAGCCCCGGCGTGTTCGTACGGTGTCAGACCCGAATCCATCACGTTGGCAAGCCATGTGGGCAAGCCAACACAACCGAACGTGATGGATTCGGGTCTGACACCGTACGAACACGGCCAAAAAAGTGCCGGGAGCAGTGCACCGCTCGAGCGCCCGCACGCATAGACCCCGCAGATGACGACTCGCTCTGTCGATCGGCTGTTTGCCCGCTACACCCGCAACGGTGATCCCCGCGCTCTCGCGGTCGTTTTCGACCGCACGGCGACGGAATTGCTGCGGGTCGCGTCACACTTCGTGCGCGATCAGGGCGAAGCCGAGGATCTGCTGCAGGAGACGTTTTTGCGCGCGATCGAGCGCGCCGAGACGTTTCGCCGCGGTGAGCGTGTCGTGCCCTGGCTGTTGGCGATCCTCGTCAACGAGGCCCGGATGCGGCGGCGGCGTCAGGTGCGGAGTCCGGAGGCACGGCAGGATGCTGCCACTGACACGCTCGAAGATCGCGGCCCGGTGGCGAGTGCCCACGGCCGGGAGCTGACCGAGCGCGTTGATGCGGCGCTTGCGGTGATCCCGGAGCCGTATCGCGAGGTCTTGCAGCGCCATCTCGGTCACGAGCAGTCGGGGGCCCAGGATGTGCTGAAAGTTCCATGGACAAACTTCACATGAAAAGACCTTTTTTTCTAATCTCATGCTTGAAAGTGTGTGTACCTACTTTTGTTTGATGCTGTTGCTTCAGACAGCCAACATTTGTTGCAGTTGTCTTCCCATGTGTTTGGGTATGTAATGGTATCCAAATAACTGATTTCAACCCGTCTTGCCTCAGAAGGAAGGTGGGCTTGAAATTGCAAAACAGTTCTCTTAATGCCAGAACTTTACAAGAAAAGTGGAGACCTATAGACTAATCTTTAAGAAAGGGTCCCCTCGATTAAGGTAGGTGTTGTACTATGATGAAAATTCAATGATGAATTAACTATTTTATTGTTTTAGACTTTGTCAATGCCAATCATCCCCTGTGTCTTCACCATGCCAAGGTGACAGAAAACATTAAAAAAATGGAATGTCGTTGGTCTTGTCGAAGGAAGCTATCACGAGCATTAGCATCAGTTCGACATAAGACTTCAAGTCGGACAAGCATTACAAATTTAACTGAGGAGGAACATGAACTATTGGTTTGTTTTGCTATGCTTTCATTGTAGTTTGTTATCTTTGTTTTCATTACAAAAATTGAAATCTGATCCCCGCCCCTACTAATTTTTTTTTGCTAGATAAGATGAGATATTAATTTAAAAAAAAATCTATCAGAAGCCCACAAAGGGCCGAATTCGGACTTCGGAGTCAACAAATCATATGGTTGCACAAAAACTGGCAAAAATGCAAAAAAAAAAACAAAAAAAAAACAAACAAACAAACAACGAAAAGAAAAATCATTAGCTGGTCAAATATCTTATTAGTATCAATTAAGATACTTTTGAAAACAAGGAAAGATTGCAAGATACTAAAGATTGCCGAAATATGAGGAAAAATATTTTTCAGCCCTCTCCTTAGAAGACTATAAATATGGAACAGGCACACGATTGTTTAACGTTTGAAAAAATATGACCCTTTTTGGTAGAACGAACCTTTTTTTATAGAGCCTATCCCTCTTCACACTATTTTTGCAGAAAACCCACGGGAGTTATGTGGAAAACATCATGCAAATAGACACTTTTTCTGATCATCTTTTTTTCAACAGTTTTTCTGGCGATAACATTTAATTTGACATAATATAATTTATATAATTTCTGACAAAACACAAAATCATGTTTTTCCTTGAAGACTGATGACCTTAAGATTTTGTAAGAATATGCTAAGCATATGGTAACAGCCTCTCTGCAGTGGGCAGGTAGCCTCCTAGGGTTTAGAAATGCTTAAAACATGGCTCAAAAATGAAAGACAGAATGAAAATCCTCAGATTTGAAAATCCTCAATGAAAGGATTTTCAGAAATGAAAATCCACAGATTTGGGTATGATATATACCCAAATCTGGGGGTTTGATATATAGGGTACCTATATATGGGGGTATGATATATTGGGTACCTACCCAAATTTGGGTAGGTACCCAAATTTGGGTATGATACATATAATTCTGAAGTCTGAGCACTGCCGTTCTTTCAAGAAATATTCTATGCCCAAGAGGAAACATTTCATAGTGAGCCTCAAGGCTAAGTTAATGAACAGAAATAAGAAAATAGTGCCATACAAAGTGATTTTTCTCTGGGGATGGAATATTTGGTTGAAGATTGGCTTCAGTATGGCTTATTTTGTAAAAGGGTTTTTTACAGGCTTTGGGCAAGCCATGGGTGGAAGTAGTTATAGACCCTACTAAATTGAAGGAAAACTCGACTTCCTTAAAACTTGAAACCCCTCCCCCTCGCCCTATTTGAGATAGATCTTGTGATATCAGAGCTCGATATGAGACCTGATCCTAGTCATCTTTGGTATAGCTTTCATTTGGATCTGTTGCTCCATTTGCAAGTTACACTAAATTAAACAAAATGCTTGACTTTTTTCAGCACTTAAAACCCACTCCCCCTCGTTCTATTTGAGCTAGGGTTTTTATCTCAAAACTTGATGCCTGTCATGGTCTCAGGCATCTTTGGTTAAATCTCCATTGAGATCCGTCACTCCACTCACAAGTTACACTGAACTAAATGAAAAACTCAGCTTTGTTTTAGCACTTAAAAGCTTCCTCCCCCTAATTAAGCTAGGGTCTTCATCTCCAAATATTACGTGTCTTATGGTCTTGGCATCTTTGGCTTGACTTTCATTTAGATCCATTACTTCATTCACAAGTTAAACTGAGTCAAACAAAAAACTCAACTTTTTTAGCACTTAAAGCCCCCTCCCCTCACCCTAATTAAGCTTGGGTCTCCATCCCAGAGCTCAATGCATATCATACTCTTAGGCATCTTTATTCAATTTTCATCAAAATTCATCTCTCCATTTGCAAGTTACACTGAATTAAATGAAAAACTCAAATTCTTTTTAACACTTGGCAGGTGCAGTTTTCGTTGCAGCCTTAGCGGCGTAATTCGTCGGTCAGGTGGGGGGAGAGGGTTTTTTTCATCTGGCCGGTGAGCTTTAAGTTGCCGGCGATGATGTTGCCGCTGTCGAGGTACTTGTCGGCGCCGTCGAAGTCCGTGCAGAGACCGCCTGCCTCTTTCACCAACAGGGCGCCGGCGGCGATGTCCCAGGGTTTCAGGCCCAGTTCGAAATAGCCATCGACACGGCCCGCGGCCACGTAAGCAAGGTCCAGGGCGGCGGCGCCGAAACGACGGACGTCGCTGACGTGCTCGTATACGGCTTCAAACATGTTCATGTGCGCGCTCAGATGTTCTCGTGCGCGAAACGGAAAGCCAGTCGCCAGTAGCGCACCATTCAGAGAAGTACGATTGCTAACCCGAATGCGGTGATCGTTGAGGTAGGCGCCGGCGCCGCGGCTGGCGGTGAACAGCTCTTCACGCATCGGATCGTAAACCAAGCCGTGTTCGATTACGCCACGGCGCTTTAGAGCAATGGAAATCGCAAAGTGCGGCAGGCCGTGGATGTAGTTCTTGGTGCCATCGAGCGGGTCAACGATCCACAATGCATCGGCGTCTTCGGGCCCGACACGGCCGCTTTCCTCGGCCAGAATGGCGTGGTCAGGAAAGGCTTTGTGAATCTCGTAGATGATGGCCTGTTCGGCGGCGCGATCGGCTTCGGTGACAAAATCGTTGCGCTCTTTTTCCGTAACGGACAGCGCATCGGTTTTGTTCAGCATGCGAATGAGCACGCGCCCAGCCGCGCGGGCGCCCTTATCTCCCAAACGCAGAAATTGAAATTGCATGAAAGAATTCATTCGGGTGAAAAACCCTATGAGTGTAAGATTTGTGAGAAAAAATTTTCACAGACGGGTAGTTTGAAATTACATGAAAGAATTCATTCAGGTGAAAAACCCTATGAGTGTAGGGTTTGTGAGAAAAAGTTTTCCATATTGCACAGTTTTAAAACGCATCAACGCATTCACTCGGGGGAAAAACCCCATGAATGTAAAATTTGTGAGAAAAAATTCTCCCAGGCGAGTAATTTAAAATCTCATGAAAAAATTCACTCAGGGGAAAAGCCCTATGAGTGTAAGATTTGTGAGAAAAAATTTTCTCAGATGGGTAGCTTGAAATTACATGAAAGAATTCACTCGGGTGAAAAACCCTATGAATGTAATATTTGTGAGAAAAAATTTTCTCAGGCAGCTAGTTTGAAATTGCATGAAAGAATTCACACGGGGGAAAAACCCTACGAGTGCAAAATTTGTGGGAAAAAATTCTCCCAGACGAGTAATTTGAAGTATCATGGAAGAATTCACTCTGGGGAAAAGCCCTTTGAGTGTAAAATTTGTAAGGAAAAATTCTCTCAAATGCACAAATTAAAAAAGCATCGAAGAATTCACTCTTGTGAAAACCCTACGAGTGCAAAATTTGTGAGAAAAAAATATCCCAAGGGCACGAATTGAAATTGCATGAAGGAATTTCACTCCGGTTAAAAACTCTACGAGTGTAAGATTTATGTGAAAAAAATCTCCCGAATGGGCAGTTTGAAATTGGATCAGAAAATTCACTTGGGGCGCAAATGCCAGGAATTTAAAACCCTATTGCATGGTGGGATAAGGGGGGGGGGGGCAATATTAAGAAAACAGAGTATGTCGTGAACGTAGCAAGAACACAAGACAAGGGTTCACGTGCACTTTTCTCTACGTTCCTGAGGAAACCTAATGTTACTTGTATCAAATAGAAAGCTTGTTTTTTGCTTAAGACAATGACATGAATTCTTAAAATATGTAAGGGTGTTTCGTCAAGTCACAAACGCTGTAAGTTAAACTGAACGTGGGAGCAAAAGCAACTCTAAGGCTGCAAAGCAATATCATAGAAAGCCTCAAAAGCAGTGCGTGGTCCTTGACGAATTAAATTGTTACTGTTCAGGGTTTTATCTGTCGTTACTATATCCATTAACTGCCAAGCATTCTTTGTCCCTCTTTATAAAGCTTACGCTAATGGTTTAAAATTAAGAAATTTCAAATGCTAGCCCTTTGATGATGCCTGTATCCACAAGGGACTGTCAGCAATTGTCCCCCAAACAATCCCATAATACCGCCGTAATTTGCATAAAATTTCCAAAAAGGTCTGTTGATGGCGCATTTTCTTTACATTTTGTGTTATGTCAGACAGATATGTAAGAAAAAACTTTATACCAAAGAACCAGTAAAAAGTATCACTGTTGGATCCAAATCACGATCACCAATTATATCCGTAAAAATTCCTTGTATAATTAGCTGTTTACCTGCTAAATTCCATGATACCCTCGCAGATTTTTCCCCTATCCATTATAATCATCCTTGTTAAATTAGCTCCGGAAACACTTTCACGCACAACACTCGCGGCCTCCCGCGTTCTCGACATCAACCAGACCACCGTCGCTCGCCGCATTGACGTGCTTGAGCAAGCTCTCGGCCTGACCCTGTTTGAAAAGACAACGCGCGGCTCCAGGCCAACGGAGCCCGCGCTGCGTCTTTTGCCCCTGGCCGAGGCGCTTGAGAGCGCCGCCGGGGATCTGGAACAGGAAGCGATAACGGAACAGACCCGGGCCAATCCGCCCATACGGATCACCGCCTTCGACCACGACATGTTCGGAGATATCGGCAAGGTCGTCGGCGAATATGTCGAAAAGAATCCCGGAGCGACCTTCGAGTTCATCGCCGCCGAGCGCATTCTCGATCTGGTCCAGGGAGATGCCGATGTCGCGTTGCGCCTGTCACCCGAAATGAGAGACGACCGGCTTATCGCCCGGAAAGTCGGCCAGACCCGCTGGACCTATTACGCGTCCCGCGCCTATGCCGAAAAGCACGGAACACCGGACGCCTATACGGACAACATGGATCCGCATCGGGTGATTCTGCTGAACCACGTGACGACAAGGCGCCGAAACGTCCTGCGCTGTGCCGGTGCCGGCGACCTGCGACTGGCCATTCGCACCGGACAGGGTGTTGGACCGATGCCTGTATTTGACGGCGATAGCGATCCCGAACTGGTGCGCTGCTTCGTCGAACATCGGAGATCGGACATCGGACATCTCCCGCCTGAGCCCGAAATGATCGACGATCTGCCTTAGCTCGTCCCAGCTCCCCGGGCCGATGTATTTCTGCTGGACGGTCCGGCTGTGGACGGTCGCGCCGCAAACAAGCGATTTTGTGACACGCCTACAAGTGAACCAGAAAGACGAGATACCTATATCACTATGTTCATTAGTTCAACATCTATCTATTCACTAAGCTGAATTTGGATATTACTTAGAATTTTTCTTGCAGAAAGATCTAGATTTGCTTAAAAAATCAGAAAATTGTACTTTTTTGAAACATTTTTAACTAATATTCAAGTATTTTTAATCTAAAAACACATGTAAAACAAATTTCAAAAATTTAATTCGGTAAATTTATAGAGCTGATTCTCAACCGTGGAATACTAATAAAACTATTGCCTTTTGTTGACATATTTGAATCGTAGGAGAGTAGAAAAGTAACATACCGAAACCTGCACAGGGAACATAAACCGTAATTAGCTTCATGATTTTTCTGGGCAAAGTTAGATGGCGCTGATTTTTGTGTTAGGTGGACTTAAGTTTGCTTTATATCAGTTTTCCACTTTATCAGTAATAAGTTTATCATTACTTTATGATTTATCAATTTTCTACTTTTATCAGTTATCCACCTAAATTATTAGTACACATTTTGTTGCTGTATGTAGAACTTTTCCTAAAATTGAGGCTATTTTGATGGTTTGACACCTTTTAGAAATTTTAGACATCTACTAACAAAAAAGAATAGAGATTCGTCTTCAGCTTATTTTGAAAGCTATTAACACAAACTATTATTTCTGCCATATCTAATGTCTTCCTTTTATCACAAATATACCTATAAAATTAAAACACCAGGTATACAAAATTAAAACATTTTTTACCCCCCTGAACCCATTTTAGGTCTGATTTTTGCTTCAACAAGAACAGATAAAGCAATACGCTGCTAAGCACTATTGCAGTCGCATATAAAAAGCGCTTTTTATTTTTAACCGAGTCAAAGGGTTTGGAAATCCGTGCCTGGGCTTGTGTTTGAGTAAGTTCAAGGGTTTTCTGCGACATCAGATTTTCTTCTGAACGCACCGCAGGGCAATTCCACTTGTACCCTTTCTTAGAGAAGGTTCTTATCACTGAATTCCCTAAAATACTGCGCAATTCACTTATTGTCTGAAAGACAACTTGTTGTGATACCTCCTGATCACGCCATATTGCATCCAAGATATCATCTTTACTGTGAATCGTATCTTCGTCTTCGAGGAAGAACAGTAGCAGCGCTATCTGATTCCTCTTCAAGGGCACTATTTCGCTGTGTTTATACAAAACTCCCTTTTCTAAGTGATAGCTAAAATCACCAAAATTGATAAACATGCGCCAACTAAAAATTCATACTCAACCTCGTAGAGAGGCTTTATAAACTATTGTTGCAGGCTTGTAAAAGGCGAGTCATCTTGAAAAGAAAGCAAAAAGAGCGCAGGCAATGCCAGTATGCTAACTTGAAACCTTCGCTCTTAACTATTTCATCACACCTTAGGAAGTCTATACTCTTGATATTCGTGAATTTTTCCATCTTTGATAGAGACGAACTTTGTCCCTTTGAATGTCATCGAGTTGTTTGTATCTTCGTAATAAAAAGTATTTTGAAAAATCACGATATCACCCATCACTTTTAATCTGCCGATCTTAGGTTCAAGTACCGTTGAATTTTGCACCAAATGCCTAACCAATCCAAGTCTATATATTAAATATTTAATTAAAACATACCTGCATAGTAGTTGATCTCACTCAGGGTAAACTCATTATCTCCGAGAGAACATAGACAAACCGGTTTTAAACAGATCAAGAACAACAGTGTGGTCGGTATAATACACAAGTACACAATTGAAATATATGTGCGTCTACTTTGTTGGATCATATACTGCGACGTTCATATTTTCGCAGATTGATTTTAGGGAGGAGAAGGAGTTGTAAAATCTCAATATGAAACCCAAAGTTTTATTTATAGAAATAACCCAAATATTTTTTGTAAATCCCGAAAAATGCTCTCCTGAAAAGTACACGAAATTTTGATACATTACAAAACTATGTTAGAACGGAAAAGGGGATGCCAGGAAGCGGAACACAGATATACCTGGCTAATTACATCTCCATGAGCTGTTCTGACTTGATAAAGGTACCTATAACGTCGGGATTTGTCTAAGCGCTGCCTAGCTGCAGCATCACTTTCCGCCAATCGTCGCTCTACCAAGCGTCGACGTGAGGCACGAGTATAAGCTAAAGAAAATAATTAGGTATACTACCATGCAAAATACTTTACAAGCTGTTAGTGATGGCATGAGACCGAAGGTCTTGATAAAGGGTCTAAGATAGTTAGATAATAGGATAAGATAGATAGCAGTGGCTAAGATAGCAATGATAAACTAACCATAAATTTTGCTGAAAAGAAAAACACAACAAGTTATGTTATTTTTCGTTAGCTAATTTTTTTTTCATTTTTCCCTTTTTTCATTTTTCATCGTTGATCCCAATGTCAGAGGTAAAATTACGGTAAGAACCTATGATCCGCTGAACCAAGAGCAATATTATCAATTCTTCCTCAACGTTCTATCAGTTTATGGTTTTGCTGTAGTTGAAATGCCTAGCGGCGTATTAAAAGTTGTACGAGACAAAGACGCTAAAACATCTAATATCCCAGTGGTAGACGGCCAGCTGTTTAATGGCGATGAAATGATTACTCGCGTTGTTCCGGTATACAGTGTACCTGTCAGAGAGCTAGCACCTATCTTAAGACAACTTAACGACCAAGCCGGTGGTGGTAATGTAATTAGTCACGACCCTTCGAACGTAATGATGCTTACGGGTAGAGCGGCAGTTGTAAACCGATTAGTCGAAATTATCGAGCGTGTGGATAAAGCCGGTGACCGCGAAGTGGAAATTGTGAAACTGCGTTTTGCGTCCGCCTCGGAAATGGTGCGTATCATTGAGAGC
>JAAAKM020073195.1:221602273-221616621 GCA_010016025.2 Alatinidae sp. Z8VKAUB7J3 | reverse complement strand
CAGGGTAAACAAAACACACCAGCAAACCTCGAGCCTAAGATTGTTGCCGACGACAGGACTAATAGCGTAATAGTCAGCGGCGATATAAAAGCCAGAAAACGTATAATCCAGCTAATCACCCGCTTGGATAAAGAGCTAGAGTCTAACGGTAATACCCGCGTTATCTTCCTAAAATACACCAAAGCTGAAGATATGGTAAAAGTTTTACAAGGTGTTAGCGCCAGTATTGCCGCAGAAGAGCAAGGTGCGGCCAACAAGAACCGCCGCCGTAATAACAACAGAGACGTGAGTATCGAAGCGCACGTTGAATCGCAAGCCTTACATGTTAAAGCTTTGAATGAAGCCACAGTAACTTTTTCATCAAAGAATCTACTCGTGTCTGTTGTTAATATGCATTTCACTGCTATAGGAAAATAGCATTGGCTTACAACCTGGGAGAGCGACCTTAAAAAGGACACTAGAACTTTGAATTTCCATTCGAATGAGCCCCATCGTGAAATTCTTGGACCACTGGGTCGATATGATCACCCCTGAAAAAAAACAAATAAACACGCATCCGTTATCTTTCTTCTGGCCAAAATTCTAAATTTCACATTTTTAAAGATAAGAGCTTGAAACCTCTAAAGTAGGGTTCTCTGATACGCTGAATCTAACGTTGTGATTCTCATTAAGATACTATGACTTTTATTGGGTGTTTCCTCGTTTTTCGAAAATAAGGTAAATTTTCTCAGGATCGTTATTTTGATGGGTAAAACTAAACTTGATGAAACTTACATTCGAAATCAGCATGAAAATCCGATTCTTTGATTCCATGGTAAGCTACACTTATTTCATTGCCGGGAATAATTCTTTTTATTAGAGGAATAGGTTTTGTGCTTGACGAATTTAATTTTTCGCATTTTAAAAGTTTACCAATGCCACATTGATAACAATTTACATTTTGAATGCGCTCTTCAGCTCGGTAATTCGTTTTCATTCACAGCAGGAGGCAAACAAACCTACAAACCTCTTTTTCTGTATTTTGTCCTCAGTTTTAATTGGCGAATATTTTTCGATTTATATTTAATAGACATACTAAGAAAAATGTATATTTAAAAATCTAAGGGGGGAGAAGAGGGCAGTATGCCTAGGTAAATTGTAGTACCGGAAGAGAAAGTAGTAATGGTTACGGACTGCTGCAATTTTGTAGGTATAACAATCTAGTTATAATCAATATAGAATTTTGTCAGAAAATGAGCCTTTAGAATATTGTTTTTATTTTCAATTTGAATTTTGATGGACACAATGAATGTCTACTTCTTATAACATACTTTTTGATAAACAGTTATTCACAAATCCTTTTAGGCTTTTTTTTTTTACTTCTACTTATTTTAAAAAGTACAAATTGTCGTTTCAACGGTAGTTAAAGAGAGTTAAAGAAAGATGAGTAGAACATTTGGAGAATGTACTAAGCCGGGATAGACTTACCAGAAAAAATACAGAGAAAAATGAAAAAGTTTGTGAAGATTTATTTTATAAGGAAGAATTAAAACGTCAAAAAAATAACAAAGCCCCAGGTGCTGATAATTCCGGTAAATGAATTTCTTAAATATGGTGGCTAGGAGGCTAGAAATAAGTTTAGAAGATTATGGTATTAAATACCTAACGATTTTAGGAAAACCCTAATTAAATCTCTATATAAGAAATTTTATAAGAGTGAGTATGGTAATCATAGAGGCATTAGCCTGGTTTCTATGGGTATTCAAATAACTTTGTTTGACGATACTTTTTTAACTTAGAGATGCTGTAGACAAAGCTCTAAGAGAAGTACTGTGATGTCTTAGGAACGTTAGAGGATTTATCAACCGAATTTTCACTCTTAGGTTAATAATTGAGAAGTACCCGATCCATCAAACACCTTCAAACCTCAGTTTTTCAGATTATGAGCCATTAGACGAAATTTGACGCAATTATTGTGAAATTTGCAAGTAAAAATATTGCATGAATTATGGGCGAATACTATTATAGGCTAGGTTAAGAGAATTTTGAACCATGCTTTATGGCAACGTTTGAGTTCTGCAATAGCTTAACAAGTGACCTCTCACTCCTTACCCAGACATCTCCCTACTCGTGGGCTCGTGGGTTAATGAGCTGCGTGGGAACTAAATTTTCAAACTAACTTTTGAGTTAACCCAGCATGTCATCTGACAAAATTAGCGCCACGTATAGGTGTTTTCAGCCGGATTAAGAAAGTATGGTGATCAAATATCTCTCCATATCGATTCAAAATTAGACTCCATAGAAGTAATTTTCTGTCAATCATGGCATATATAGTCTAAACATGAAATATAAATGGAGATCGCGAAGGTTAGATTCTGAGGTTTGAAACCTCAAACGGTGAATTTCAAGCTATTATACAAATTCTAAAGCTAGTCTATACTTTCCTCACATTTCATTACCATCTTTAACATAAATCAATTTTAAAAACTAAGTTTTCCGATTGAAGTACAGAGCGAAGTTGAAACTTAAAACGGAAAAAAATTATTACTTCACAGTCTATCTAGACTAACTTTTGAGTCAACCCAGCATGTCATCTTACAAAATTAGCGCCACGTTATGATACAAATTCTAAAGCTAGTCTATATTTTCCTCACATTTCACTACCATCTTTAACATAAATTAATTTTAAAAAACTAATAAACAACCAAGAGAGATAAAACTCCACAAAAAGAAAACTTCAAACGAGACGACAATCATGCAAGTGGCATGAAATCTGTGACAGGTTAAAATTGACCTGCCTACTTTCCAAAGCGTAAGTGATACTATCATCGGAAAAAATCAAAGTAGCGTTCCGGCTACTGTCTCAGAAGTCTGGAATTAGTGTCTTTGAAAATCAGATTTTACTCAACACGTATTACGCTGAAATTGTGCATGGCCTATGCACTGCTGAAAAGGCAAATGCAGCGGTCCATAGAATGCGAGTTGGACCTTGTGCATCACCTATGCATTGCTGAAAAGGTAAATATAGCAATCCGTAGAGTGCGAGTTGGACCTGGAAAGATCGCTAAGTCGTGTGTCAAGTCAAATATTAGTTTCATATTTGGAAAGAGTGTGATATTCCACGTACCAGTGTAATGAACGAAGGCCACCTCTACACAAAGGGACGCTTTGCGAAAGCTCTTAGATAGCATCAAGCAAATTCTATCGCCACAATGTCTTACAAGGCACGTAATAACCCAAACTTTGTGTAAAAATGTTAAAGCATCATAAATCCGAATCATGCAGCGATTTTGTCCTTACAAGTGACCAGTGGTGTAATTGCTTCAGCGTTCCAATTTTTGGAACCTGATGTGGTTTTGAAAAGTGTTTATGAGAAGGAGCTTGAGAAATGTCTGCTCGAGTCCCGCAATGACCTCAGTTTTATCGTCACACGTTCGCTGGTGATTAGCTGTATTTCTAAGCTCCATAAAAAGAATTCCCGTCGCATTGATAGTATTTGGCCTAAGCATCTCGAAGCTGGCTCACCGTCTTCAGTTTAGCACTTAACACTGTTTCTAGGATTTATTTTTAAACTAGTAAATAATTACTGGGATTTATTTTTTGATGCTCAAGTCAACTCTAGCAATTTCTATAGCTCTGGCCTTTCCTCATGTCATTTGCGTCCCATGAAACGCTAAGGATAAGTAATCTTGGATTATTCGAACGTACAACAAAAGTAGAGGCTACTCTGCCTTTCGGCATTCAAAAATTGTCTAATACTCATCAAGTGCTCGTCCTCACGGTATTCTTTAGTAAAAGGCGAAAGATTAACTCTATATCTATTTAATTGGTCTTTGTCCGATGGCATTCGTAGTGGCATGTTGGTTTTATGGCAAGTAAGGGAGATGAGCCAGGAAAGGGGCAACAGTTTTCTAGTTTCTCCAGCTCAACGAAGCCTGAGTACGCAGCTAAGCACTTTAATCTGCAGTTGTATCTTTCATATATCTGAACAAAATGATTTTCTGAAAATTTTCACCTGTAGTTTTTCCATTAGGCTGCTTAGCTACATGGTAAGTCAATAGGCTATACCGTTCAATGTACTATTTCAAGTTCTTTCCAAATACAATAGGCTAGCCTATTTGCTTCCTTTTCTAATTTTTGTAAACCTTAAAGTAACATGTTTTTCCTCACTAAAATATGGTTAGGCTAAGATATATAGTAATTACATAGTTATATGTCTTAAAATCAGCATGCAGTTGGGTAGGTGTTAAAAAACCCCCCATCAAATTCCAAAAACAGTTTTTGAAAATCTTAGAAACTATTCTAAAATTACAAAAGTGGAAAGTACACCCCTTTGCTTTGGGTACGGCAATAACCTTCATTTTGCTTATATTGTATCATTTATAAGCTTTTTTCATGTTTTGTTTTTCCTTTTTTTTAGTTTGAATTGCCTTTTCTGTGTTTTGCAGCCACATATTTCAATGGTGGCGTAAATTAATTGTGTCAACATTTTCTAAAGCTTAAATTGAAGCTGGGAGGTGTGAAAAGAATTTTTGTGACGGGGGGAGGGGAGTGAAATCTAACACTCAGTCAAAGAAACAATGTATCTTCATTAAAGTAAGGAGCGACCCAGCTCAATTGTAACCAAACCCCTAAAAACCGGAAACTTGATACCAATAGCAACATCAAAAGAATTGCATTTTAATCCTGATTCTAAATATATCAGTTTCATCAAATTTAATTTTACCCAACAAAAGCTAAAAAGTGAATTCTACCTAAAAAATGTTTACTGTTTTAAAAAGTAGAGTTGAGAGAAAGTGTCAAACTTTAGCGTAAGGAGCGGGGCGTTGAGGAGGGAGCAGCCTCTTTCATATACGAAGTAATTTTTTTCGTTTTCAGTTTTAATTTAAAACAATTTCTTAAATGAGCCTTGTCCTACCATTGCTACGGCGTCTTTGGATATTTTCAGGATAAAAATAGGCTTTAAATTCATTGAATATTGTTTTTGCGAGCAGCCCCCTCCTTGTATTTTAGATATGATTCACAAGTTTTTTGAGCGCTCCTTAGTCTTAGAGTTTGTTTTTTTTTTGATTGTAATATGCTTCGTCTCTAATTGTATATTTCGTAATTGTTTAAAAAGTACATAGAAATTAAAACATTTGATATAAATGTTTATATTATGGCTATACGGGGCAATACTGCAGCCAGGTGTTTAAGTTTTGCATTAAAACTTTCATTTTTCTTTCATTTAATTTTATATATATATATAAACTTTACAGCATTCACGTTATCCATACAACGTAAAAAGCAACAATGTGCGAAGCAACAACCAATATCTTTAAAACTAGAATTAAAACTGCCTTATTCTTTCGTCATAATTGTTTATTTTCATTGATACAAAGTAAACAACATCAATTTTTGCCACACCGTTGTTAACGTTTACGTTTAGTATTAGGCGAACTAATTAAAGAGTGTGGGCCCTTTCTGTGCCCGAAGGGACAACTAGCCATTCTAAATTCGGAAAAATACGTTTCTATATCTCGATTAAGAAATGAAAAAATATACCCCTGAGATTTAAACTAAGTAGGAATGGGTAAGGAGCTAATCGTCACCCTTAAATGTTGGAAAATACCTTTTGGGTTAATCTATTGAAAAAAGAGCAGGGAAACAATCCTACAAAACCCATCCTAGACAAAAAAAAATGTATCTTTAAACTTTAAATAAAAAAGATATTCATCCTATAATTTTTTTGTTTTAATTGGCATCACCGTTTAATATAAATAAGACCTTATCCTCATGCAGTAATTCCTAATATTGGAATTCAAGTTTTATGCGCAAAAAGGAAGACCTTGAATGTTTTGATCAATATCATTGAAATCTCAACTTAATATAGGCCATACTTGATTTTAATATGATCACATTTAAAATTAATACATTGTCTTCTTTTTAAAATTGTGTGGAGTAAGTAAAAATAGACCACAGTCGAGAAGGAATATGTAGTGTGGGTAGTGGGAGGGTGGGGTCAATATTTGGCTAGAATATATTAGAGACTAGATTAATAGAGAAAGCTATGCATATAAATTTGAAGCACTAGCTGAGACTGTCGGGTTATTTTTAAGGGCAATGCGATGTGACACATGTAAACGTACTCATGAGCAAGGAGAAGCGCTTGATTTTCACCTCTTTATAACACTAAAAGTGGCTCAGGTTGTGACTTTGCGAAAATAAGTATCTTTAATATTGCTTGCAAACGTCGAATTGCAATGAGAAACGTCGAATTGCAAACGATGAATGTGGCAATGAGGTTCTCTGTGTATGTCTATATTGCAATTGTCCATATCTGAATAAAGGCTTATCGCGAGCTGCAACTGCATGTCTATCATAGTTTACCTATCATCTGTTTCAAAGTTTATATTTTTTTTTTTAGTCCTCAGCTCCAGAAGTCATGACTATCCTACTCTTCTGTGAATATGCTAGGCATTTTTAAGCCTGTTGGTGGATGAAAAGATAATGTCTAGCTAAACGAACAGTCTAAGTAAGCGCAAAATGCAATCTAATCAGACAATAAAAAGTATCTTATTAGGTCTTTTTTTCAAAAATAAAATCGTTTTTATTGTTTCCCTTTACGCCATATCATCTTCAGCCGCCAGGTGGCGTGTCATGACGAAGAAAAATGTCCTAGATGACACATTAAATGCTTCATTTCATGTTTGAATCCCATAGCCGTCATTTTGTGGTGTTTCTCTGAAAAAAATCCGACATGTATCAACACGATGTTCCTAACCATAATTGATACAAGGCATAACATCTGACACAGTCTGATAAATATTGCTTCTCGTGGGGAAACAAATAAGAACCAAACAGTAAGGCGCAGTGACAGCGTGTGGCACACGATGGACGCAGCCGAATCAGATAAGACATTAAAGGACATTTTGTCACTGACACCTCATACCTGGGAATTTTATGTGATTTCTATAATGAAGAGAAAGAGCTAAATCCATTGTTAGCTTCTTTTGTCAGCAAAGTTTTGGGAAATCTGATCAGAAAATCACCAGAGCAGGTCATTATTCTCTGTACTAACTAGGGTTTTCTTAATTTGAAAATCAGGTGATAAGCTCTCTGTATATCTTATTGTGGGTATGGAAAGGGGAAATATGTGCCACGAGCCCTTCAAACAACCAGGAAAAATGAGAAAAAACATACAGAATGTATTGAAAAATTGGGTACTTGGTACAAAAATGGAACTTTGTTGTTGTGTAACAAAAGACGTTTAGAAATTCCTAACTCCTATATGATTGTAACTATGTTCACCCATGATATCTATAATACATTAAGGGCTGTAACCAGGGGGGGATGAAATACACCCATTCTGATACCCTCTCCAGAAATTTACGCCAGGTCATCACTTCATTTGTGGTTCCTGCCTTTCACAATTGAAAGCATGGAAAATATGTTAAATATAATTAAGTCATATTAATTTTGTTTAATATGACTTAATGCAGGTAGAGGCGTCACTAGCCAGAGTGTTTAGGGGGAGGGGGTATGGCTTTTAACAACTGATTGAATATTTTTACTGACTGATTTGGTGATAGCAAATGGAATGGAGCCTTACCTTCAATAGTAAACTTGTGCTTGAAAATATCATTTGCGGAAAAAGGTGAAATGATTTTACGTATTTTAATTTCTACTTGCAATATGCATAGGGGATGTTAATAGTTTAGGAATAAACGTGAAACTAGGCTTTCCGGTAGCACCTGTCTGTAAATATTGATAAAGAAACAATTTATGATGTTTCCGTTATTCAATTTTCGCAAGTTTTTTTTTTATTCTTAGAAGAACTGTAATTCTAATGACCTTCTATTAATAACAATAGAGGGGTAAATGCTCTGTTTCGGGCCATTTGGTTGTTTTGTTTTGTTTATTTATATTATTAAACTCATCTCTCTCTCGCAATGAATAGGGTAAATAATGTTCTCTGAAATTATGTTTTATTTCATTAATTGTGGCATAAAATTTCTAAGTTTATTTAATCATAATGCCTGTTAATCGTTAATAAGTCATCCATTCTTAGGTCAAAATGGCCTAAGTCATCCTTGCCATGGTATAAATGACAGTGGTAGTATAAACTATCTGACTCCACCAGCAGATACACCTTGGCGACGAACTCATTCCGATTCAGCTTTAAACGCACAAGTAGACTCAAGTCCCCCATCAATACCAGTTCCTCAGCGGCGGATCTTTTACGACGACAGCTCTGGCTATGGATCTGGAAATCTTCCTTCGTTACTTTCCTCAAGCCTCAATTCTACTGGTAGTGAGATCAGGACAAAAAGCTATTTTGATGTACCTGGAAGGTAAGTGACTGCCAGCACATGTTCATTTTTCTAGGGCTCGAGCAGGTCCACGCGGTCTTGAAGCTGGTCAAGCTCAAGAGCCCCACGACGCGCTACGAGGCCAAGATCCACTTAACGTTGTTTGTGTTGTGAAACACTAAGGATCTAGTCCTGAAATACGTATTTAAAATACTGTACCTGATTTTTGGGGATGGATATCCTGCTGTTACACAGTGCAACACAATAACCTCATTTCTGTTAACTCTTATAGGTTGAACTTGTTTTGTGATTTTCGGCAGTGCTGAGCTTGGTGAGTCTGAAAGAAAAGAAAAATAATCATAGGTTAATACATTGTTTTTTTTATTGTCCATTATAATATTCTCTTACTAGGTTGCAAGCTACCACTGCAACCCGGACAACTAGAAATACTATACATGAAAGCTTTCTATATAAAATTTAAAAGCCATATTTCAAAATAAAACAAGCAGAAATAAATTCATATAATAACTAAAACTAAAAACAAAAATAATTTACTGTGAAAGAATAAATGAAACCCAAAACAAACATAGATTAAAATTACTAATCACATTAAACGTAAAAATAACAGATGCTACCATTTTATTGATTTACTTGCGAAAGAGCCAACATTTGAAATTAAATACACAGAATTTTCTATGAATGAATAAATGAAACCCAAAACATACACAAGTTAAAATCACTAATCACATTAAACCTAAAAATAACAGATGCTACAATTTAAGTGATTTACATGCGAAAGTACCTATGTTTGAGATTGTTCATTTAAATAACTTATTCACAAAGCTTTGGCGATTAGCCTATTCCCCCGAATCCACTTTAAACTAAGGTGAAGACCGCGCGGTTAACCCTTTCATTTATCCAATTCGAAAGGACTTTCAATTATATGTCCGTCCTTTATTTCCCAGTAGAGTATCCCCCAGTCCATTGATGTTCTGCAAATTGCTGTACTTGACAGGAAAAAGGTAAATGGAATGACACGTTTTATTTTTCTCCCCTTTTATCTATGTTTAAAGTTATGCTGAAATTGAAAGACAGCTCCACGATCTGTTACCCTAAAAGAGTAACTTTTTTATGTACGGACGAAATTGTTTATTTGATGAAAATGACGAGTATCATAAACCCTACGTTCATTTTACGGGCCAATATTTGGCGAAAATGATAATTATCCTAGTAAAGCTAGAAACTTTCATAGTTGGCTTATGACAGTGATAGGGATGTAGCTAGGATTTTGTGTTTCAGGGGGGGGGGAAGCAAGCTATTAAATACAGTAAAAACTTGCAAATTACATGGACTCTGTATAACAATAAAAATAAGTAATATAACCAATAAGCTTAAAAGGAGGGGTACAGGGGATCCTCCTGTGTAAATGGCATGACACAGGGACATCTTAATGATCGGAAGGGTATGTTGATGTTATCAGAGTCGAAATTATCTACTATAGCCGTAGTCTTAGTTCTAACGGGTAGAGGCTGTCAAATTATTGGAAAATGAAGAAAAGATAGAAAAAGATAATTTTCAAAACTCATTAACACTCTTTGAAAAGATAAGGAGGAGGTAAATTTTGTTACCAGCTTAATTTCAACTAGCTTACTTAGTCTGTCAAGATTTTGTTAAGCTAACCTAAGCTAAAAAAGATTACTAATAATTAAAAAGAACATTAAAAAACAAAGGCTCTTTTCAGAAAAGTTCAATTTTGATCAAAATAAACCTAGACCTACAATCGAAATCAGAATTCTAACAGTTTAAATTTAAGCTTCTTTTAGAGTTTTTTAACAGGGCTAGGCAACGATGCATTCTTAAATTACCATTAAATTACCGATGCCGATCGATCCCTTTAATCGAAGTTTTTATAATACCCTTAACTTTTATCTTTTTCTAAGTGTATACAAGAAATTGACGAGAATTGTAATAGATACATTCTTAAATTATCAATAAAATACCAATGTCAAACGACTCATCAAATCGAAGCTTTTATAATACCCTTAAGTTTTATCTTATTCTAAGTATATAAAAGACATTGACGAGAATTGTAATAGATGCATTCTTAGATTACCAATAAATTACCAATGCCGAATGATCACTTTAATCGAAGTTTTTATAATACCCTTAAGTTTTATCTTATTCCAAGTGTATAAAAGACATTGACGAGAATTGTAATAGAAGTAAAATGATACACAAAAATCGATGTCGGTGTGGGAGTTGATCACATGGTCCTTCGACAAGGCCCTTTGCAGTTCGTAATTTTTACACACGCCAAGTTCATTTATTATGTCCAAATTTGCAGCACTGAATCCCAATGTTATATGTCTTATATACAATCACTCTTAGAATTCAAAATAACGCTATTAAGAACAATAAAATTATAGTAAGAGAAAAAAAAAGCTTACATTTACTCAAATTTGGATTTCGATAGAAGGTCTAAATTTAGTTGGTATGCACAAAGTACTAAGGATATAGACCGATCTAGGAAGTGAATCAGGATATTAAAAATTTTTCTAAATGGGGGCACCGTTATTGACACCCCCTCGAAATAAGAAAATATTGTAAAAAAAAACTCTCCGGTTATTTTATGACCGAAAAACATCTGTCTGAAGTTAAGAGCACTTCCCCAGGTGACTTTTGCTTTTTCACATTGAGTCTGACCTGGTTAATAATAAAGGTAAAGAAAAAAAGGTTTATCGTTTAAAAAGTCAAGTGGTACATTGCCTGTGCAACGTAGTATTTTCAAGTTTTTTGTTTCTAAGGTCAAGGGGTACAATACAGTCTTGTGCACAGAGCAGTGTCAAATAAACAGATTTTTGAAACAGATCTGGAACGATAAACAAACAGGTAACAACAGGGTTTGGGGGACGAGGGAATGCACCCCTCCAGTAGTGGTGTCAAATCATGAAAATTAAGGGGGGTATTTTTTTAGGTCTAGGAGGGGGGTAATTTTTTTCTCGATGAAAACATCAAATAGCCAAAAAATTCCTTTTTTCAATTGTTTTTTTTTTAGCACAGCGAAGGTAACCCGTTCCTCCTGCCCCATTTTTACCAAAATTTCCAAACCGTTAACTTAAAACGATAAAAGAGAGAAAAGGACGTTTACCCTGTGAATCAATGGAATACTCAAGGGTGCCGAACGCTCAAAATAATTAGTGAGACTGGAGCGAGATTGTTATTTACAAACTGATAAGAAGTATTCATTAGATAGAACTTAGGAGTGAACAGGGAATAGTATGACTGAGGTAAGCACGCAAACCATTTTCTCAACGCTTTGGAACAGCCATGACTGACCTTTCTACGTACCGCAATATTGGTATTTTTGCCCATGTGGATGCTGGCAAAACGACCCTCACCGAACGCGTGCTGTTTCATACCGGCGCGGTTCATCGGTGTGGGGATGTGGATTCCGGGAACACGACGACGGACTCAGGACAGTTGGAGAGAGCCAAGGGCATCACCATTAGTTCCGCCGCGGTGAATTGCCGGTGGACACCGGACGGAACTCTGCGGCAACACGGGTTCTCGGGTGTCGAACACCAGCTCAATATCATCGACACGCCGGGACACGTCGACTTCACGGTCGAAGGCGAACGGTCCCTTCGTGTCCTGGATGGGATGATCGTGGTGTTGTGTGCCGTGGGCCGAATTCAGCCTCAGACGGAAACCGTTTGGCGGCAAGCCGATCGATACGGGACGCCGCGGTTGGTGTTTGTGAACAAGATGGATCGACTCGGCGCCGATTTTGGTGCCACGGTCCAGGATCTGAGCGACACGCTTGCTGTTCAGGCGCTGCCGGTGTTGATTCCCATCGGATCTGAAGACGGACTGGTTGGGCAGACGGACTTGGTCAACCAATGTCGGATCGAGTTCGCGGGCGAATTCGGCCAAGACGTTCGCGTGCTCCCGCTTTCGGGGGAAGCGAGTGAAGCTGCGTTGCGGGCTCGGTCGTTGTCTTCCACCTGAACGACTTCACATTCTCCAAAGTGATTTCCTCCGCCGTAAGACCCCAACTGATTGATCTTTCCACCAAATCGATTGCGAAACTTTTCGTGATAAAGTCGTAGTTTGGTGCCATAAACCACCTAAACTGTCACCCAACTACCACTGCTATTTTGGTGTCTACTCCCTGGGAAATTTTCCGCCGGTGCCCTTGCCTCTCAGGCGTACGTCCAATGTCCTTTTCCTCCGATCTTGCCTCTTGTACCAATCAGAGTGTTGTCGGCTCTTACGTCTTGCCTCCTGTTCTGCATCTGTGTCTTTTGGCGTGGCGTATTGAGACACTCTCGACTTTTCACTTTGTCATTGAAAAATGTTTCAAGGGGATGGACAGGGGGGAAATGTGGAAATTCCATTGTTCTGGCCAGTCTCGCTCCCCTCCCTTGTCTAAAAAGATGCTTAAAAAGCTACGTAGGATTACAAATGATGACGAACATCTGTGTCTTCCTCTCTGTTTTCTACGGAAACTGTGATCAACCTGATTAATTATCTTAATCCGACATATCCGGGTTTCAAACTGAAATGCCCCATTTGATTTTTCTTTTTTAATACTATAATTCTGTTGTAAACAATGTTTTAATAGGAAGATTAAAAGGATATCTGGGACGTCATTTACGGTAAATATTTCGATTAAGCGATTACTAATAGAACAACTACAGAGCGTAGACAGCAGTTAAACCATATTTGACAACAAAAATGATCCCGCTAAAGTCTCAAGCCCGTGTCCAGGGTGGCTATGGGGTTTGAATTCCCCCTTCCCTTCCGAAACTTTTGTTGACTCGTGAAAACATAACAAAAGTGCATATAAATAAATTTTGATGCGTTTTTTCTTAGCTTTTTGTCCCTCCTAAGAAAAAACTAATTAACACAAAGAAGAAAAAAAAATAAATTCCGTGGTTTCTATTGCTTTGCAAAGTGAAAAAAAAGTCTCACATCTTGAAAACTTTGGGAGGAATTAAATTGCTCACGAGCTAAAACATACAATATTAAATTGTTGTCTCAGCTGACGTTATGTTTGCATAACTATGGAGATCTTTCCACCCTGTTATATACCCTATAACATATTAATTAGACGTGAAATATGATGTAAAAAAAGAAGTAAAAAGTAAAAAAAGTAAATAAGGGGCCATGCAAAAAATAAAATAAAAAATAAATCAATAAATCAAAAATTGCAGAGCATCTTTAAACCAACAATCGAAGGTTTTTTCTGTCTTTTTTTTATAGATATACGTTGTTCACCACTCTGCTACTCTACAAAAGAATTGTGGCTCCGTACTTTTTACGGTATCTCAAAGTACAACTGAATATTCCCCAAAATAAGTTCACCTAATTTAGGAAGCCCCTGGACTATGTAATACCCTGACATTTTCCAAGTGCCCTGGAACTGGAAAAATTTTCAGATAGCTTGTGTACATTATTTGTAGAAGAAATCCACAGCTAAAATATAAAATGAAATTAAAATAAGCTTTATATATAAAATAAAGCTTTTCATAGTCGAGGTCCAGGAATAATTTTTAATTTGTCCATTACAATCTGAAGTTTCACTGTATATCATGGACCAGACTTCGATTTATCAGGTAAGTCAAGCTATCAGACTTTTCTTGAAGTAATTTAGAGGATATTCCGAATTCATTTTGAATCTGTTCATTACACAATAAACCGAGCGGGCCTATCAGCTGGCGGCCTATCACTTCTCTACCCCCGCAGACGGCTATGGCTATTCCGATTGCGAATGGCTGGCCGGCTACATCGCCCTGCAAAAGCTGCGCGACCCGGAACTCGCCGCAATGCATTTTGAGCGTTTCCTTGCCTCGGTCGAAACTCCGATCTCGATCGGTCGCGGCGGTTACTGGCTGGGCCGCGCATATGCTGCAATGGGCGAGGCCGACAAGGCGCATGAAGCCTATGCCAAGGGGGCGGAGTACCAGACGTCTTTCTACGGGTTGCTGGCGGCCGAGAAACTGGGCCGGCCCTTTGACCCGGCGCTGGTGAAACCTGCACCGCTGCCGGATTGGCGGTCCGCGGGCTTCATGAAGT
>JAAAKM020073195.1:221548338-221602263 GCA_010016025.2 Alatinidae sp. Z8VKAUB7J3 | reverse complement strand
CGGTTTGCTGCTGCTCAAGGCGGATGATCTGGCGCTGGCCGAACGCTTCCTTACTCATCTGGTCGAGGACCTGCCGCCGGTGCAGGCGCGCCAGCTGGGGCAGATGGCGGTGGAGCTGAACCAGCCGCACCTGGCGGTGATGATTGCCAAACGTGCCGCCCGTGGCGGAGTGGAGCTGGAGGGCGCTTATTACCCGCTGCACCCCGTTGCCAGGCGGCAGCTGCCGATGGCCGAAGAAATGACCCTGGCGATTGCCCGGCGCGAAAGCGAGTTCGACCCGGCGGTGATCAGCCATGCCGGCGCGCGCGGGCTGATGCAGGTGATGCCTGCCACCGCGAAACTGGTGGCGACCGAGCTGGGCATCCTGGCGGGCCACAAAACCTCCCGCCTGACGGCGGAGTGGGACTACAACGCCAACAGAATAGATTCTTATTATCAGAATGTTCTGGAATATTTGATAATCAAGAACATTTAATGCCACTTGGAAATTGTGAACTTAATACACATTTAATTAACCTTTTTCTTTGACTATTTATTCAGTAATGTTAAAAAAAAGTATATGGGGGCTATTGGATGAAATTGCTTTGCGCAATGTCAACTATTCATTTAGTATAAAACGATTTAACAATTCAAGATAAGAATCATTCGCATTTAGTTGCATCATTCTAATGTAACTAAAATCAAAGAGAATCTGGTATCGATACCAAAAAGAAATTGGAGAATTTTCAGTAATTTTATAATAAGACTGACAATAATCTAAATACGTGGGGAGGTGTGAGAAACATAATATTACACGGAGACTAAAATATGCGGTACATTCAAACCATTGTAGATAAATTTAGACAGTGCAATCTTTCCCTATCTCAACCATTAAAAAAGCTGGACTAAGATGCAAGTGCTCCAGAGAACACTTAAAAAAGTATAAACACAAGATATATTAGATTTTTTCTAGATTTCTGAATTTGTTAGACTTATAGATTTTTTATATTTCTTAATTTATATACAGTGATTCGCACCCAGTAGAAATAGCTTGTACTAAAAACTCTGGCACAACTCATCAGTTTTGACGAGTTCAATCAGGTTCAATTTTGATGAATCTCAAAAAACTAAGCATTGTTTTTGCTTGTGCATAAAGGGGTAAAACCTCCCTGTCAAAGAAATTTGTTTATTGTAGTTTCTTAAGGATGTTCAGTTTTTTAGGTGGGGGGGGGGGGGGGACTCCTTACTTTCAGCTAAAAAAATTAGTTTTTTTTATTTAATTTTAATAAAAATTGATATTTCCAGACCTTCATGCAAGCTATTCTTCAAGTCTGATCCAATCAAAATAGTTCGGGCAAGTGGTCAGTATATGTTTTCAGAAACTAGTGAGAGGTACTTGGACTGCATTAATAATGTTGCACATGGTAAGTTATATATAAGATTTGTTTCTTTGGTCTTTTTTTCTGAATGGTAATAAATAACCATATAGTTGCCTACAACTGCAGCTGCAGTATACTGAATTAATACTCTAATAGCTATGAGTGCACTGATAATCATAAAACTCTGGTCATTTCAGTACCCAATAAACAGACGCAAAGGCCCGCTAATCAGTTTGATTGCATTTAGGGGTAAGTTCTGAGTGTTTAGCTTCAAGTTACTTTAAAAACTCAGCTTGGGGCTACAACTCAGTTTACTCAGTTGCTGTAAACTCGGTTTACTCAGTTGCTCTAAACTCGGTTTACTCAGTTGCTGTAAACTCAGTTTATTCAGTTGCTGTAAACTCAGTTTATTCAGTTGCTGTAAACTCAGTTTACTCAGTTGCTGTAAACTCAGTTTACAGCAACTGACAGATCAGTAATGCTAAAGCGACTTGATAAAATGAATTTAATCAGTTTTGGATATTCTAGTCCCCTTTTATATGTGAAAATCCATCAAACAGATGGATTTGGGGTGACACCCTGCATGAACATTTACTTAATTTTTTTTTTAATTTATTTTTAAGCTATATACAATATCTACTAGCTTTTGTTTATTCATTCCTGGCCTGGCAAAGCGCCTCTTCCTAGGGCCAGAGTTGTCAGGTCAGCGCAACAGAATCTTTCCCGGCCGGAGACAGCATGAGCCTCACTACCACCATCTTCAGCGCACGCAAGATCATCACCATGAACCCGAACCGTCCCGAGGCGACCCACGTCGCGGTGCGCGGCGGGCGCGTCCTGGGGGTCGGTGGGCTCCGGGAGCTCGAGGGCTGGGGCGACTACGTGCTGGACGAGCGCTTCGCCGGCCAGGTGCTGATGCCCGGCTTCGTGGAGGGTCACTCCCATGCGACCGACGGCCAGTGGTGGCGGCACCCCTACGTGGGTTTTCACGCGCGCCGCAGCCCCGATGGCGGCGAGCATCCGGGCCTGCCCGACATCGAGGCCGTGGTGGCGCGCCTGCAGGCGGTGGAGCGGGAGATGGCGGACCCGGAGGCCTCGCTCTTCGCCTGGGGCTTCGATCCCATCTACTTCGCCGACGGGCGCCGCATGGTGTCCGCCGACCTGGACCGGGTCTCGCGCGCGCGGCCGGTGCTGCTGATGCACTCCAACGGCCACCTGATGAACGTCAACAGCCTGGTGCTGGAGCGCGCCGGCATCGACCGCCAGCCGCTGCACGCGACAACGGCGCACGCCTGCGCACCAGATCCCACCCTGCGCGCGGAACCGGCCGCGGCGAAATACGCCGAAACCGTCGCCGAGGCGCTGCGCATCATGGCGTCCGAACCAGACGGCCCGGACCGTCTGCGCAAGATCGTGCTGGCACGCAGCCTGACCGTGCATGCCAGCCGCCCGATCAATCCCGACCTGCTCTCGCTTTCCCACATCACTTAATCATTTTTTGGGGTAGGCTACAATTTGATACGTACTTACTTGGCTTGAATAGAATAATAAAATACAACTATTTGTGGCCGAGAGGCTACTACTTTCATTAAACGTGTACACCTCAGGTGGCAGATCTGGATGCCACGCATGGCGCAAAGTTTATCGTGCATGTCAAGAAGAGGCACGGTGTAGCAGAAGTGTGCCACTCATTCCAGAACAATTGACACTTCGATGTGTACACCCCTATGGGAGAGAGTCGGGAGTTTCTTTGATTGTGGCTTTATCATGTCAAGGTACTTGTTGAGTTGCTTATTACAAAAGAACCTGATATCTGACCATACTTCGAAATAACTAACTTTGGATGCCAACGCAGATATACCCCCTTAGAAATCCAAAATATACAAAGACTGCAAAATACTAAAATATTCAGAAAAAACGTGACATTATTTTGGCAAAAAAGCTCTTATTACCGCTTAATTGTACTTCACTGATAACAATCTCGTAATTATCGAATCAAAAATAAGCTGTACGGAAAACTTAGTTTGATCCTTCCAGGGTTGCCAGCCCTTGTGATTTATCACTATTGCCAATGATTTTTCATATTGCCTAAATTGAAAAATACAACAGAAATAACAAGATTATTGAAGAAAAAAAGTAAATCAACCTAAGAATCACTAAAATCTAGTGACTTTCACCGGGTGGCAACAATGGATCCCTCTAACTAGAGCAATAATAAAATAAAGATTAAAATGGCAAGACTAGGCCAGGTCTTACGACGGAAGGATGACATATAGAAATCTGAGAAACTTTCTCTGATTCTAAAGCTGCGTCTTTTAAACAGCAACGTCATTCCGGTACTGCTTCATGCCGAAGAAAAATGACGCCTGAGTCAGGAACAGGAGAGGAGGGTCTTGGCTTTTGAGAAGTCCTGCATCCAGACATATTGAAAATTCTTCGTTCGCAAAATACGACAAATCAGTTCTTTCGTGTAGTGATGTGACAGCCCTCAAGTAGACAATCACAGTTCGTTGGTGGATATATTTGGGTCCCCCGCATGGGCAAGCGTAGACTACAAAAGGCTAGTTTGTACTAGCAATTCCCAAGAACTTGTAACTGGAGAAGACCCAGAAATAGCCTCTCCTGGCACTGCCAGAGATATTTATACAACATGCACGCCTCCGTTCAACCGTAAGGGAGGACTTCACTGGAGCAGCAAACTAGAAGCAGCAAACTATTGATTGATCTCTTTTGACTGGAGGCAGTCTTTAAGAGGACATAAGGTGTAATGTAGCGTCTCATGAAGCATTGGCTAGTGTAGGTTTTCATCATTCAACCGTTCAGGTAAAATCTTATTCCTAATAGTTTTCAACTAATACTATCATGGAGTCCAGAAAAGACTGGAGACTCTTGGTTAAGAAATCGTCTGGGAATACAAAATATTTGATTTCTATTTTATAACCCCCCCCCCAACCTCCTTATACATTTGTCAGAAGTATCACCATAGTTGGAAGATTTAGGCATAAAAACAACTGTTTCAATTCAGCGGTTTTCAGAGGTTCAGGCCAAACCCCTCAAAGACACATAGTTCCACTCGAAGCTTTCCATAAAAAGGCCTAAAACAACGACGCGTAATCAATAGTCCAACCTTAGAAAAGGAAGACGTAGAAGAGCATTCCCAAGATGTATCCTATAAAGACAGGGAAGCTAATTTTTTTGAAGTAGGAGAAGAAGTCGACTTTTTCGAGCCCCATGAGGGCGACTCCAGCGGACGATCCCATAACGAGAATACTTCCGCCTGTGCCTGCTGCATAGGCGATCATGAGCCACAAAGGAGAGTCGACAGGGACTGTTTGCAAATCGTACATTCCCATTGTTGCAGCAACGAGAGGTACGTTATCAATGATAGCGGAGACAATCCCTATGATCGTTGCAATAAGAGCTTCATTTTTTAGGTACTTGTCCATTGCACCGGCTGCTGATTCGAGCAATCCAGTTGATTCAAGCGCGTTTACGCTGAGGAGGATCCCTAAAAAGAAGAGGATGCTCGAGACGTCAATCTTCGTCAAAATATAGGGCACGCGGAGGTGCTTCCGCTGTTCATGTTTATGGTGCATAATATCTGTGACCAGCCACATGATGGAAAGTGAGATGAGCATTCCCATAAAGGGAGGCATCCCAGTGAGCCATTTGAAAAATGGAACAAATAGAAACAAGATAATTCCGGAGTAAAAGACAAGATGAGCTCCTGGCTCAAGTGGTTCATCGCGAAAATCAATTTCAGATTTTGGGAATTTTCCTTTCACAGTAAATGTGTAAACGAGTAGGGGGAAAAGCATGGAAACTAAGCTGGGAAAGAAAAGTTCTCCGATGACCTTTGTCGTAGTGATCTGCCCTCTTGCGCGATGACGCCGTCTTTTCGAATGGCGACAAGGTGACGCCGGCGGATGTTGCCGCCTCATTCAAGAAGCTCCTGGATCCTGAAACGGCCGCTCCGGGCAGCCGCAACCTCGGACCGATCTCCGAGGTCGTCGCCGGTGATGGCAACACAGTGATCATTCGCACCGCCTCACCGTTTGCCGACCTTCCGGTGGCCCTGTCCTATCCGACCGCCAAGGTGATCCCGGCTTCGATTGCGGAGGGTGATTTCGAAAGTCTGGCCACCACGCCCGTCGGCTCGGGTCCGTTCCGCCTCGAGGAGTTTCTCCCGGATCAAAAGGCGGTCCTGGTGAAAAGCCCGGACTACTACATCCCGGATCAGCCCTATCTCGACCGTGTTGAAATCATCACCTATCCAGATGCTGCAGGGTCTGCGGCCGCAATGCTGGCCGGTGAGGTTGACCTGCTACTGGAAGTGCAGCCGACCGACTACGAACGCATCAGTGCCGCCAACGGGGTCGTTGGCATGCGCACGCCGTCAGGGCGTTTCCTGGATGTCGTCATGGATTGCACGGTCGAGCCGTTCAACGATCCGCGCGTGCGCCAGGCGCTGGCCATGGCCGTTGACCGTCAGGCAATGGTCGAACTGGTGGCAGAAGGCTACGGCACACCCGGCAATGACACGCCGGTGAACTCGGCCTATCAGTACTACAGCGAAGCACCGCTCAAGACCTACGACCCAGCCGGCGCAAAGGCTCTTCTCGCCGAAGCCGGCTATCCCGACGGCATCAAGATCGACCTTGTGGCATCCGTGCGTCCGGCAGCAATGCCATGGCCGGTCTGATGTTAAAAGCAACCGGTGGCTTCAGCGAAGGTGACTACATACGGGTGGGAGATTACTTTGGTGGGGTTAAATTCAAGGGCCTGTTGCACACGGAAATTCAGAGCGAAGATCGCGACCTGATCCACCTGCCGAATCTGTTTATTATCACCAACCCCGTACAGGTGGTTGATCAGAAAGGCACCCTAATATCTACTGAGCTGTCGATTGGGTATGATGTACATCGTCGACGGGTGCGCCGCCTGTTACTGCAAGCGGCAGAGCAGGCAGAACTGGCTGAACCCTTTGTGTTGATTCTGCAACTGGGGGACTACGCCGTGACCTACCGTGTCAGTGGATTACTGGAAGATGGCAGCACTGCCATCAGCAGCCGCAGTAATCTGCGCGCCGCGGTGTTGGACACGCTGCACAATGACCGTGTTGAGATCATGAGCCCGGCGGCCATGCTGCAAAGGCCGCTGCCGGCAGACCAGCCTATGATACCTTCGCGCGTTTACGGTGCTGACGATGAGGCCGATAACGGTAAAGCGGAAAAAGCCATGTTCGACAAGTCTGAGCGCGCCGGGCGCATCAGCCGCTTTCGCGAACGGCACATAGAACTGGTGGAAGAAATTAAACGCCTGCGCGAGGAAGACGAAGAAGCCCACGCACAGACCATCAACCGCTACGAACACCAACTGGCGCGCCTGCGACTCATACTGGACAGTGACCGCAACCGCGATGAGTAGTTTTCCGGACCTGCCTAACGTACACGCCCTGGTGATGCTGCTCACCACAATTGTTGAACTAAAGTGTATCTTCTGAAATAATTGCCGAAATCTGTTTGCTCAAGTCTTTTCCCAACGCTTTTGTTTGCGGTGTATTCGAAAACGAAAGTTTGTCTATTGTGATAATTGCCAGAAATCATTGGCTTAATTTTTTTGCCAACGCTGTTGTTTTCGGTGTATTCGAGACGAAATAGCATCTTTTGAAAAAATTGCCCAAAACCATTGGCTAAGATTTTTTTCTCAACCTGTAAGTTTGTAGTTATTCTCAACTAAAGTTTATCTTCTGAAATAATTGCCAAAACCTGTTTGTTAAAGTTTTCTCCCAACGCTTTTGTTTGCGGTGTATTCGAAAACGAAAGTGTGTCTTCTGAGATAATTGCCAGAAATCATTGGCTAAAATTTTTCGCCAACACTGTTGTTTTCGGTGTATTCGAAACAAAAGAGCATCTATTGAGATAATTGCCAAAACTGTTGACTAAGATTTTTTTTTTCCAGCAATTGTATTCGGAGTGAAATTGCACCTTCTCAGATACTTGCCAAAAATTGTTGGCTAAACTGTTTTGAAAACGCTTCCGTTTGCAGTGTGTCCTAAAAGGAAATGAATCTTTGGAGATAACTGTCAAAAATCGTTGGCTAAACTTTTTTGGCAATGTCTTTGTTTGCGGTGTATTCGAAAACGAAAGTGTGTCTTCTGAGATAATTGCCAGAAATCATTGGCTAAAAATTTTCGCCAACACTGTTGTTTTCGGTGTATTCGAAACAAAAGAGCATCTATTGAGAAAATTGCCAAAACTGTTGACTAAGATTTTTTTTTTTCAGCCACTAAAACTTTATAATATCCGTTTGAATGCCCTCTTCCGATATTCTAGGACAACTGGGTCGATAAGATTAACCCCGGGGAAAACACGAAAAAAATTAAAACAAAAACACAAATAAACACGCATCCGTGATCTTTCTTCTGGCAAAAATACGAAATTCCACATTTTTGCAGATAGAAGTTTGAAACCTATACAGTAGGGTTCTATGATACGCTGAATCCGATGGTGTGATTTTCATTAAGATCACTTGAGTTTTAGGGGATGTTTCTCCATTTTTAGAAAATCAGAAAATTTTTTCTCAGGCTCGTAATCTTTGATGGGTAAAAATAAACTTAATGAAATTTATATATTTGAAATCAGCATAAAAGGCCAATTCTTTTAATATATCTACTGGTATCAAAATCCATTTTTTTGAAAACCATTTTTTAGAATTTCGGTTACTATTGAGCCGGGTCGCTCTTTACTTACAGTTCGTTACCACAAACTGTTTGAACCGCAATTTACTCAGATTTTGTGGTTGTTATTAAGTATATTGGTTGTTATTACGTATATTAGGGAGTTGTACCCTCCTCAGTACCTCACACTTTACACTAAAGTGTTTGTGAATTTGTAAACAGCTTATTATTCTAACTAAACGGTCCTTGTTTGTCAGGAGTCATTCTTAAATAATTGGAACAAAAAGTCATTAGCGTAAAGAGTGAGGTACTGAAAAGGGGGCAACCTTCTAATATACGGATAGTTTCTGTCCGTTTTTAAGTTTTAATGTTGTTCCTTACTTTCAGTTGGAAAAAACTTTTGTTTTATTATAGGTGAGGGTAATGAGAACTATTTTGAAAGCAATGGTCTGGGAAAATTTGATACTGACTGGTAAAAATGAAAAACAGAAGAAAAAACAGCATTTCAAAACCAATTTTTTGCCACCCTTACAAAGATGGTAACCCGGGGGGTTCCCCATACTATACCACTGCCTGCTATTATTATAAGAATACTTGACTGTCAACTCCATTCCTTAAATGTGCTAAACAAGATTGAATGGAACAAACTTACAAAGGTTATAAAAGTCGTTAACGTAGCTTTCCATATTCTAATCTTGCAGTTGCAGAATACTAATTTAAAAAAAAATTCTTTCCTACCTTTTTGGGTAGTATTCACGATAGGTATCAAGCCAGAGCTTCAAAAATCTTGCATTTTTGTGGGCGACAAGGACTTGTGTTCCAAGAAATTGATTTTCATCCCAGGCCAATGCCATTTCAAAACGACGATAATAATTCAGGTTTTGAACAACATAGACATCATTGTCAAACCATATTCCGCCATACTTCATCAATATTTGAATTCGTTCGATGTCAGATCCATGAGGAAGGCGCCACCCTATGAAATTGCATGTGCTCTATGAAAACGCTTTGATAAATAATAACAAAAACTGACACAGTCAAATTCTCTTCTAAATTTTAACAGTGCCGTAGCTAGAAGAAACAGCGGTATTCATGTGAACCCTCTAAGGGTGGGCTAAACTGAATTATTTTCACTTATATTATGGTAACCATGGTGGGGGGATTATCTTTTACCCTGGAGCTGAAAACCCTAGTTACGCCTCTGGCTAGTATGATCCTAAAAAAGACCGATTTCAAGAACGATGAAATCCGTTTTTCAGCCGTTAGCCCAGGTGGCAGTGCACCCCTCAATGACGATCAATTCATTCCCGCGATCAGTGCAACTTTGCTCATCGATGAAAGCGGACTGGGACAGTTCGATGCCATCCAACTGGAGAAAAAGCTCTCGGACAAAGTCGTCAGCGTCTCTCCCTATATCGGAGAACTCAGTGAGGGCTTCGGCGGCAGCTGCGCACCGCAAGATGCCGAAACACTTTTCCAGCTCATCTACCTGTACTTCACCCAACCGAGGATGGATGAAAAGGCCGTGGAATCCATCAAAACCCGCTGGCGTGCATTTATCGAAAACCGAGAAGCCAATCCTGCGGGTGTGTTTAGCGATGAAATCACCAAACGATTGTACGGCAACCATCCAAGGCATCAGCCCATCACTTTGGAAACCCTTGATCTCCTGGACCCGAAGGCTTCCTTGGAAATCTATAAAAACCGCTTTGCAAATGCCGGCGATTTTAAGTTTCTATTCGTCGGGAACATCGACACGGAATCCTTCAAAAAATTGGTTACCCAGTATCTGGGCTCCTTACCCAACCTGAACCGACCCGAATCTTGGAAAGATATCGGCGACGACTATGCCAAGGAAAAAATCGAATTCGAAACCCGCAAGGGGTTGGAGGCCAAAAGCACGGTCCAATTGATATTCACAGGCGATGGGGTTTGGAATTCAGAAAACCGTTACGCCCTATCCTCTCTCAACCAGATTCTGCGCATGCGTCTGCGGGAAGTACTCCGTGAAGACATAGCTTTGTTCGGGTATTCGGGAAAATGAGGGGTTCCCCAGAAAACATACGGAACTTTGAGTGGTTTTGTCATCTAAAAGCACATTTCTTTGTTTTTTACTCTATTTCTTACATGTTCTGATGCTTGCTTTTTCGCAAATGGTAGTAATTCTCATCGCCGCTTATCCCTTTACCTCAGATTCCCTTGTTCTCGCTTTGGCATATCTTTTGGCCATATATTTCTTTGATCTTTTTTTATTTTGAGTAGTTTTATTATTTGCTGCTGCTTATCTTCAAACTGTTTGTTTCTTTGATCTTTACGTTTATTTTGACCCATTGTAACTCTTGCTGACGGAAGTATTCTTGCTGTATATACTTGTTCTTTATTTTCGTCTATTATTACTTTAGACGTTTTTAATACCTTTCACCTTAGCTGCTCGGATTGGTCTTGTCACGTTTGATGGCCTAGGTTGTCCAATTGTCCTCTAGGCATATAAAACTACTTCAAACGTCTTTTGTAAATATAATTATTATACTTAATACTTTATACTTAGCTACGTCCCTTTTGTAATGTCGCATGCATCATAAGTATAAAACGATACGTTCATTTTTGGAGGGGAGCAAGAATGATGAAGTTTGTTTCTTTTGAAAAGTGCTCATAAATATGACGTCAATCCTATGATTTTTCTTGTCAATCATTTGTTTCTTCGGTCATTTTAACTGCATAATAGACACAAAAAATGGCAAAATCACAACTGAGGCTAATCTATCTATCTATCTATATATAAATAAGTTGTCTGTGTGTGTGTGTGCGTGTGTCGAGTGAGACCCTTACTTTACCATGCTGTCAAAACCCTCGCAAGAGTAGAATTCGAAATTTCAATATTTATTTATATTCAATTAAATCAATGGTTTACGAAATTAATCCAGTCCTAGGCTTCTTTTAATGCAGAAATCATATCCATGACCATTTTTTTCCCATCACCGAACATCATCAAGGAATTATCTAGTGCAAAAAGTGGGTTTGGAATACCCGCAAATCCTGGACTTAAGCTTCGTTTAATAACGACGACTGTCTTGGCTTTATCGACATCAATAATAGGCATCCCCGCTATTGGACTAGATGGGTCCGTGCGAGCAACCGGATTCACCACATCATTAGCACCAATCACCAAAGCCACATCAATTTGATCAAAGGTTTCATTAATCTCGTCCATTTCTTTCAGCGCCTCATAAGGCACATCTGCTTCAGCAAGCAAGACATTCATGTGCCCGGGCATTCGGCCAGCAACAGGATGAATGGCATACTCCACTGTGACGCCCCGACTTTCTAGAAGGGAGGCTAAACTTGCAACCGGATGTTGAGCTTGAGACACAGCCATACCATAACCAGGAACTATCGCAACACGACGGGCCGCATCAAAAAGTAATGCCACTTCTTCAGGAGAAGCTGATTTCACTTTTCCTGCATACACATCGTCGGCACTAGGTCCACCACCCACCGGCGCCAACACGCCAAACAAGACGTTTGTTAGTGAACGGTTCATAGCTTTGCACATAATCTGAGTTAAGATAAGCCCAGAAGCTCCTACCAAAGAACCCGTGATGATCAGGACATTATTTGACAATGTACTGGCTAACAGATAAGTACCACTTTCCCAACTTATTTTTTTCACTGAATATACAAACGGATTTTTCAATAAAGTATTCCTCAAAATATTTTATTTTAAAATCTAAGGGGACAAAGAATCAAAGGAGGGAAGTAGCCCATTCTCCAATTTCCACCATTGAAACCTCAATAATGAGACCTGGCCTTTCTATAATCTAGAATTAACTCTCTTTGACGGCTTCTACCATTTTAATAGTTAGATTATTTCTAACTAGTAGCTGTTCATAATTCTATTGAAAAACAACACACTTTTGCTCGTAACCATAGATTACGTTCAAGCCTTAAGTTAGAGAGGAAAGAGGTTAAACGACTAAACTGGAAGAGATCTGATAAAAGACTAACTGGAAAGACAAACTGGAAAAACTAACTAAAAGACAAACTGGAAAAAGATCTTATAAAAGACTAACGCCGAGAAAAACTTTTCCTGAATATAGGACATTAATAATCTTTCAAACGTATCTGGCTAAGTAATGTTCAAAATATTTTACAAAACATTGATCAACAAAAAAAATAGCAGTATCCTATATAACTAGTGCTTTTAAGATCTTTGACTTAAGAGTTTATTTTTAGTCTAGGATTTTAGGATGAGGGTGGACACCAAAGCCCCCAGTCCTAGTACTTTAATAATGGAGTGCTTGTATTATAGTGTTTTATATTGAAATAACTTGATAGAATCCTTGCCACCTATCCTTTCAATATAATATTTACCAATTTTTAGCCTGTCTTTACGATTATTTATATTTCTAGATCTCTATCTAAAGTCAAGATAGTACAAAATTTGACTGTCTTGATTTTTAGTTTTACCCGTTGCTTACATATTTTCGTTGCATTTTATCTATTATTTGCGTTTGGTGTTTGTTCGACTCTTGATCTGATTTCACTCGGTTTACCTCGTTTACTCGTATTTCATACGATTTTACTCGTACTTCAGCAATTTAACAAGCTTTCCTTTGCTTCAGCTTTGCTTTATTTCATTTTGATGCACCCGTGTTAACTGACTAGCTATTCTAGTTAATAAGGATACAATTTATTCTAAAGAAAAAAGACATCTCGTTTAAACTGTCAACAGGCACTAAGCTCCAAACTTCTGTTTGCATTAGTCCCTGTTTTTCTCAACGAGTGACAGTCGATATTATTAAAGTCACTTAAGTTGCAATTAAGTAAAACAGTGTCAAAACCTTTCCAAAGGGCCTAATTGAATGCAACGACTTAGTGCTGTATGGTAGCGCATCAGTTAGGACAATTTCCACACGGATTAGAAGAGCACTTGCATAAAGTGCTGTCAGAGCGGGTGCACCTGCAACATTACGTACTTTTTGAAGTTGTTATGCTTTGGATTATTTAAGTCAGTACATTTTTTGAGTAAACCCTAAAGACAATTACATTCGGTGCATTTCTGCTCAAAATGCGGAAACAGGTTGAAGATATCAGGATGGCAATAGCATCCTCATCAGTTCAGTTTTTCTTTGTTGACATAAAAGAATTGGGCTATTCTTTTTAGAACCCGGAAGGACTTTTTCCACTAGGGCTCTTATCATAAATGTTTTTCTTATTGACACCCACTTGGGCTGGTGTTTCCGTTTCGTGACGGATTTTTTTCTGTCTAGTACTACTGACATGAATCATCAATTGTTCTCAATTCGATCAAGTTACTCAAGGGGTGCCGCACTACATTACTCTGTATATACCTAAGAAATGGACACAAACCGAATGCGTGTTCGTAGAAGTAAAAACATGATCAGAGATAGATTAAGGGCTACCTTCAGAGGCACAGATTCCTGAACATCGAAAAGAACTATGAAAACATTTGCCAAGCTATAAAACATGGCCTGTGGCACACCCTTTCTGTCGTAAGATCTAGTGCCTTAAATTTGAACAAAAGTGCTTCCTCGTTGTTCCTGTTGTCCTTTTGATAGAACATGGCGTGATAGAAAGCTGCTTTCCAGCACTTTAAAGCTGTTTCTCATAGTGACCATATTTGAAAACTAAATTTGCAGACTATAATTGAAAACACTGTATTATAAATTAGGCATCGGTTGAAACTTTTTTTTTAATTTATTTTTTTCCAGGATAACAATCATATATGGAAATTTTAAATACTTTAAACTGTTTCGAATTGTTTTTGGTACCCGAATGACTTACCGTATTTCAAACAGAAGGCTGTATGAAAAGAGTGGTTCAGTCCCGCTTTCTTGGGCTGTAATGAGAGAAAGGTTTAGATGGTCTGGAAACGTTCTTCGGATGACGGATGACAGATTGCCAAGGATTGTCCTTTTCGGCCAACTGTCTAGGGCTAAACGGGAAGCAGGCCGTCCACGATTGGGGTGGGAAGATGTCGCAAAGAAAGATTTAAGTGAAAGGGCATATATTGCTATCGGGCTCAAAGATTTGACTGCGAACCTGAGCGTCATCCAGGTTTATGCACCAGATTCTTCTCGTAGCGATGAAGACTCAGAGAAATTTAACATCAAACTCCAAAGCCTCACAGACCCCTTTCCAAAAAAGGCATAATTCTCGTTATTGGACACTTTAATGCAGTAGCGGGATCGAATTCCGACGGTAATGAAGACGTCATGGAAGAATTTGGACATGGTACCATAAATAGAAGAGATGAGCGCCTTCTGGAATACTGCCATGACAACGAGCCGGTAGTGGCCAACACTCTTTTCAAAACACAGAGAGCGACAAAAAATCATGTGGAGATCACCATGTGGAACCACCAAAAACTGCATCGATTATGTACTCGTCCTGAAACACTGGCAAACTAACATGCTAGACACAGTCGCTTTTTCAAGAGGAGACTTTGACAGCTATCACACATTGGTAATGGCATATTTTTGCCTCCGTCTGAAATCGGCAACAAAACTCCAGAAACAAGTCCCGAGATTCCGTACTGAGCTTCTGAAAGAGTAGTCAATTCGCAACCGTTACTGGTTTAAACAAGCTTTCGACTTAATTTAGTCGAATCACTTTTAACATTTATGAGCGGTTCAGAAGCCAAGTAAAAACAGCTGAGGGAATGACCGAAGAATTCCAAACTTCTATTGGTGTTTTGCAAGGATGCACTGTATCATCTCACATGTTTATCTTTTCCTCCATTGTGTAATGTCACATGTTGAAGTAGCCAATGGGGTAATGATAGGAGGGATCGTAATCGACAAGTTGGCATACCATCCAGGGTATCAAAGGTCTCTTTTTCTTCAACAGGGTATTTGAGGTCAGCTGGAGTTTTTTTTTTTAGAATAACTGCATAGCACGGTTTCGAAGAGACAGAACACTCTTGCGTTAACGACGGAGGACGTCCATTTGTTCAAGGCAGGAGAGTTCTCAAACACTCAGACAAAGAGTGTAGCTCAGATAAACTGGACTTTACACGGCAACTCAACTCACAAAAAGTATCGGCAGTAATGAATGGTACTTCACTAGGAAGGTGGATAAAAAGGGCTGGCAGACCAACATCATCAGCATCGAGCTTTGTAACAGTAACAAGCATACAATTGGTATTAATTAAAATGAATAAATAAATCCTAAAACGAGCTTTGTAACAGTAACAAGCATACAATTGGTATTAATAAAAATGAATAAATAAATCCTAAAACGTGTGGAACTTAAACTGAATAAGCAAATCAAGCTTGAAACGAACAAAAATTACGACATACGAGAGGTTGTGTTTTGCCTCCTTTTCTCACTGTAAAAGCCTAAGACCGACTACGTCATTTGCGTTTTACTGAAAACAAATCATATTACAAATATTTTCTTTATTTTCAATGATGTAAAGTTATTACATCATTGAAAATAAACATAAAAATTACAGTAAAATTAAATTTTGAACTTATCAGCTTTCAGCAATTAATATCGTTATATACCAAATATTCAGTTTAATTTTATTAGTTCTTCCAAAGATTATTCAAGACAAATATAGTTTCAAAACAAACAAAAGTTTGGATACTGCCCCCTCTCTAATTGTAAAAGTCGTGCCATTGCCCACTTTATTCACAAGTATGGTCGCATCCACCAAATCAATGCCCACAATGAACATTGGTTAGAGCTTGAAGCGCATTTACGCTCCGATTTTAATATATCCGGCATCAATTTAGATTGTCTTGCCGATGTCAAAAACAAATCGGATATGAAACAGCGTTTTCGTAATGCCGGTTGCGCCGTGGTTGAAGGTGCAACGGTAGATAACGACACGCAAGCCTATGATTTTATAAACCAATATGGCTATCCGACGGTGGCCAAACCCGACAAAGGTGTCGGCGCGTCAGGTACCTATCGATTAACCAATGAAGGGGATTTAAAAGAATTCTTGCGAACACGACCTGAAGGCACCTTTTTCTTCGAAGAGTTTATTGAAGGTGACATCTATACCTGTGACGGGTTAGTCGATTACCAGGGAAACCCACTTTTCATGATGTCTAGCACCTACTCCACGGGTGTGATGGATATCGTTAATAAAGACTTGGATATGTACTATTACTACCTCAAAGACACACCGGACGATGTCATTGTGGAAGGCAAAAAGCTAGTAACAGAATACGGGTTGAAAATGCAGTTTTTTCACTTCGAATTTTTCAGGCGTCACAAAGATGGCAAACTCATTACCTTGGAAGTTAACATGCGACCGCCAGGCGGACGATCAATGGACATGTTTAATTTTGCCACGGATATGAATTTGTACGACGAATGGGCAAACGTGCTTTGTAATAACAAACTAACAGAAGCCTTCGGTATAAATTACTATTGTGCTTACGTTGGTAGAAAGCATCATTATCAACATAGATATCATCGTTAGAGATACCGACCGCTACAGTAACAGGACCAAAGGCTGGTAGATCATAACGAATACCTTGACGATAGATACCATTACAGTCGATACCGATACCACCAATACCACTACCACAGGTCAAGAAGCTACTCCAAACGGAGCCAGAACCGGTACCTGTTGTACCATTAATTGGTGTGAAGTTACCTACGAATACAGGTGAAATGGCTGACCACAAGGTTAATGATGGGTCTTCCAGAACAGCAATGTTATCAGTCGGCATAGATTGCAGACCAATAGTTACTTTACCCCAAGCACCACCGATATTCACGCTGTTACCTAAGATATTGATATCATGGCCTGTACCAGTGACGTCAGCACGGTAACCTTGGTTTTCATCATCAAAACCAATTGCAGTACGACCACCAAGACCAGCAGCACTGGTACCAGCACCCAGGATTTCCTGTGTTGATTGTGGTTCCAGAATAACTTCGAAACCAGCGGTCAAACCACTGTTAGCCAGTTCTTGTGAACCAGAAAAAGTAATACGGCTACCCAAGGTATGACCGTTTTCACTTGTCTGATATGAACCAGAACGACCACCAGTATCGAACCATGTATAACCTTCATTGATCCAACCTGAAATGGTTATGTCAGCCATCGCAGCTTGTGATAGAGGCAACATGCTGGCTACAGCAGCGACACATGCACCCTTTAAAATTTTAGTTGATTTCATCATTTCCTCCTCAGAATAAATACCGAGTTTCTAGAGGGTTAAAAAAACCGACCTCCCCAGCCTGTCCCTCCCCTCAACGAAACTTAAAGCGAACAAAAATTATTAAGCATGTGAAAGGAGTTGCCCCTTCCAAAAGACTCTGCTCTTTACGCTAAACTTTTGACTTTTTGTCCTAATTCTTTAAGAATGATTACTGAAACACAATGGCCGTTTAACTAGAAGAATAAGCTTTGTTTTAAAATTCTATAAAAAAAAAAATCTTTTGAGTAATGAGCGAGGTTTTTCAAAGAAAAGTTTTTCAAAGAAAAGTAAAGAGCCCCATTAAACCAAAGTTAAGCAGAAATGAAGTCAAATAGCCTTCATTTTTCAACTGAAAGTAAGGAAATTGAAAAGTAATCAAACCGAAAATGACCAGAAAAAATGTCAAATAACCTTCAAAGCAAAAAGTATGGAGTCAAATAGAAAAATAAAAACAAAAATTTCTAGCGGTATTCTCGGCAACTACGAAGATTTTACTGCAGCAAAGATGTGTTTTCTTCCATTGGTGGCACGAAATTTCAATTCTGACCCAAATAGGGCATCGATTGGAATTTATGAGATAGCCAATCTATTTAACATTATTGCAAATTGCCTATTGAGCTTCGAAGATTCAGAGGCAGCAATTCCGCAGATTTGCACATTTGTTCCTGAAGAGTCACGTGTTCTACGCAAAAGAAACGCTTATAGACACTTCTTTTAAGGCTTCATATAACCAAGTTAATTCACACGATGCTTGATAAAATTAAGGGTAGTGACGTATCACTTTGCATCAGCTATTAATGACGAGGACTTTTGAGTCATTGCATATGTGGGGGTGTTAGGTGCCTCTTGCCTCAAAAGCGCCCTGGCGCTAGCAGTACGGCAGATAATAAAACCTATCCAGCAATCAAGGTAAGGCATCCATTCATTTTGCTTTACGTTTTTGACGGACAGTAATGTTCATTTCACGTTTTAGTCTACTTCTGTATGTCTAAACTTCAACGACAGCAAAGTGTATCGTCATTTTTGGTACTTTGTTATTCAAGTCATAAAATGATCCTATCAGGTAATGTCTAATTTCTTCCCCTAGTTCATCTGTTAAGGTTCTTTTCCTTGAAATGGATATTATGTTTTTATAAACTTTTCAACTCATATGCTTTAGGCTCTGGCTCAAGAAGTAGCGAAAACGTTCTTCTTTAGTGCAAACGGTGCTACTACCAACTTGTGCACTTACTAGTGTTAATGCTTGTGGCTATTTTACAGGCTAGCTCAATCAAAAGCTGCTGAGGATTGTAGAAAGTTCCCAGCAGTTCAACTTTTTCCTGGGCGTTTTTATAAGCTGCTAACGGAGTGAATTCATCAAGTACACTGGACTAGTTTACGTACTGCTTATGGGAAAACCAGCTTATTGCTTGCAAGCTCCCCTCGAGTACTTGAACCTTTAGGGACATCAGTGTGCCACAAAATGGCAGAAAGCTCCACTTTTTTGTGACACACTCTTTTTGGCTACTTAGTAGTCGAACTTTCAGTTTCCTTGAATGAGCCATATTCCTGTTTTCTAGGACAATTGGTTAAATTGTCCTCATCCTGATCTTTCTTACTCGATTTTTTTTTAATTCTCATTTTTGTTCGAATCCTGAATTTTGCTTGAATCTTCTCAAATAGGGAAGCGATGCCAGGTTGCAGGCCGTGTCGTCGAGGAACATGTATTCCGAACACGGATTGGAGGCGCGGATCGGACCGGCGGCCGGGCAGGTGTGCCAATCGTTCATGGTGGTGTTGAAGTGCAGCCCAGGGTCGGCGGACGCCCAGGCGGCATAGCCGATGCTGTCCCACAATTCGCGAGCCGGCATTGATTTCGTCACCTTGCCGTCGATACGACCGATCAGATCCCATTCGCGGTCTTCCTCGACCGCCTGCAGGAAGTTGTCCTTGATGGAAACGGAGTTGTTGGAGTTCTGTCCCGAGACCGTCAGATAGGCTTCTGAATCCCAGTCGGTATCGTAGGTGGTGAACTCAAGATCCTTATAGCCCTGGTGAGCGAACTGGATGACCCGCTTGATATAGTTTTCCGGGACCTGCGCCTTCTTCGCGGCGCGAACTTCGCGCTTCAGCGCCGGGTTCTTCTTCGGATCGAAACAATCGCCGTCCGGGCCGTCGCAATTGATGCAGGCCTTCATGATGGCCTTGAGATGGGTGTTTACCGTTTTGGAGCCGGTCACCAGAGCGGCGACCTTCTGCTCTTCCTTAACCTTCCAGTTGATGTAGGCCTCGATGTCAGGATGGTCGATATCGACGACCACCATCTTGGCGGCGCGGCGGGTCGTGCCGCCCGACTTGATGGCGCCGGCAGCGCGATCACCAATCTTGAGAAATGACATCAGGCCGGAGGAGCGTCCGCCCCCGGAGAGCCGTTCGCCTTCGCCACGCAGATGCGAGAAGTTCGAACCGGTGCCGGAGCCGTATTTGAAACATCTTGGGGGAAGGGTCGCCCCTCGACCCCATGGATCTGTTCCTGGCCTAGATTACTTTTAACTCTTTCATTCATCTAGTTTTAACCAAATTAGCTATATAGTTAAAACAAATAGATAGACAGATTTATCACACGAAAGCCCTGTTGGGCCATTCGCTATTTAATTAGTCACAAAACTAAAATTAAGAATTTTTTTGAGTGGGGAGCAGACACGGGCCGTTCAAAAAAATTACTCTTTAACATAAATTAATGTTATAAGTTGCCTTGTCATATCAACGACATTGAAGCCAAGACCCACACCATACCCTAAATCGACGGGCTTACCACAAGAAAACGAATATAACATCTACAAAAAAAAACACATATTAAGGGTGTAGATCTAGCAAGCATAATTGATTATATGAATGATTTTTCATGAATAGGAGGTTTATCTTATAACTTTATGACGAAATGATTCGTAAACTGATCATGCGAGCAGTTTCTTGTTTGAATCTCAATCGCTCACAGATCAAGAGCAAAATCTTGGGTAAGGGGGCTACTGAACCAAAGGGGCCAATGTGACTCGAGGTGGGCATTTAATTAAAAAGTCGAGTTTAAAAGAGATTAGAAAAAAGAACGGAATAAGTGTGCCAGAAGAATCTTAGGAGGAGGGTCACCCCCTCCGACCTAATGTATCTGTTTCTGGTCTAAACTGCTTTTAATTCTTTCTAATTTAATTCTTTTTTCTAATTAATTCTTTCTAATTAATTCTTTTTAATTTAATTCATCTAATTTCAACCAAATTAGCTATACAGTTAAAAGAGACAGCCGCACTAGGAAACCATTAACTTCAAATTACGTCCAAAAACCTAAATCAAACAAACCCGTTTACTCAGCCAACAAGTTCTGATTCTTTTTCAATAAGAGCAACCACTGATTTAGGATTCCTAACTAAACCTTTGACAGTCTTTTCAAATAAACAAGTTTATTAGTCAGTTGAGACGCATTAATAGTACCTAAATTGACCTGATAAACAAGCGGTAGCGACAGCGGGAATGCTCATAAGGGCAATTTTCGATTTTTTTTTCCTGACTTAGATGAAGAAACTCTAACCTTAGAAACACCACAGAAAAAACTTCTAGAAGCATTTGCTCCTCCAAGAAGCCCCAGTCAATTTTACAGTAGCTAATCAAGTGTAAACAGCTTTCTGAAGAAAACTTACCAATTTTTCAAAAGGGTAGAAAGAACAGCTAGAGTATATGCAAATTAAATAGGTTGTGGCAATGTTTAAGAAACGTCGCCGTCAAGTCATTAACTCTACACTCATTTAGAAAAGGTTTACGCATAACGTTCAAAAAAGTCCTAATGGAAAATGCTGATAATATAAATGACTTGGAGGACGCATTTAAATCGCTAGTAAAGATAAAAAAATAGAAATAGCGACCAAACTGGCAGACGAATTTTTATTCGCTAATGCTGGTGTAGAGAAAGAAAACCCTCTATGTGCTAGCCCCATAAATAAACCACAAATTAAAGATTCTAATTAAATCACTTAACAAAAAGAATGAGCACATAAAAAGTAGTGTAGTAAGAAAAAATGCGGGCAGTCAACAGGAATCGCCTAGTTGTAAAATTTTAATGTTTCTGGATCCGTGAGGCTAATAGATTTTGTCAGTGTGTGGTTCAATCTAGTCTTAGAAAGGCAGCATATACTGATACCATACTTTTTCATTTCATTAGCAAGGAGGATCTGAGTTGACTCGGCCTTGCAATTTCTTAAATCCCAAGAAACAACTTTAAGTTTCTTTGTGGGGATGATTAAACCAATTCTTGAATCAGGTATTATCCGAATCTTATCCGCTTCAGCTACCGCGGACGCCGTAGTATTGATCGTTATATCTGAATGTTCTATATCCATTGGTGTCTCATGGGAATTTTCTGGACTAGCAGCTCCCCAAACTTCTGGCACCACGTTGGGTTTGCCGTTCCACTTGTCGGGCTAGGCAACCAGCAACACGTTTCACCACCCAACCGCCATGAGGTGCAACTTGGGACTCTCCTTTAGCCTCACTAGGGACGATAGCATGAATCATAGCTAATAGGCCCCAACCTTAACTTGGACCTGTCCTTATCTATTTCGCGTCAAATAATTAACAACAAAGGATTTTAAACCTTCGATCAATAACAAATATCACGTTTGATTCCTACACCAGACAAAGCCTTTATTATTATCGGATTATAAAGGTCAACTGAACCAAATTATGCGTTGATTTCACACGAAATTACATCATCCTCAGTTACAACCAGGGGTTCGCCACTTAACTAGCGGACCCCCGTTGGAATTGGTTGCTAGGGTCCCCACTAGAATTGGTTGCAAGGGCCCCGTTAAAATTGGCTGCTAGGGCCCGTTGGCATTGATTACTAGAGCTGATCAAATATTCGAACGTAATGTAATCTGCCCTTAGCTTTGATCTGAATCTAAGTAATTTATTTTGGATAGTCTTTTTCGTAAATAAAGAATTTTTAAGATAGTAAATAGAATTGGTTAATTGTGCCAAAAAAGAAACAAAGTTTTTTTATGCATAATAGCTAATAAAAATAAAGAAAAGGAAATGACTGAAATTCGGACGGATATTCTTTTGTTTTCAGCTAAAAAAAGTAAATAAAAGTCTAAAAATTCACAACTTGAGGAACAGAAGAATAAAATAAATTAGGCAAAACCGCAACGACTTAAAAACGAAGTCCGAGTGAATGTGAAACCAGGAGGAAATATTAGTACTAGTATTAATAATAGAAGCATATATTGATATTTGCACTAACATTTATGGATATATGCCATATTTAAAAGCACATCAAGAATATCAATTTGTATATCTGTCATTCTGTTGACTTTTTTATTGACCTCAACCCATTTCGGAGAAATATAAATTTGTTTTTGGTATCACTAATCTATAGTGCTACTGTACCCTAGCAGCACAGGCCCCTTACTAAGTAACCGTGCAAACTTCAAAACTGTGCGTTCCGTAGCTATTTTATACGTAGTTCTTTCCCCCTAATTTTTGTGAATTTTTAGTATTGTTAAATTTTAGATTGAACAGAAAAAGCAGCCTATTTATGGACAGTAAAAGCAAATAAACGTTTTTCCTCTCTCTCTACCGGCTTAGTGTGTAGTGAAAAAGATATATAGTTCTGCTATCTGCGTTCTAGAAGCTGCGAAATTAAACTTTTTCGCAATGTCAATTGAATATACAAAAATGGAAGAGGCTGCCTACCAAACATTATGCGATGATATTAATATTTAGTTGTGGAGGACATAGTAGAATTCAATACATTCTAAACGAAAAGCAAATACAGTGATCCTGACAATAAGCCTTTTGTATGGAGTTGCGTTACCTTCACAAGATTCTAACATAAGCTATTCGATTGGAGATTATAGACTGACCAAAAACGATGTTTAATCTTCAGTTTCGTACACATTTGTGAAATCAGCTTTGAACGCAAGGACATATGGGAATCGGTGATCAAAATTTGAAAAGACCATAAGTATGCCATCACTGACTCTAAAGGAAGTTACACATAGCCTCCGTTGTTGTCCTTGGGACAGCTTTTAGAATACAATTTTTTGAAAAATGGTTATCCCCACAAAACTATGAAAATTTGAGTTTTTATTAGGCCCACCTAATGCACCTCCCATTGGACTAGCAGACTCTAACCAATTTTCGACCCTGAAAAGACATAAAACATCAATTGCTATTAGTGGCAAGATTGGTTGAGTTCTGACAAATCTTGGTGGTTAATGTTCTGAATGCCCTCCTTCCACGATAGTTAAAATGAGCAGACTCTCAAGGCAAAACTAGGCATGTAGCATGCGATTTATTACCCCCTTGGCTAGTTGTCCTGCTGACAAGAATTTATTGGCTCTTCCCTTTTCCTCCACGACAAACGCCGAATCAGATTCTGATTCCCAGAAGGTAAAAGTAGGACATTAGGTCCCCTTCCTGGAGATCGGATCAGGTGTAAAACCTGGGTGCTTACAAAAAAAAAAAAAAACAAAACAAAACCCCTTTTTTCCAACCAAAACGCAAAACCCCCCCCCCCCCCCCATAAAACCACAACCACTACTACAACAAGATAAGAAGAGACGACCAAAAAAGGAGATATTTAAAAAAACAATCTATGATACAGTAGATATTCATGTGAAAAAAAAACGAAGGAGATAATGATGACCACCAGCGAAAACAATGTAAAAGAATCCATAAGTTGAAATACTAAGATTTCTCTGAGACCGTAGATAATAATTCTTCGAAGAGAGGAACCTTGGACTACACCGAGACTCGAAATTAAATCCCAAGGGACATTGGTAGACTTACAACTCCAGCATACCATCCACTCAGCTAGGATAATCTTTGAAGCCAACTCCAGTGCCAATACAAAAATATCCATCTGGATGACAAACAGCTCTGCAATATATATTAATGAGCCTGGATTAGCAAAGGGGGAAATAATACTATTGACGTCATGTCCCAAAAAAAAAGGTAAGAACCAGAAGAAATCGAAAACAAATTATATTGGGAAACTGATAATAAGGAATTTCGCTCATAGATAGCCATGGCCAACTAGCTAATAGAAGACGATCTCTAAAAATTACCAGATTTAAAAGAAGAAAATGCTTTCAAATCATCCCAACATCAAAAATTTCTTATATAAAACAACAAAGGCTAGATGCACTACTCAACCTATTTGATTACAATTCCAAAACTAAGGAAAAGCATAACTAGAATCTATAGTGTGTTCTTCGAAAAATCTATATATATAAAAATAAGTTGTCTGTGTGTGTATTGCAGGAGTCACAGAAGTTACTATCAGAAATAGATGTAAAGAAATTCTAACATGCTACAAACTCAAAATTACTTTGAGACCATCTCTGGCCAACTAATTACACCCCCCCCCCTCTTTTCATTTTATTATCAAAAATTCAGATTAGGATTAGCTAAATTTCGTCTGTATTATATAGAGAAACAAAACAAATCGGCATATGGCAGTCTTAGAAATCAAAGATCTTCATGTATCAAGAGAAGGTAAAGAGATTCTCAAAGGTGTCAATTTGAAAACAGGTCCAGGTGAAGTTCATGCAATCATGGGACCAAATGGTTCAGGAAAAAGTACTTTAGCTTACACATTACTTGCACATCCAAAATACGAAGTAACAAAAGGCGATATTTTGTTAGATGGAGAAAGCATTTTAGAATTAACAGCAGATGAGAGAGCAAAGAAAGGATTATTCTTAGGATTTCAATACCCAACAGAAGTTTCAGGAGTAGGATTTTCACATTTCTTAAGAACAGCATACAATTCTCTAAGTAAAGCTCTTGAAGGAGATGACAGAGAAGTCTTCATTACAGTAAGAGAATTCCAAAAATACCTCAAAGAAAACTTGGAAAAAGTAGGATTAAGAGAAGAATTCCTTTCAAGATATCTCAATGAAGGTTTTTCAGGAGGAGAGAAAAAACGTGCAGAAGTTTTACAGATGGCAGTTTTAAAACCAAAAATTTCAATTTTAGATGAACCAGATTCAGGATTAGACATTGATGCAGTACAAGCAGTTGCACAAGCAATCAGCAAAGTATCAGGCAAAGATGGGATGGGAGGAATGCAGATATTATATGAAAAACGAAGGCTATAAGGAGCTGAATCAGAAATAAACACATGCGGTTTTTGAAGAGCTTTTGGAAGATTTCCGTGAAGCTGGATTTCTACAATCACCCTTTCTATTCAAAATAGCCAGAAAAAAATTTAAGCCACTTAATTTTTTATTAAGTGCTTCTAAATGGATTGAGACCACTTTCATCCACCTGAGGCCAAACAAAAAGGAGGTCGTCCATGAATGAGGAAGAGACGGGAACAGACAATAATAAAAGACTTAGACAAAGATTCAGCTTTCTTGGGAGGGAGTAAAGGGAAAAGTCTTAAGTGGAGTCAGGTGGTAGAATGCGCCTCAGGCTGCTAGGTGCTAACAAGGGTTGTTAGCGGTGATCTTCCTGGCCTATTTTACTTTCTATAGTAAAATAGAAAGTAAGTTTTTAGAAAGTTAGTAGAAAGTTTTTCTGATAAATTCTCAATTAGAGTACTCTTTTGCATTTAAAATATATGAAAGAAAAAACAATTTCAAATTATGAAAGGAAAAAGTTACCTGGAGTTTTTGATGAAACAGAGAATGAGCAGGACTTGGACCATCATCTGAAAGTCTAAAAAAAAGTTTATTATTATTTAAAGCTATAGAGCAGGGGAGAAGTAAACTGGTTTAGACTTAATTGATGATCTTATTTACTTGTTAAAAACAAGAAAAGTGATTTGGGGGAGGTCGGCAGCACAACAATAAGCTAAGTCTTAAAGTCCCATTCTCAAGGTTTGGCCACAATTCTAGGATAAAAACGAGTTCAACGATCGGTCAGCACCTTACCTTCGACGTTCTCGAGCAGAAGATTGGTCGCCTGTTCATCGGACCAATGATGGTCGCTGAAGACCAGGCCATTACCGACCCGTGATTGCAATGGGATGCGCCATTGCCATCCTGCGCCCCGCGCTATGGATCGGGTATAAGGAAGGGGCGGAGCAACCGATTCTGTCTGTACGGCAACCGCGCTGTTGCACGGCAACCAATGAGTCCAATCGATGTACCCAGCTTTCAGGGTCTCTTCAATGAGCAGGCCACGAAAGCCCGTACAATCAATGAAGAAATCACCTTCAATCAACTGCCCTGAATCGAGTTTTATCCCGGTGATGTATCCGTTTTCACCGTCCTGCAGCACTTCTACAATCTTGCCTTCCTGGCGCACGGTACCGTGCTCCTCAGCTATCCCGCGCAGGAACTGAGCGTATTGAGATGCATCAAAGTGATAGGCGTAGTTCAATCCCTGATTAGGCATCACCGCAAACTTTCTTTGTTTGGCGGCAGCCCACTCATTGCAGTATTCACCAAACTCCTTGCTGATACCCCGTTTCATGCCTTTCAGCCAGAAGTGTTGAAACCCTGCTGCCCAGTTGTCTTTGCCGGTCCACCCGAAGGAGTGAATGTATTCTTCGCCCAAGTTTTTCCAGTTCTCAAACGAGATACCCAGCTTAAAAGTACCTTGCACCGCTCGAAGAAAGTCCTGCTCTTTGATTTTCAGAATCTCATGCAGTGTCAGCAGAGTTGGGATAGTTGCTTCACCGACCCCTACGGTACCGATCACATCCGACTCGACCGTACTTATAGTTGCCCTATGTGTGGAGAGATGGATGAGTCTTTGCACCATTTTTTAGGTGAATATAGGGAGTTGAGGGAGTTGTGCTTGGAAATATTTGGTAGGGAGGTCGGGGGAAGAGAGATTTGTCCAGGTGGATATGAGGTATCGTGATAATTTTCTTAAATAATTAGTTTTAGTGTCTTTTCAGTCTATGTTTGGTTGCTGTATTTTTTCGCTTGTTTTGTGTATGTCACCATTGCCCAATTGGGCTTTCGTGTGAATAAATCTATCTATCTATCAATATATAATGAACTTTTTGGGCGAAGGAAAAATATAAATTTACGACTTTTTTCCCACTCATATGCAAACATAAATAAAAAAAAAAAAAAAATTACGAACGAAAAAATATGAAACTAAGGTAAATAGAGAGAATTAGACGCTCTGTGAGAAATTTTACAAAATATACACAACTGCTCCGTAGATTAAAAAAGATCGATATTTCTTTTTAATAAAATTTTCAAAATTGTCTCGATTTACTCCATTAGACGAAGCTTGAAAACTGAGACTTAAAATACCCCTTACAAAATTTCATCAATATTTTCAAATACAAGCGACGACCACAATATGCTCCAGGAGAAGATGCTTCAGTGAGGGAGGAGCGGGCTGGAGAATTAATGATTCCTTCAAAACTCTAAAAGAGAAAAAGAGGCTGGCAACAGGTGAGGCCCCTGGTATTCTAATGCTTTCCCAGTCTATGGCATCACTCAATTGAGCAAGCAAATTTAAGAATAAGAGTGTATTACAAAATTTGTTTTGTCCCAACATTCAATGTGACCAAAAGAATGGTCCTAGATATTCTCTGAAAAACGAACAGAGATTAAACATAGAAGGAAAGTTTTCTCAAATAAAAGTAAAGAATGATATTAAAACTTAGAACGAACAGAAATTATTCCATATTTAAGCTAGTATGCACCCTCCTCAGCCCCTCGGTCTTTGCGGCAAAGTTTGACTTTTAGTCCCAATTCTTGTGAACGACTGCTTAAACACGAGGGCCGTCGAATAAGAAATATTTTGAAGCCATATAAATCAGTAGTGAATAGCTACATACGAAAGGGTAATATCATTCATTTGAAGATTTATTGTGTCTCTTTAGTTACATTTGAGAAAACTTTTTCTTCTTTAATATTATGAAAAGCTCGTTTTTTACTACTAATTATACATCGTCGTCTATATAAGGATGGATAGCTGTGTCAGAAAAAAGACAAACTCTAATTGGCTTTAATATCCCCTTTGGGCAAGGACAAACAATGTGTCATTTAGACTTTCATCAGTCCTATCTGATCCCAGTCGAGGGTAGGTGGGCCGACTATCTGACACTATCTCTGCAATTACAACTTCGCGGCAGACCTTTGTCACAGCTACAAAACATGATATGTTTGAAAATTTAACGATCTAGCTACATGTTACGCTTTGGTTTATTATTTTCCTTAGCCTCAGGCTTTCATAGCTCGTTAACTATTTACACTGATGACAAAATACTGAACCTTTTTTTTTTTTATTTCGACGGTAAAATAGTTTGACTTTATTATCATTTTTGTATTAAATCTTTTTTAATTTTTTTAACCCTTAATTTTTTGCTCCTTACTTTCAGTTGAAGATTTTTTTTTTTTTTTTCAATTTAATCTCCTTAAGAACCGAAATTTTTTACTTGCTATTCGTATTTTGGAGAGAATCTGGCAACAAATTTTAATAATAGTTCGACTTCCAGTGGCAATCCCCAAACCTCTGCTGTCATTTCTGTCCTGTGGAATACTAAGAATAATTAACTGGGCTTGTCTGGTCAGCAACCCTGGAATGCTTTTAAGCACTAATAGATGCACCTATGTCCAACTTGATGTATGGGAGGAAAGGAAAAAAGAGGATAAAAAACAGCAATAAGGATACACGAATTTAAAAATTTGTCTTCTGAAATCATTCTGCTAAAAACTTCGAGACGTCTGCTTAAAGAATAAAAAAGTTAAGATTTTCTAATAGCTCTAAGATTTTCTGTGTAGTTCTAAGATTTTCTATGTAGTTAAAACCTTTAGGACTCTCTCCAGTCTGGTTCAGCAGTTTTCCCTGTCTTTTTGTATTCCTTTAGCAGTTTTTTTTTTTACATTTTTGTCAGCTCTCATTTCTTTAATGGATTTGCTTTAAAAAAAAAAAGACCTTAAAGGGACTACTTTATCATCTCTGCCCCCTAGTATCTGTTAATTTCAGCATTTTTTCTTTCATTGTTTCTTATGTTGGCTTTAGGAAGAGCAGAGACTTCTACAGAAGGTTATCTAATTTTGGATTTCTATTTTCGCCGCTTATATAATGTTTTCCTCATATTGTTTGCTTGAGATTTTGTAATGCTTTTTCACAATCTGATACGAATAGAACCGCTGTAACGGTAATCTGGAACCTTGACGATGCCTCAGGAAAAAAAGGATATAACTCGTTTCTCAGTAGGCGTAGCAGTAGAGATGACAACCAGCTCGGTGGCGGTGTTGGAAGCTATGTGCGGAAAGACATTTCTTGCAAACATATTTCTGAACATACTAACCCAAACCACGAGGTTATCTGGGCCACGCGCCATTTCCCTTGTCTATCTCGTCATTTTCGGGTCTGATATTCACATCGGTTTACTATCCAGAGAGGCGGGATCTTGTTTTTTATCTCAAACTTCAGCTCATTTAATCAGAAGCAGACAAAGTGCCCCTTGTTTGATCGTCACCGGGGATTTCAACCGGACAAAGAAATATTGGATAGCAACCAGCCTCCCTTTAAAGCAGATTGTCAACATTCCAACCCACTCATCCGGAAGCATCCTGGACTTAGTCCTAACAAACACTGAAGACTTCTATCACACCTTCCTATTTCCTACTTCCCTTGGACCATTTAAGTTGCCGAATCACCACGCTCTAATACTCAAGGCCAAAACTTCTGTGAAGAAACCTAAGCTCTCACGAGTAACAACGAGGCCACTAAGCACCTTCAACGAGGTACTTTACTCTAAGCATCTTGAAATATTCACAACAAAGACAGTGACCTTAAGCGAATACGACAGACCATGGACTACCCCAGCAATAAAAGCTAAAATGTGTGAACGAAATTTTCTTTACACATGTGGTAAAGCATACCAAGGAGCAATTGTACAGATCCAAGTAGTGCGCATGGTACGCAACGCGAAAACTAAATATGGCCGGGCTGTAGGTTGCGGATTTTCCGCACTGGCCTATCTGTTATTTTCCGGTTTGTTATTGAGTCAACTGTGCCGGGAAAATGGTCTGGGTGAACTGCATTTTCGCTGGAAGCATGAACATATGATGCTAATCAGACAGCAGCTCGCCTGGTATCTTCCGGTTATGTTACCGCTGATTTTTGTTTTCGTCGTAACGCTCGAACAGCCGACTGAAGCCTATCATGAATCACTGGGACGTCTGGTTTTTTTCATATTAATGATAGCAACAACCGTGCTGATCTATCAGCTGATGCATCCAGCACGAGGATTATTAAAGCAATATCTGGAAAAAAATGCCAATGGTTGGATCAACCGATTGAGCGGCGTATGGTTTCTAATCTTATTGATTACCCCCGCTGTGTTGATTGTTACCGCAATCGTTGGCTATATGTATACTGCCGGTCAATTGTCATTGCTCATCATCAATTCTTTGTTACTGGTTTTCGCAGTTATTATTGGCAGAGCACTGCTGATACGCTGGCTCGATATCGAACAGCGCAAACTGGCGCTTGAGCAGTGGAGAAAAAAAATTGCTGCGCAGGAGGATGGCAAAACTAAAGCCACAGAAACAGGAAGTCAAACTGCTATTGAAGAAGATGAACTGGACGTTGAAGTTATTAGCGTACAAACAATGAAGCTGCTCGATACCGCATTCTGGTTCACGATTGTGATTGGTTTTGCACTGATATGGGCGCAGGCTTTGCCAGCGTTCAATATGCTAAATGAAGTGGTGTTATGGAATACCGAAGTAACCCATGCAGATGATGTTAGTCATCATCTGTTTTTCCCAGACTTCACGCTCTTTCTTTAAATGAAATTCGTGAAAGGTTTTAAAACGGGTAATGAGCGTGCCTGAATTGCCATGAGGACGTAAACGGGTATCCACTTCATATAGCATGCCCTCAGAAGAAGGATAAGAAACCTTACGCATACAGGCCATGATCTTCTGGCTGAGTTTGTAGAACTGTTCATCCAGTTCACCAAAAGAAAGGAAGACCATGTCGAGGTCCGAACCAAAGGTCATTTCATGTCCCGCCATCCGGCCCATAGCAAGAACAATAATGTCTTTATAATAATCTGCATCCGGGAAGAAAATGGTTATTGCCTTGTCGAAGGTTGCTTCAGCCAAATTAGTCAAGGCCGTTTCTGTTTCTTTCTGGTTCAGAGTTTGGTTGATATAAGCCAGCAGGATACGCAACATGCTTTCATTTTTTTTGATCCTTAATTCTTCAAACTGTCCCTCCACATCCCGGTCGGTATCAATATTTGAAAGTGATGTATTAATCGTTTCAATATCAAAATTAAGATCTTCGTTAGTAAGGAGAGGAAGAATTTTGTCACCTCGATAGAAAACAAAGCGGGTGAAATACCAACTGGCACCAAATACCGGAATCAGTAAATGATTGAGTTTATCATCGAAGTGCCAGTTTTCTTTTTCACACACATCAAGCCAACGGTCCAGACTGGTGCTGGCCAGTTGGGTATTCCAGGCTTGTTCAATGTCGTCTTGATAAGATTCAATCGAGGCCATGTTTATTCTCCACCTGGCAATATATCCTCAAAGCAGGATGCGGATTGTTAGATATTTTATGATTTTTATTGGTCACCATTTAACTACTTAGGACCATTTCCTATATAGTCCCTTAAAAATTAAGCGTCCAAGAGATAAAACATACCTATGTGTGTGGATTTTGTAGGTAGAGGGGAGAGGAACTTTCTAAGGCTCAAATGTCTAGAAACTAACTGTATACCCTCCAGTAATGTAGATTGACAATGATTCTAGGCTCTGAAATCTAAGAAGCCCACTTTTTAGCTGAAATTCCTTGATGGACCCTTTAATTTAAATCGTCTCTGAAGAGACAACCAGGACCTTTGCCGTCAAATCAATTTTTGATTCATTCAGCCTTTCCCACGTAAAGCAACGCCCTGGGGAGAATTTAAGGGACAATATTAGTTTCCCTAAAATTATAGAATAAATGTTTGAGTCACAAATGACTCAAAAGTGGATAGGGTGACTTCAAGTTTCTAATAATCTTAGTTTGCATAAACATTTCAAAACTAATTCTGGCCCAAGAACTTTATTTAAATTCAGTTTTCTAAATTTAGGAAACCAATTGTGGCTATAGGTTCAAGCATGTTCCTTGTCATCTCTGTTGTGTCAGAAATTTGTAAGGGGAATGGAGCCCACTAGTAGAAGGTGTATTTATCTTGTATACACTAATGAATACACTGCCAGTAACAGTCAGCGGCCTTGGTTGTTGTGCATACAATTCATAGCACCTGCTTCTTGTTTCGCCACTGCCAGTGGCCATTTTTGTCTCTGCCTGGGTTTCCTGTAATGATTTGATGATTTTTTGAATATAAGTTTAATGGCCATCCGGTCCTCGAAACTGGAGGGATGCGCGCCGCGGCCCATGCCTTCGCCATGCGTGTTGAAGATCAATGCCGCGACATCGTCCAGCCCGTTGGCGCTCATCGCCTCGGCCAGCCGACCCTGCAGGCGCGGGACGGCATTCTGGAGTTCTTCAGACAACGATTGACGGAAGACGGCTGATCACGCAGCCGGCGGGGCATCTCTGCCCTGCCCTGCTCAGCGCTCCAGGCTTTCGAACCAGTCCAGCGCCATGCCGCTCCAGCCCTTCGGCAGGCCATGGCCGCCCTTGTGCAGGATCAGCTCCAGCCCGCCTGCCCCGCACTGCCAGCGCTTGCGCCAGACCCCGTCTGTTGCCTGATGGTCCGCGGCGTTGCTGGGACAGGCATTCTCCCGCCGCCACAGCTGCAGCCCCTCCCAGACATCGGCCTGCACGACACCGGCTTCAGAACCCGGGATCGCCCTGCCCTCCAGCGGCACAACCTTGTCCGCAAAGCCGTGGATATGCAGCAGCTGCACCGGGCCTCTGCATTGCTGCGTCATCGGCAGCCAGAAGCCGCCGGACACCGCCGCATAAGCCGCCGCGAACTCCGGTTGCAGGCAGGCCATCTCCCAGACCATTGAGCCACCGCGGGAAAAGCCGCTCAGCAGCAGCCGGCCCGGAACGGCACCGGTGCGGGCGGCGGCATCCGCCAGCACACCGCGCAGAAACGCCGCATCATTGCGCGGGTAAGTGTTCCAGCCGTCGCGCACAGACCAGTCCGCGGGCTTGCCTTCCTTCCAAGGCAACCCGCTGGGGGCAATCACATAGCTGACAAAACTTTGGGAATTTCAACACTGTTTGAAGAGTCCGGGAAAGCTGAATATTTTTGTTCCGAAAGTGTTGTACTCTCTTCCATCTTGATATTACCACTTTGTGTTATCGCATCAAAAAATATTTCATCCGAAGTCTCATTGAAGTTTGGACTTGGTACGACTGGAGAAAATGATTTATTCTCATCTTTATGTACATCTTGTAGCTTCTTATTATCTGCAATAAAAGGTTTGGACCAAATGAACAATTCACCTGAATATTCATCTTTTATTTCATCCTTGGTAGCTTTGTTTTCTAATCCAACTTCTTCAGTTTCCTGTTCTTGCTCTGGAAAGAAAGATGGAATCGGAGAGTTAGATCTTGATGGTATTGACCCACTGCTTAAAGAAATAGGACCAAACATTTCATCAGGCTCCTCAACAATCTCTTCAATTGCTATCTCTTGATTTTCCTTTAGTACAACTTTTCTAATTACTTTTTTATGCTTCAGTACAATGATATTTTCAGTAACTGCTTCAGTTATAGGCTGAGTATCAATGGCATCAGAGTTTTCAAAGTCTAGCTTTTCACCATCGATAATAACAACTTTGCGGAAGTCTTCTCTTCTGTTAACACTTCTTCTCGCTGGTTGTACTTGATTCTCTAGTTTTCTTGCTTCAAATCCCTCAGATACAGTATCATACTGGATATTGACAGCCCGAATAAGCTGAAAGGATTCTAAAATAGGTTCTGAGGTGCAAAGCACTTGCGTAGTATCTCTATCTCCTTCTTCAACCAAACTGATAATAGTAACATCTGAATTAGTATCAGATGGCAATTTTTTCCCATAAGGCAGTTTTTTTCCAAAACACATTTTTCAACTTTTGGTTACTATGGGCTTTGATTCGCCTTTTGCTAGGTTGCAGCTCCTGCTGCAATTATGATGGCACCTACAGATGGTAGAATTAAATAAAACAAACAAACAAAAGACGTAGATGTAAGCAATAAATTCAAATGAGCCATTAAACATCTCTCTACGATGGTATGGTGCTTTACTGTGGTAGCGCAGTGGGTTTGACCTTAGCTTGGTAATACGAGACCCAAAGATCGAACCTTGCCGTAACAAAACACTGCATAGCCGATCCAGGGACCTTAGTTGTCTAAGCGTGGTTAATGTGATTACTTCTACGATTGGTATTCTGCTAGCTCTCTTAATGTTGCATAGCCTCGTGATGAGCAGACAGTTTATGAGACTTAGAAAGTGGGGTGGAAGGTGCAATATAAGACAAGAGTGATTTTAATGTTTTGGTTAATGGTTTTGGACCATAAATATTACAATGGTGCCGTTTTTTTCAATAAACTTTTACTTTTAAGATTAACCGAAATAATAGTTACCATTTTGAGTCAGTGTCAGATGGCAATTTTTTCACATTAGGCGGTTTTTTTAAACGTATTTTTCAACTTTTGGTTACTATGGGCTTTGGTTCGCCGTTTTTTGGGTTGCAGATACTGCCGCAACCATGATAGCACTTACAGATGGTAGAATTAAAAAAAATATATACTTAGCTGTGATCAATAACTTTTCAATGGGCCATCAAGCAGTTTTCTACGATGGTATGGGGTGTAAGCTTCTTTTTTCCTTTTTTTTGTATTAATCTCAAATAGCCGACATAATTAAGAAATTAGAAGAATGGTGATGCAATAAACGAGCCATATAATAAATAAAATGCATCATATTAGGCATTTCTGTAGTATTCTGAAAAATTAACTGTTAACACTGGAAAAAGTATGTTTTGCTTATAGCAATTACGGAATCCTCTGTAGATCTGTCTGAGGATCTCCCGATTAATTCTGAGACAAAGACGAAAATTTCATTTTTCAACTTCACAACTTCACAGCTCTATATACCCAAGACTGGGATGCCCCTTCTGTCGACAATAAAAGGTCCTCACCTCCAATGACTTTCTTTTACTTGTCCCACTAAAAAAACAAAAAAAAAAAAAACAACAACAAAAAAACACCCGTACAAAAAAGTCGTCCAAAGGGATTCTTCCCAAGGAGAATTTTCCAGTCGATGAAGAATTCATAGAACTCAAATTTATTTAATAAATCTGTTTCCAATTGATAAGCTACATTGAAATCATAGCTCGATTAGTTTTTGAAACAGACTTCATTTCCAGAACAAACATAGAACTTGTCATTTTTTTCGTTTCACAACTTCCCAACTCTATATAGGCTATCCAAGATTGGGAAATTCTATCTCCTCCTAATACCCATACAATAGAATCAGTTATCTTTTGCTTCTTTAAACTTACCTCACCAGTTAAAAAAATAACTGCCCGACAACTGCAACCACACATCAAAAAAGTTTTAAGCAGGAATCCTTCCCAAGAGAAATTTCCTGATCTCTAAACAGGTTTAAGTGACGAGCAGCTGGTCCATGGCGGTGTTGCCGCAGCGCTCACCGACGCCCAGGGCACAGCCGTGCACCTGGTCGACGCCGGCTTCGATCGCAGCGATCGCGTTGATCAACCCCAGGCCCCGGTCGTTGTGGCCGTGCCAGTCGAGCTTCACGCCGTCGATGCCGCTGGCCTTCACGAGCGCCTGCATGTGCTTCACGAGCTGATGCACGCCGTGGGGCGTCACGTGGCCGACGGTGTCGCAGATGCACAGGCGCCGGGCGCCGTGATCGAGGGCTGCCTTGTAGAGCGCGTCGATGGTCTCCGGCTTGGCGCGGGTGGTGTCCTCGGTGACGTACATCACCTCGAGGCCTTCCTTGACGGCGAAGTCGATGGCCTCGGTGGTGTGCTTGAGCATGCGCTCGAGGTCCCAGTTCTCCGTGTACTTGCGGATCTCGGACGACCCCATGAAGGCGGAGACCATGATCGGCACGCCCGTCTTCTGGACGATGTCCACGACCGGCTGGATGTCCGCGAGCACCGTGCGCGCCGCGCAGTTGGCGGAGATCTTCAGCTTGGCGTCGCGGATCTCCTCGGCGAGGCGGGTGACGTCGGCCACCGCCCGCGGCCCGGCGCCGGGCAGGCCGATGTCCGCCGTGTCGATGGACAGGGCGTCCATCAGGTGCAGGATCTCGATCTTGTCCTCGATCTTGGGGTCGTGAACCGACGGCGACTGCAGGCCGTCGCGCAGGGTCTCGTCGTCGAGGGTCACCCGCGGGCGCTCGGCGGGGCGATCGACCTCGTTCCAGTCGTAGATCAGGTCTTCTGTGTAATATTTCGTCTTTTTCTTTCTTGTCGTTAATTGCGACTTAGTAAACTAGTCTATTCATGTAGCATCTGGCATGCATGAAGGATTTGGCTTTCAGGTGGGTAGGATAGGAAACAGACAATAAATTTGCCGATTATAAGGAAAACAAATAAAAAATCAATTGAGAATAAGAAATTTTAAAAGAGAGTGAAAATGGATACAAAGGCTCTGGATAATTAATCGAGAGTGAAAAGTGATCTTCAAAAGGGATTACAAAAGTGATCTTCATCAGCTAATATACTGAAGTATTACAGTTAAAACAAACTGTATACAGAATAAAGTAATTCTTTCCGGGTCACAGATAGTTTTTATTTCATTGGCTGAGAGGGTTAACAGGAACTTAACAAAAATGGATACAAAAAGAATTATGCGTGTTTGAGTTTTTTTGTGTCCTCTGACCCTGAAAAAATCCTTGCGTAAAACACCCCCCTCTAAAAATATTCCTGGGTACCGCCTTGTCTATCATTCCCATACACACGATGTAGGTATCTTTTCCAAGACCACACTTCTTCCTATAACGAACAAATAAAATTCAAATAGAGAGAAGTCCTCCTAATAGACAGTTGAAAACAGATACAAAAATTTCTAGATATTTCGACCACATACAGCAGTAATTGTCAGCAGAAAAACTTAAAACAAACGGCATTTATACAGAACAAAATAATTACTTCCTGGTCATAAATAGTTTCCGGTTTATATGAAAAGTTACATTTACCTATGTCTTATATGGAATATTCAGAGAATTATCATTCGTTTTCGGGGAGAAACAGTGATGTGCCAAGACGCTTTGGAATGAAGATATACTCATCAGCAATTATGATATATTTATCACGAGTGGATCATTATCACAACAGCTTGTCATTTTTCACTAAGGGGGCTGAGGGGATTCGAACCCACGACCCATTGGTTTAAAAACCTAAACCTTAACCATTGGACCATCGAGTCCAATAATGAAGGTGAGAAATTTTCAAGTCAATCTTGTCATGCTTTCTCCTTCACTCAGTGGGTATGGGGAAATTATTTGATTATTTATATATAATTATTTATTGGGTTTGGGTTTGAGCCTTCGTCAGTGCCAGAGATATTATAAGTACTCAGCAGACAAGGCTCAAAGCCAAAAGTGCATGCATGGCGAACACCTCGTATCTGTCGATGATATCTAAAGTTGGTCTACAGGTCACTGAAGAAAAGTTAAAGATTATTCACTGCTCTTCTGTTTATCAGACATGGAGGTGTCCCCTTGGAGGTTGTTGAAAATACACAGACAACCAGACAGTCAGGATATGCCATATAATTAAAAAAAATGGCAACATGGAAGAAATGGAAAAAATTCAAAGTCTGCAATACAATGTTGTGACCTGTTCTGACATTTGACTCTAAACTGTGGGGAAGAGCAGCAGAAAGAAAGAAGAAAGGTTATTGGAAAAGACAGATTTGAAAATGATGAGGCATATCAAAAGAGCAGCAAGAAGACACAAAGACATCAGAAAAGTACTTGGCCTAGAAAAGTTATCAGTCAAGGTAGGCCCCTACTAAGTAGAAGACTATGGTGGTATGGGCAAATGTCTCTAATCGCCACACGATGATTACACTTTCGGGGTACTACGCTACTGATCTACTCAAGATTCAATCTGCCATAGTCTTGTGCTCCGTGATTGATGAGAATAATTTTACTGTTCCACTGCGTGAGTGAAGTCCATCGTAAGGGATCCTCTTCAGATGCATTGAAAGCTTACATTAGCAGATGCTTTGATGCCCCTCTTTAATGTATATTGAACTAAATAGTATCCTCGTCAAATAAGAGCCATTTCAAAGAAATAAGCTTTACTTAGATCACTTACGAATGGGATTCTTTGGGGTCTGGGGGGTGGGGGTGAAGGAGTCAATTTTTATACGCAATGACTGTCGGAAAGCACAGTAAAACGGTTACCACGTTATCAACTGGAGCCGTAAGGTCTGCCATCAAAATAATCGATACGAAACGGTTTTACTGTGCACATTGTTATGCAGTTTAAAGCCACAACGTCCACTTTGACTTTCACAAACTCTAGAAAAGTTTAAAAGGTTAAACCAGATTTCAGCAACAGATACTATTCGTATTACAACTAATGCCTAAAAAGCTCAGAATACAAAAAACGCAACCACATTTTTATGAAAATAGTTCATTCTGTGCTATTCGAGTGGTGCAGATGTGTATACTGGAAAATTGTAATTGATTATAATCCAACGTATAACTAAGAAAGAGTCATTTGTATCAGGAAACTGATTGAAGTGCAAAATTGCTAGTACGTTGAAAATGTCATTATTAATCCATTTGCTCCGTTTCATAATTGAAGAAAAACCATCTGCGGTATAGGAGAAAAAAAATATCGATTTTTTTTTTCACTGCCGCTCTAAAAAAGGTAGCGTTTACAGACTGGGCGGTAAACATTCTACTGACGTCGCATTAGTAGACCACAGATCTGAGATCATGCAACAAAAGACTGTTGCATAGATAGATAGATGCCACTACATGTTTATTTACAACAAGAATTCAACCATATAAACAAACAGCGCAAATGCCTAATGGCATACTTAAGCGCGTGGTATATCACCAAAAAAAATAAAGAAAAAAAGAAACATAAACAAAAGAAATAACCGCCATTACTTCAGCTTAAACTAATGTGCACTTCTTACGGAAATCAAACTTCAACACTCACAACGGAAATAGCATTCATAGTTTTGTGTTTAACCTGAATAGAGAACAATTTCTCTAGTTAACAAAACTAAAGAAGTGTCTAGTAGATTTGGCTCTCTGAATCGGTGGATAGCGTTTTAAGCTTATTTGTTTTTCTCCATTTATTGATGTATGTGCATTTATTGAAAGCTCTTGAGTTACTAAAATTCTATTAAATCTTTGGTCAATTGAAGAGAAAGCGAAAAATAGACTTGTACAGGTTGATCCGGTTAACGAAAGGAGAGAAGAAGTTGGAGCCCTCTAACCTTTCCGCCACATATGACGTTCCAATATGTATACAAAGTGGTGGAAAGTGGATAACTCCTTGATACTCGTAATCTATGAAAAAAATAGAACAAAAAAGAGGAGAGAAAAAAGATATGGCTTTAGTGAGGCTTCTAAAATATAACTTTTTATTTAGTTTCTCTGCAAAGTAATATACAAGCTTCTTTAACATAGTGGCGGAAACTGGGTTTTCTTATAAGCAGAAAGGAGAATACAATTCTAATAAAAAAACGTTGGTTGTTAAAACTAAGATACGTAGTAGTTGTAGAAATAGCTCTGGAAAACAAATAATCAAAAAAAGACTTTAACAATAGAAACCCCAAATATCAAAGTCTTATGACACAGGGCTTCTAAAACCTGTTTGTTGAACACCCCCCCCCACCCGTCTCATTGCTAAGTTACCCAACTGAAATACACACTTGGATAAATACCCTAAAATTCATACAACGAAGTTTAAATAAAGATAAAACAGCAACGATTAATCAAGCAACACGTTACACTCGATGTGAAATTCAAAGATGATAAACAAGCATTGCTATTCTAAAAATAAGAAACTTAAAATTATTTGAGAAAACTCAAAAAGAAGAATTTATTACCTGAAAAACCAATTATTCAAAATCTCTAAAATATATTATCCGACAAGCAAAAACTTTTAGAACTAGTCAACCAGTTTTACTCTCGGACAAGTTGAAAAATATATTATTATGCAAAAGATTTTCCCAGTATGAAAGCAGCTGAAATAATTACTAGTATTTTTAAAAGTCACATGTTACCATTTATTACTAGACTATTGCTGGAACTGGCCAAACCGACTTACAAAAAAGATGATCTGTTACAGCTGTCAAACGGAATCTTTGAAGTTGGTGCTAAATTGTGGCTGAAACTTGTGTTTCTTTTAAGTATAAGGAACTTATAATTCTTGCAAAAAGCTGTTGGTCATCGTAAAAAAAAACTTATCAGAGTTGTTACTCTCCTCTTGGCTCTTCCGACCTCGTCACAAGTGCCATATGAGGTCTTACCTCTTGTTTTTAATCGGGGTATTATATAAGTACTTAAAGATTAGAAAATTTAGAAGGGTGAAAGGAAATGTTGAAAAACTATGTGAGAACTATATGACGGAAAAAAAAATTATTTTCTAGAAATGAAAAAGAAGAGGAAACGAGGAAAGGAGTTACATCCAGAACATCTCAGTATGGACCAAGCTCCACGGGACACAAGAAAGAAAAGAAGAAGAATTTAAAATATGTGTTAGACAAGAATTTGTATATTTATAATATTTTAGAGTAAATTTATTTAAAAAAAGCATCAGTGATTTACGATAAAAGAACTAAATACAACATTTATGCAAGTGTACCTTTCGATTAGCATGATCCAGCAATTCTCAAATGGATACTTGTGTATTATAGCGACCGCAATGTTGTTCTTGATCTATCGTAAAACCGGTTTCTCTGAGTGTCCTCAGAGATAATTAGCTTAGCGTCAATGAGATAAAATACTATGCAGGTAATTAAATATCTATTATATAGAGTTGGTTAGGTCAAATATTTAATATAATACTTTCTGGGCAGCCTGTTTTCCATAGTCCTCTTTAGTAGTTTCCTTAATTTTGTTATTAAAGCATTATATTTTCATCTTAATTTGGTATATTTCATTATGATTAACCCAACTCAACTTCTTGAGCGTGATCACTATAATGCATAAGTACCCTCAAAAGTCTAAGTGCTTTCACTCCCCCTTCCCCCACCAAGAGAAATAAAGAAGAATTTTCAACTGAACGTTTCCAGCCAACTTTATGCAGTACACGCAGATTTTCAATTTTTTTTTTATTACAGACTGGAAGCTCTCTTTGGAAAGCCATCAATGCCATACTTACAGGAAAAAGTAATGAAACAAACGCCAGTAACATAGATTCATACACTGCGCACTTTGTAATAAGACCTGACTCACTGCAGCATTACCGTCCTAAAAAGAGGAACCAAATACTTCAGTCTTACTTCAAGTTTACTGTAGTGCGTCATCCTTTCGATAGAATCGTATCTGGATACACAAACAAGTTCAACCCAGGTCAAAAATGGTTTAAACAATTCTATGGTACCAAAATCATTGAAAAATATCGACCAAAGGCTACGACAGAAGAAATAGAAAGTGGGACTCTGACGTTTCCAGAGTTTGTTGACTACCTCACAGACCCTGAGACAGTATCTGCACCAAAAGTTGATGCTCATTGGATACAATATCACCGACTATGCCATCCATGTAATATAGAACAGGACTATATATTAAGGTTTGAGTCACTTAAAGAAGATACAGATTATCTGCTGAGCTCTAGAAATCTTACCAAATTTGTGACCTATGACTATAATCCTCCTGCAACAAATAGTGATAAAGTGAAAAAGTTTATGCAAGAACTAAGGATTGAAAAAATACTTCAGTTATATGAAGTTTTTAAATTTGATTTTGAATTATTTGGCTATGACTTTGAAATCGCGGATTATGCCCCATAAATTGGAGTCAATTTTGTTTCAAAGAAGAAGAACGATGATTATATTTTCATTTGTATTTCCATTTATTCACAAGTAGGGGGGTGTCTCTCTCAATACCTCGCTCTTACGCTAAAGTTTTTTTTAACTTTTAAAAGAGGCTATTATTCTAATTAAACATCCTTTGTTATTCAGGAGTCACTTTTAAATAACTGATCAAAAATCAAACTTAGGTTATTATAAGGTTATTATTACTTAAAAAAATTTAGATTAATATGTAAATTTGATTTTAATTATTCATGTTTGGTGAGCAATCTTCAAGACCTGCATTAATCCAAAAACGTGCAGAAATTGAATGAAAAAACAAGTTTTTTTTAACTGAAAGTAAGCAGCGATATTTAAACTTAAAACAAACAGAAATTATTCCATATGTGAATGGGACTGTCCCCCCCCAATACCCCACTCTTTACGCTAAAGTATCTTATGGTTCTGAAACCATAAAGGTTTTAGTTCTAAAAGGTAGAGTTGCGAGAAAGAGTCAAACTTTATTGTAAAAAGCGGGGCGTTGAGGAGGGGATAGCCCCTTTCACACATGGATTAATTTCTGTTCGTTTGAAGTTTTAATGTCGCCCCTTACGTAGGACGTAGTACGTAAAAGAACTAGCCTGCATGTAATTTTTGGTGGTAACAGTCACTAAATATAAAAAAAGAAATGTGGCCACGAAATCAGTAAAAACAAGCAAAAAACGTATAGCACAAAATAGCACAAGAAGGATTCGCTTTCTTTTCAGGGAGTATTTGTCTTTGGGAGTTAAATTTTTGTTCAAATGTTTAAATTTTGAAGATATAAACAACTATCAAATTCATTTAGTAAGTTTCGCTCAATTATTTTCACGGTTCGAACGTTCGCGACCAATTGGAACAGCTACGTGAAGAGGTCCAAAAAACGGATGACGCCTTGAAAGCGGTTAGCGACAAAGTGATCGAGCTTGATTTCAGTGACAAAGTCAAGGGCTTGGAAACCAATTTCGGGCGCTTGGACGAAGATGTGCGCGAGTTCCATCTCAATCTCGGCGGTTTACAAAACTCCATTTCCAAATTATCCGATTCTACTCAGAAATTTCAGACCCAGGCAGAAAGTATGACCATTAAGCAAAGGTCACTGGAGGATCAAATCACGGGACTCAACGCCATCAATGCCACCGAGGTCACTTCTGGCTTGGGCCAAATTAAGGGGATTCTCAATCGCGTGGAGAGCTTGGAACGGTTCCGGTTTCCTGGATAAGTTTTTCGCCCATTTTCGCGAACCTGGAAAGGAGAGAGCGACATGGTTCAAACCACGGTTGAACAAGAGTATGAGGAACGGATCGCGGCCATGGAAGCCCGTTTTCGTGACCTTGAACGGTTTATGGCCCAGCAGGTCCGCGTTGAGCTCAGGCCGGACCGGGCCTCCTCTTTTCTGGGGCAACCTTTGGTTCTCAAGGTGAAAGTGACACAAATGAGCAATGGCAAGCCGCTCGGCAACGTGCCGTTGACCTTGGTGACCTCTTGGGGGCGTCTGCAATTTGTCGATGGCTTCGAAATTCAGGAAGGTGCCAGTGTCCGGTTGCGAACCTTGCCTGATGGAACCGGCCAAGTTCGGTTTTTGGCGCCCACGACGGAGCCTTTGCTCCAGAATCAGGCCCAAGCCTTGGCAGCCTTTCTCTATAATGTCTTCGTGCATTTGTCATCAGGCATGACACTCTTGGGATAGGAGTGGCGCCCACCCCTACCAATGTAGTGCTAGAAGCTAAGGAAAGAGGAACATTCGTGTTGCTTCCGACTGCGGTCGATGACATTCTGTTCAGCAGCAGACTCTAAGAAACTAAAAGACTGATCATATGAGAAAAGAGGAAAAGAACTCTCGATTAAAACATTTAATATTCTATCTTCATATTGTAGATGCTCGGCATATGTCATACAAATGGTTTAAAAGATCCGTGTGACCTTAGTTTAACAACAATACTGGAGGTTCATTAGCATACGTACATTGTAACTGACCGTTGCAGGCGCTCCGCCCCTTTGGAAAAAATAGCAAATTTAAAAAGTCAGACAAACATTATCAAAATCTGCCTGTCAGAAAGGCTTCAGTACGGAAAACATGGGTCACTATAAATTGTTGTATCTGCCCTTATTCCATATAAAAATCGTATATGATTTAAACGAAAAACGGGAATAAGACCTAATCTTTACCTCTGCAAGAACAATTAGTAACGTAAGAATGGAAAAACATGAATAAACCTCTTGTTTAAGACCCGTAGCTCCTGACCGGCATGTCAATGGCCATTCGCCAGCCTACAGGCGCGTTGGGCTTAGCATTAAATAACAAATGTTCTGAATTAAATCTTGATAGTTACTGAGACTAAATTAAATCACATGTGTATTGTTCTACAAAATGCGCGTGTGGCTAACAAGATGAAATTACAAGCTAATACAATCGTACCTTATCGCTTTGTGGTAAAAAAATCGACATATGCAAACGATGTCTACCAGAAGATTAGCCTGTAAGTTTCCGAGATCTACACCTTTCTACTGGATATAATTTTTGCCACGTAAAACACTAGGAGACACTTAGAATTTTTTTCCTTTTCAAGTGAAACATTCCTTCAAGCTGCTTCAATTTCTAAGCACCCGTCAGTATTTTCTAAACTTATGGTTATTTCAAGAACCCTGTCCTTCAGATCACTAATTTAGTTGTTGCAGTAGAAGTCTTCGGGAGGCTAAGTTAGCTCAATCGATAGAGAGCTTGTCTTGCAAGCTGAAGCTTGATGGTTCGAGACTATGCTTTGCCCTCAATCTGAAAACTCCTATCGCAAACCCAGCAGGAAAATGGGTACCTGGTATTGGCTGGGAAGGCATAAAAGGCGGCGAGTAGAGGAACTACCCACCCTGCAATGCCGTAACACAGAACATGTGATTTTCTACCATATCACATCCCGTCCCCTATCCTTTGAATGAGACTACGTTTACTTTAGTACGAGTTTGTGCTTAAACTTCAACAATCTGTCCTCCCAATTATACTACAAATGAGATTAGTTCAAATCGCTATGTAAAATTGTGTCAGTAAGACACAAATGTTCAAACTCTTTGTCGGTGAAATCCTTTTGTGAAATCTACAGCTGTATCATCGTGTTATCAGATCTGCGGTGTGTAAAGACTCATATCTTGATGTTCTAGGTTGATTACTTTAGACGAAGCTGACCTAAAGGTGATAATTGACCAAAAACTGTGCTTGTCAGAAGTCTCAGAGGCCATGCTATGGGAAAGACGTAAATACTGAGGTTCCTCAAATTAGTTTCAAGTGGGTCTTCTTTTTCGCTTATTGACAGAGCTTCAATACTTAGGAATAAATTGAGTATAGATATCAAGGAAATAGGTAGCTGTGGCCATTTTAAGTCTGATTTATTTGTGGAGTTGCTCGGTCGGTATACTTTGGAAACCGATTAACTAAAATGAATTTTCCATAGGTTATTCATTTGTAATATTTATGTATTTTTTTGTTTGTAATTTTTTGTTGTCTTGGGGTCACGTAAGGTAATGTATTGCTTATGTTTCTTTTTTATTGTTTTTGATTTCGGTATATGGTCTCATTCTCCGTATTCTCTCTTTATTTTCCTTGAATTTAGCACCGCCTCGCAAGCTTCGCTTATGTTGTGCTATTGACTAAGAAATGTTTATTTCTGATAAAATTGTTCTAATACTACTACTACTAGTGAGGTATTGAGAAGGTGATGAACACCCTTATATACGTAATAATTTCTATTTGTTTTAAGTACTAATACTGCTCCTTACTTCCAGTTGAAAAAAAAACTTTTTCTTTTATTTATTTTCTCATTTTTTGTTTTGTTTAAATGATGCTAAAAAATCCTGCATCCCCTTCATGGAAATTCTCTTTCCTTATGATAAATTCCTCCATGGAAAACTCCTAAAAAGTAACCCCCTTCCCTCAACCCTCCCCCCACCAAGAAAAGGTTTTCAGTAAAAAACAAGTTTTTTTTACTGAAAGTAAGGAGTGACATTAAAACTTAAAACGAACAGAAATTACTTCGTATATGAAAGGGGCTGCTTCCTCATCCTGGGTAGATGCTGTTATTGCTTTTCTTTTTCTTGTTTTTGCTCCATTTATTGTTGTTGATTGTAAGACGGGCTATTAATAAAATTCAGTTCATTTAATACACTGTATGTCGGATTTAAAGAAAGGATCTCACAAAAAATTATATCTTATCAGAATCAGAGATCAACTCAATTTTATAGGTTAGGAGGAAGAAGGGGATTCCTAAGTTACTGCCAGGTGCTTGTTTACTACAAGAAAAAGTCAGATCTTAACCAAACTAGTTGGGAAATTAAACATAGGCTCTTAGTTATGTCTGTTTTTATTCTGCCTCGCCTTACCTCTGTGGAAGGGGGGAGGGGAGTCAAAACTCTTAATATCTTCTGCAATTGCCATACGGATGGGTGAAACTCATTGAAAAAACTGGTCAAAGTCCATACTTGTGGTGTTATGCGCATGTGCTCAGTAGCACCTCTATGAAGAAAGGGCTACATTAGCAGCTAGGAATAATGTTCCGCCTTTAGAGGGCACGTGTATAATCCGATAGAAAACTTCCCTTGTGCTGTCCTCTAGCTGTAACTCATGGGCTTCATTTGCTGTTACCGGAGATCAAGCTTGTTTTTAGTTTAATCTGGTCGAATATATTGCAAATTCCATGATTGATTCTAACATTTTCTTTAACCTAAGGCTACAATCTTTGGTTTTCAATTAAGAAATAAATGAATTTATAAGTAAGAAAATATCAGATCCAAGCAACCAAGATTGCGTCCTAGATTTTCATTTCTTTTTCATTTTTAGGTCACAAGATGAAAAACGAGAGAAATTGCAAAAAACTTTCGCGTAAAGAGTGGGGCGTTGAGGAGGAAAAGCCTCTTTCATATACGGAGTAATTTGTTCGTTTTAAGTTTTAATGTCGCTCCTTACTTTCAGTTAAAATCTCGTTTTTTTATATTTAATTTCTGAATGTTTTTGAATTATTGCATGTTTTGATTTTTGCTCTCCGCACATAAATAATTAAAACAAATTTGTATATTAATTGTTTTTGGCTAAATGGCTTTCTCACAGTTTAAATCGGAAGATTTTGAGAGAAAAAGGAGCGAGGGAGGAGGCCAAGTTGCTCTCTAATTTTTTGATTACTTAAAAAGGCAACTAGAACTTTGAATTTTTTACTAACGCTATCATTAGTAAAAATATATACGTAACTTATGTAACAAACTTCTATATTCGTATGTTTTATTACGTAAATGAGCCTCGTGAATACCTGGCTCTTTACACTGAAACTTGAATTTTGTCCTAATTGCTTAAGAATGACCACTGAATCACAAAGGTCATGGAATATATAGTTGAAATTACTAAAAATACTTAAGCGTGAAGAGTGAGGTATTACGAACAGGAGAACCCCTCATATGCGTAATAATTTCTGTTCGTTTTAAGTTTTAACGCTGCTCCTTACTTTCAGTTGAAAAAACTTTTCATATTTATTTTTTCATTGTTTTTTTTAAAAATAATACTAGAAAGTCCTGCGCCCCCTTCATTGAAATTCTCTTCCCCCTTGACAAATTCATCCATGGAAAAATCCTCCCACGTAACCCCCCGTCAGCTTCCCCTCCCCCAAACCAAAAAATCCCCCAATTGCGTGCCATTTTTGACTTATAAAAGAAGCAAATGTGTACTTCAACACTTAAATTACTTTTACCACTTCAAATATTGAAGTCAGTCAGTCGTCAACATCTTTCTCGTCCTCAACGTTGATAAACACACCGTTTCGAAGAATGTCAAATATGTTGATTATTAGTGCAGTCTCTAGCAGAAGGACACCTCCCCTCTCTCAGAACGTCTAAAAACAACTAAAATTAGTTGTATCCTTTCCTCACCCCTTTTTGCCGGCGACATAAATGTATGGTCCCGTAGAGCAACTGGCAGAGAAAGCTAATGAGCAGCGGCCCTATGTTTAGTCTATCATAAATAGTTAACTGACGCGAAACCTTAAACCTTATATTACCTAAGTGCTAATCCTGAATAGTTCAGCTGGCTTTGTAAATGAAGATGTGTCGTGAAGAATCATTACGTAATGTAAGGGTTCTACCCTGTCATTATTACGGTGTGTTACAAGGGAATTGACGTAAACAAGTACGATTTTACAATCATACTTAATGAATGACCATCATAAGAAAACGTAAGCAACAACCACTCAGTGATTTCGTGTGTGTGCTGATTCCGATGAGTTGACTGTCTTACGGCATATGGTCCGTACATTCGCGTCCATACATTCTCGTACATTGCGAAGTTGAAATTTTCGACAATTCGACATATCAAATATCTAAGTGACCTATTGTTCCATCTAAGCTTTGCCCCGCGCACTGTAAAGCTTAATTATGAAAAACTGAAGTTATTCGCGTAATCCTCCTCTAATCCATGGTAGTTAAATGGTCTTATAATGTCTTCGTGCATTTGTCATCAGGCATGACACTCTTGGGATAGGAGTGGCGCCCACCCCTACCAATGTAGTGGTAGAAGCTAAGGAAAGAGGAACATTCGTGTTGCTTCCGACTGCGGTCGATGACACTCTGTTCAGCAGCAGACTCTAAGAAACTAAAAGACTGATCATATGAGAAAAGAGGAAAAGAACTCTCAATTAAAACATTTAGTATTCTATCTTCATATTGTAGATGCTCGGCATATGTCATACAAATGGTTCGAAAGATCCGATAGGTTCGATAGCTCAGAGAATGCTTAGCATACGTACATTGTAACTGACCGTTGCAGGCGCTCCACCCCTTTGGAAAAAATAGCAAAAAAAAAAAAAATTCAAAAAGTCAGACAAACATTATCAAAATCTGCCTGTCAGAAAGGCTTCAGTACGGAAAATATGGGTCACTATAAATTGTTGTATCTGCCCTTATTCCATATAAAAATCATATATGATTTAAACGAAAAACGGGAATAAGACCTAATCTTTACCTCTGCAAGAACATTTAGTAACGTAAGAATGAAAAAACATGAATAAACCTCTTGTTTAAGACCCGTAGCTCCTGACGGCATGTCATAGGCCATTCGCCAGCCTACAGGCGCGCTGGGCTTAGCATTAAATAGCAAATGTTCTGAATTAAGTCTTGATAGTTACTGAGACTAAATTAAATCACATATGTGTTGTTCTATAAAATGCGCGTGTGGCTAACAAGATGAAATTACAAGCTAATACAATCGTACCTTATCGCTTTGTGGTAAAAAAATCGATGTTGAATTAACCAACTTTTTTGTTCTCTATCTTTTGATTGATTTTTTATAATAAATCAAGACAATTGATTAGCAGTTGTACGACAGCAAAATAACTATAATTATAACCAAAAAAAGGTAAACAAGTCATAAAATTTCACTGAGTAGTAAAGAAAATATAGAAATGTAAAAATTTTTATGTCGGGCTAGATGATGTTGTTTATCCAATCTTTCGGGTACCCAATGCCGGGGCATTTATTTAAAAAATTGTTTAGAATTTCCTTGTTCCAGTCTGTTCTCACCCACGCCCCCGCATTTATCTAGACAACATCTCTCTACGTATTCAAACCCGCATGCTCGAACTTTTGTTGTTACTAAACAAGCACACTCAGCTTTTTGTGAAATGTCACAACACTTCCTTGGGCAAACGTTTGACATTTTTGTTCCACTTTAAGTGCTAAGCAATAAAAATTGACTTTAATGAGGGAACTTAAGCCGTCCGACAGATCTTTGTTGTGACCCATTTTTAAAGACGAACTATATTATACGTTACTGCCCTTATTGTTTCCGTCGATTAATACGACGTGTGATATACATTTGACAAGCTTTTAACCAACTTTTGACGAACTTTCAGTAACTGTAAGGTGTGACAGGCTTCACACCCCGAAATTGCGACGCGCGGACATTTATCGATATTGCTCTTCTCGTCTCAAAATGCTTAGTTGAATAGCAAATGTCCTTTATGTCTGGTACTAATTGATAGCTAGCAGACTACATTCCGGCAGCTGAGAATTTATTAAAAGGTACTTTATTCAATTTCAGCATAATTGAGGATGAAGTTTTGAATGACCATGATGGCTTATTTTACATTCAAATTGAAAGATACCCTGAAGTCGAGCCAAATAGCTAAAATTTAGACAAAGAAAAACAGAAATGGACATGCTCTGTTTAATGAACATAACACTCAAAGTTAACGCAATCCTACTTGAAAAAAAACTCTGCGTCCCATAGACAGACACCATTACTATGTAAACAAAGAAGTTTTTTCTCAGATAAAATTGGTTTTATGTACGTATATAAATATATATATATATTTATATATATATATATTCTCAGCAGACACATTGCAATTATATATAATTTTTAAAGAGTGGAGCATTACCAAAATAGCTTGCAACCTAACGGAGCTGACCGGATTCGAACCCACGACCCCATGGTTACTAAACCAACGCCTCAACCACTGAGCCATCAATGGTAATGTGGTAATGCTCCACTTTTAAAAATTATATATATACATATATATATTTATATGTATATATATGTGTGTGTGTCTGCTGAGAATATATCTATATCTATATCTATATCTATATATATATATATATATATATATATATAATTCATCAAATACACAATTTCGTTGACTTTTCGATCTTATCGTTTTCAAAAATTGCTTTACATATGTTAGTCAGTGAATCATCATAGCAAACGCTAATGGAACTTTATGTTCCGTGGTTTACACAGCCGACACTGACACCTCCTCTTTGTATTGCGTTTCCGCATTTGTTATTTAGTTTCATGTTTTTACCTTGCAAGATGTAGTCATACAGTCTATACATTATTCTCATTATAAAAAATATAAAAAAACAAAGATTTTGTAATTAAGTACGCTGGAAATTAAAACACAGGGATGGAACGAAAGAGGGAGTGACAAAGTACGACTAATGACGCGAGACATTTCTTAAAAGTGAATAAGTAAAAAAACAAAAACAAGTTTTTTCAGCAGAAAGTAAGGAACAACATTACAAATTAATCCGAACAGTAACTATTCTCCATTTTAGGGGACCTTCCTCCTCTGCCCCTCACTCTTCACACTAAAGTTGTTTAGTATTGTAAAAAATATTATTAATCACACCATCAGGTCAGTATATCCTATTGTTGAGATCTCAGAGGATCCTATTGTTGAGATATCAAGCTCTTATAAACCAAAATGTGGAACTTGGAACCTTGGGCCAGAAGAAAAATCACGGATGTGTGTTTACTTGCTTGTTTTTTCCCCACGGCTAATCGTACCAAACAATTTATCCAAGAAGATAAGGAGAGGGTTCATTTTATCAGAAATCAAAAGTCATAGTGCCCTTTTTAAGTAACCATAAAGATCCCTACCCCTCTTTTCTCCAAAAGTCATCTGGTCAAAATTTTGAGATAGCCATCTGATTCAACCTAGTTGAAAGTTTTGATAACTATATTGCTGGGGATAATATGGTGTTCCACAGTCCCTGGAAAGAGGGCTGCAAGTACTAAGTTATGCACCCATTACTCACATGTAGCATTTTTCTCGGGAAATGAAGAAATTTTGGGGGAGAGGGTTTTTTTTACTAGGAAATTTTCTATTAGGAGTAAAGTATCCGGGGTAATTTTTCAGGGGAAATGGATTACCCCGCTTTAGCTTTGATTTTACGGGATGTAAGCATGTTTCTAGTTAAAACTAATCTTTGTTTTAGATTCAATAAGCCTTAAAAAAATCTCATGTTGCCATGAGAAATGAGAAGCTCCTGAATAGCTATTCGTTATATGTGTATTTTCTTTTTGCCAGGGAAATAAAGTGATTCGTATTAGTATCATGTATAGCAGTTTATTTCAGCGTGTGGGATATGTTCGTTAAAGTCGCCTAAAATAAATATTTATTTTCCTGAAAATTATAAGAACAACAGGAGGATTTGTAAAAATCTGGGAACATCGGGGGGAGGGGGGATAAAGAATGTAAGCCCCCGCCCTTGGCACTTGCCTGCTGTTCACGATCGTTCTTCGTGCCGAACCTTGATTTGAACACAGTTTCCTCTGTTAGTCGTTAGATTGAGTGTCCTACGCAAATTACTTAGTTCAATTTCGAATTATGGGCACGACGGACGTTAATCTGTAAATAAATGGTAAAAAATGGGACTTTTCCCAGTTAAAGATAGGAACCAGGCCACAATTAGTGATAGGGTAAGAGTTAAAGAGAGATGGGTAGAACATTTTTAGAATAAGCTAAACCGTAAGAGTTACAGGAAAAAAAAAATACCGAAAAGAATGAAAAAGTTTGTGACACTTTCGAGGTGAAGGAAGATTTATTTTGTGAAACAAAATTAGTGATAGTACTAAAAAGATTAGAAATAAGTTACTGAAGATTTTGGATATGGTTTTGGCACTTGGTATTTACCAAGTGACATATAGCGATTGCAATTTCTCTTTGTGTAAAAATGTATGTATTTATGAAAATACAATCCTTAAAAGTTTCACCTTGTTGCATCAACCACTCAAGAAAGTGTATTGATTGTCTTTACCAGTAAACATACATATATGAAATATATATATGCAAACTATATAATGTGTTATAAAATATTATACATAAATTGAGTCTGCAAATATGTTTTTATTATATTAATTCATATACATGTACATGATGCACCATATATGTAAAAGTAAAGTAAAAGTACATTTATACAGCACCCTTTTTGTACTAGGCACATTTGAAGATGTTTTACAGCTGACAGTTATCCTGTAGCTAAGGCCTCCTCTTTATCATGTTTTTCTGATGCACCCCCTTGGGAATTGAGCGATAAAGCAGCCACACTTGGTCTTTATATTCTTTTGCAACCATACCTACATCCCATTTTGTACATTGGTATGGTGAAGCACAACAGTGTTCATTTCTTGCTCAACAGTATCATGAAATGGATGGGAGTTGAACCTCTGAATCTCATAACACATAGTCAACTCTATGCTAAATAGCTAACTTCACAGATACATATACTTAAGTTCAACCTATATCATAGAAATTTAATGTGGAAACTGGGCACCTCATATTAATAATGGTCCTCATGTAAATATTATCACAAAACACTTTATGTTAACAAGGTTTCTAAAAAACGAATGTCTTGTTTAAATGTTGTAAATAAACTGCATTGTAACAACTAAGTTTAAAGGATACTGTTAGAGCAAAAATGAAAACTTGTGATCCTAAAAATCCACCAAGTATTGTCATCCCTTTCCCACAATCCTTCTCTGTAACCTCCCGTTTCCCCCAATGGTACTGATGAGTGGTTGTAAGCTACAGGCAATGGAAATAAAACGGGATTGGCTCAACTCTTTGGTAAGGAACAGTTCCAAAATTACTCCTTGACTACCGATATAGCAATCCGTTTTCACGACAGAGGATGTAGACAACTAGACTGATGCTACGTCCGCGTAAAAGGTACGTGTTTTTGTTTATAAGCATAACGCTTATAAGCATAAAAAGGCTTAGATTGCTGAAAAAATAAGCAAATACTGAGCATATTGCCCAGCCTGTTCCTTTTGTCTTATGGTGCCTTTAAGGCAATATGAAGACAACAGCGATACGTGTTACCTATGCATAGTGATTTTGTTTCGTTCTCTACTTTAATAATCAGCTTGTGTGGTAATGTATGGGACACAAGCTCATGAGAAACAAGGGGAGGTGGTGGGTATTGCATATTAATGTTATTCCTGACCTATACATTCAGTCATTGGCAACAGCAAGAAAAC
>JAAAKM020073195.1:221529319-221548328 GCA_010016025.2 Alatinidae sp. Z8VKAUB7J3 | reverse complement strand
CAAAATTTTTTTTGGAAAACCTATACCTACCATAGAAGCCTTACATTATTGTTGAACGGTATGTTGAACGGAGTTGAATTTTTCTGGATTTGAATTTGACCCAAAATAAGCACGTTTTGATCCTGAAATTGAGCCTTACTTAAGCATACCCGAGACTGCTTGGGAAAAATTATATGCTTGTGAAAAATAACATGTATCTCATGATTTGGTAACCCATAGTGTGTAGAGGGGTATGAACCCTCATATCAAAAAATCAAACACCCCCCGCGCGTGGCGCAGGCGCAAATGTTGCATCTACCTGAGCGCTGTATATTTATGGAAAAGATCACGTGAACAAACTAGGAAGCAGGCAAACGACTTTCATAGATAACATTCTGTCAGATGCAGGTGAAGCTTACTCAAAGGAACTTATGAGGATTTCTTAGCACAGAGACGTCAGTGTGTATCATGTGAACTGCTAAAGACATTCACGAAGAAGATTAAAATAAGTAGTATCAATCGAAAAATAAATTGATAAGGATGCCAGGCTAAATTTACGAGGAAATAGAAGAGGAAGGATGGTAAGCTGCTTGGTGAAATTATCGACTTACTGTAAGAAGCAAATGTTATAATGAAATTTTGCGAGTCCTAAAGAGAGGAAAAGTAATAAATGCAGGGATTGCAAATATTTAAGCACACCCAATATTACAACCAACCCAATTTATCTCATAAACATTCTACAACTGATGCTGATTTTTACTATTTATCTTAGGTAGTGTATAAATTACTATTTATGTATACAGTTTCAAAGTGAATATGTATTCTTTGCAATAAAAACATTGATGCAAAAGCTTAAAAATTAGACGCTCGTAAAGGGAACCCTTGCAGATGAAGAGATTAAAAACAAATAAAAATCTAAAATAACATATTGAAAACTAAGTACAAGATTATTGCTATTTGATTTATTAATTTTTATTAACATGTGAATAATTGTATTGATAAAAATTGTGTTTCATGTGCTGTGATCCTGTACATTGTCGCCCCCCCCGCCCCCCCACGGCCACGGGCTGCACAGGCTGTGAAATACTCAGCCTAAGAGAGATAAGAAATTGAACAATTTTGTAATTTGGGGGTCTCTACATTCTACAAAGAACAAGCTGCGAAGTAGAGTCGTAGCGCCTGATTTTTGTATGCTTTCGTGTCGAAATGCATTAAAGGACAGAGCATAAACACCTACACGAAGGTAGATGATTCGGGAATTACATAACCTCTTATCACAGGACGAGTGAAATATAGGGTGGATGCAAGCTTAATTCTATCGTAATAGGGAGATTGTAACTTTAGTTAATACGTGTATATCCGAGCGGACATCATCTGTGGTATGAAGAGCTGCTTGTGTGATAGTAGATATAGTTATCTTGTTGTTGACGTGTTCTTATTCGAAATACCCCTAAGCTTCGCAGAGTTGAATGCAAGATTTACCACTTCTACCAGAGTTTGAATCCATTTTGCCCGTAGAGTACTTAAGTGATGACGTGACAAAAAAAATTCTCAAGGAATCCCAATCAAAACCACATGAAAATGGTAACCGTTCAAATTTCATATGGATTGCGAGAAGCGCCTGTTTAAGTTTGCTAAAACCCTTAAGGAACACTGTTAATCTTGCTCAGTTCATAAAATTATAAAACTGGATCCGAACAGCAAAGTTTAGATACGCATGGTTCAAAGTTTGAAAAAGCTTCCCTCGGCTATTGTTTGAGATACAGTTCTCCATTTTGGGCAGATTATCTACACGTTTTTTTATAAGCAACTCAGTTGCTTCGGTGTGAGACATCGATTTGGTCCAAAATCTAAGCAACAAGCTAAGCAACTCGAGGCCTCAAATTCATGAGGGACAATTTTTAAATTTCTCGAGGACACCCGGGTCGAGCGGGTTATCATCGAGGCCGGTCGTGTTGTGGGTGTTGAGCTGGCCGACGGCATGGTCCGTGCCGAGCATGTGGTCAACGCCACCGGCATGTGGGCGCGCGATTTCGGGTTGAGCCACGGGGTCAGCCTGCCGCTGCACGCGACCAACCATTACTACATCGTCACCGACCCGATCGATGGTGTGACCGGTGATCTGCCGGTGCTGCGGGTTATGGATGAATATGCCTACTACAAGGAGGACGCCGGCAAGCTGTTGATCGGCTGCTCAGAACCTGACGCCACGCCGTGGCGGCCGGAAGGCGGTATTCCGGAGCATTTCGAATTCGATGAACTGCCCTGCGACGAGGAGCATCTTTTCCCAATCCTCGAAGCGGCATCCGAGCGCGTGCCGGCGCTGGCGACTTCCGGTATCCGCACATTCTTCAACGGGCCAGAGAGTTTCACGCCGGACGGCAAACCCTATCTCGGTCCGGTTGCGGATGTGAACGGGCTTTGGGTCGCCGCCGGTTACAATTCCACCGGCATTCAGAATGGTCCGGGCGCGGGCAGGGCGCTGGCCGAATGGGTCATGGCCGGGCACATGACCATGGATCTGACAGATGTCGATGTTCGCCGTGTCGTGCCGGGTCTGAGCGCTCAGCGCTATGCCGCTGACAAAGCGGCGGAAACCTTGTCACTGGCCTACGCGATGCACTGGCCATATCACCAGCGAAAGGTGGCGCGTGGCCTGCGGCGCACGCCCTATCATGCGGCCTTAAAGACGGCAGGCGCACAATTCGGCAGCGAATAAGGATTGAAAACAAAACTTCGTTACTCAGTGAGATTTTTAGGTTTCAAAAATCATCAAGTAGTGGTGCTTGTGAGATGTAGATCCTGCTTCACCAAAGCAGAGAGGTCTAGACACTAAGAGATCAGCTGCAAGAAAAAGCAGGAAGGGCTTTTTGAATCAAATTAAGCTTAAAAGGTATGGAAGAATTATGAAAAGTTCTGAGAGTAATAATAAGCTTTCACTCGGAAGGGACTACACCGTGCCGTGCTGGCTGCCAAGAAGGCCCATCCTTACAAGAATCCATGCATCTCTCAACCCTCAAGTAAATTTGTCAAATTGTTCGATGTAAACATATATCTATCTATCTATTGCAGATGTCATCTATCTATCAGTGCATCCATGCACCTGTGTCTCCATACATTCACCTATCAATCTATCTGTGCATACATGCATTGAATCTACATATCCACAAATTAATCAATTCATAAATGCACCTGTTCATCATCAAACCATGCCTGTATCCATCCCACAAGAAATCAGTCTATCGCTCTATCTGTATTTTTATTACTAATTCATGCAACCATCCGATAAAATGACAATATCTTTTTTATTTTACCCATCATCAGCCAAAACAGATCAGATAACCAACCAGATAATTAATCTGCTTTTTCCTTCTTTTTTTAATGGACGTAGTACCATACAAGGCTAACAAAAGCCACCAAGTGTATGGAGCAGAAGAGAGGTAAACAATGTCGAAAGTAAGCACACACACACACACACACACACACGCACACACACACACACACACACACACACACCAATCAAAGACCCTTGATGAGAAAAGGGCCCAATTTTGAAACTACCCTACATAAACAGTTAAACCACCACAAAGGCTAAGTAACAAATAAAGGTCAGCTTGGGCGTTTAAGGGCAACGTCTCTCAATTAAGGCTACCGGGTACAGAAGCAACCCATAAGACAGGCTAAAAACGCAGAAGGGTTAGGTGAAACTGACATTTTAACATATTAAATTTTACAAGCAGTGCAGTATCTGGTCTGCAAGTAGATTTTGTTGTAATCTGGTGGCATAAATAAATAAATTCAGGTGATGAATAGTCGCTGTGATGAATTGTCACGTGATCAATTGTCGCGTGATCAATTGTCGCGTGACGATAAGTCGTAGCACCTAAAAACCATATCAGCAAAACAAGGTTTCTCCCTTTCCTTGAACTACTTAGGAAATAAATCGGTACAGTATTTCTCTGAATTGAAATCTCTGAAACAAGGCAACCCATGGCCTAAAACCATATCAATTAACCAGGGTTTTCCCTTTCCCTGACTTACTTAGGGAATCTATCGTCACAGTATTTCTCTGAAATGCAATCGAGAAAAAAACAGGGAACCCATAGCCTAAAAGCTTACACCATCATGTGTACTCTCGTCTCCCGAATAGACGGGGCTACCCGCGTATTACAGTTGCAAATTTTGCCGGCCTCCCCAAGCTTATTCAGTGCTTCCTGTTTATTGAATTTGAGCATTCTTGCCCCCCCCCCCCCCCCCACCCACCCCACCCCCCCCCCACCACACACCCCCCACCTCTCATTAACCCTCCACACCCAGAAGCAATTTGCGATTGTCGACAGACAACTTCCTTATGATGATCCGGGAAAGAAAAACCACACACGGTTTTAAAACAAATATATTATACCTGAGCGCTTTCGTCTCTATTACCCTGAGACATTATGTTAATAATGTGTCAGGGTTTGTGTTTTAAATTAAAATAATAAAAATATTCGTATGGGCGCTTACGGCGTAAGACAAGGCTTTAAGGTAGAATACGTACTGTACACATTCATGTATATTTTAAGCATAGAAACATTTACCTCAAGGGAATGAATCATGATAATACTCTTGTATGACATAATTAATTCTTGTCTCATGTTATGCTCAGCCAAATGGTATAAATTTAAAATGCAACAAAATTTAATAGGTTATGTGTCCTCATGCAGGTGGATTCCCGTATCCCACTGTCTCCGACAAAGACCTTTTACGATATCTAATGGAAGGAAGAAGGCTTGAGAAGCCTGACAGTTGTTCTGAAGAAATGTAAGTTGGTAAAACTTTGCTGTATTAAATGATAGGGAGTTCGTCTGTAAACCAATACCGTTATGTATCATTTGAAGTTGTTTTAACTTCTTTCTGAAAGGAACGTTTTATCAGATGTCACACGTATAGTACTTGCCATTTTTCTGTACAGTAGAACCTTCTTATCTGAACTTCACCAATGTGCACCGACACATTAGTCCTATCATCTCTCAAGGATATAAGGTCGCATATCTATATGTAGTGTGTGTATCTCCTTCTACATTGCAAACGAGATGCTCTAGTTTTTGACAGTTTACAAATATGGGTGCTTGACCAGTGAAAGAAGAAAAAGGAGAAAAGAGAGTTCTTTGTCAAGTCATATTGCCAAACATGATTATCGATTGGAATTAAAATCCAAATTCTTTAATAATATCTGTGCCTCCCCACTTTCCTTCCCAACTGGCCTCGGTTCCACGTGTGATTCGGAACACATAATGAGCAACTACTTGAAACCAGAGAATATATCTAACAAGTGGGAACTTCGTTTTACACTCCATTGCTTAGCCGTTTGTATGTTCCTGGTTTGGAGTTGGTCATAGTTTACGGATATTTTTAATAGCTTTGATTATAAAGAACATTTCATTAATATTTTCAAGTCAAAGGGAAGTAAACACATTATACTGAACTCTGGTATATGGGTGCTATAAATGACTTCGCTTCTCGGCCTTTTGGCAACGAATGGATGTAGTATCTGTTCTCGTTAATTACAGATGCTTTCAATAATCCGCGAGAGGCGGTCAAACTGGGCAGTTGAGCCTGCTTCATGGCTTGCTTCCCTGCCCGGTAGCACAAATTGACGGGCGTCGCCCTTGGACGCACCAGCTGCTCTTCATTTTTTAGTTAGCCTGTTTGGTGGTTTTTCTGTTTATTTAGGGCAGTTTCAATGCCTGGTCCACTGCTCATCAGGGGTCTTTGATTGAGAGATTGCTATCAATGACTTTTCTGATAGACCTACCTATTGCCGAACTACGAAGAATAAACCTTTGCCACATTTTCCTATTCTAATCCCATACACGAGTGCGCGGGTAACGCGGAAGTGCCGACCATCAGGGTTAAGGTGTACGTAAGATATAAGATATCAGAGAGCTCCCCTTTATCTAATTGCATGTTAAAGGTTTGGTTGTTCATTACCAATAAAGGCATCAGGAAAAACCTCCAAGCCTCTAAAACCAGATCCCTACCATTCTATACAGTGTTTCAATGCCCCTGTTATTTTTCTGAGTGTCTCTTTCTCTAACTTTTATATATTCTAAGAATTGCAAAATTTTCCCGCTGGCGAGCTTACAGCACCTCCAGACCCCTAGCTGCCGTTACTCGCGACTTCGTCGCTTCATAAAACTATATATGAGAAAATCTTGCCCTTACTCTGATAAAGCTCCCCTGCCCTCAAAAAGTTCTCGTTGCGCCCCTGTAATTGCTCATATTACACCATTAACAGATTGACTCTGTCTACAAATACTATATCTACCTAACATTTATGGCAAAAGACATTCCATTGATCACAAAAACACAGTCAAACACCATAAAATGTAATTCCTTTGAATTTTAAAATTTTAAAGTAATGCCGATTGGTATTTTTGAACTTTAGAAGGGAAGAGGAGCCATTGTCATCTAAATTAACTGCTTACTTTTACACATTCTGTATTATCTGAAATCATGAATTTGATTAACTACACCTATTTCTCTTTGCACAAACATTTATTCCTGGAGCAGTGGAGGAAGACACCTGTCACCGAAAAGTTATGTTGAAACTGGTTTGAAAAGGATAAAGTTTTACAGTATAATTTAATAGATAAAAGTAGGTTCAATAATATATTATTTATTTTTGTAAACAAGAATGCCTTAAATTGCAAAGAAAGGAAACTTTTAAGCTATTTTAAAAATTTAAAGCCTGTTAAGACGATATTAAACGACGACAATTAAACTTTTCTGTGGATATTTACAATCAATGTCTAGATACCCTAGTTGTTCAAAGCTCTAGTCCTTCTTCCAAAGATACATTCCTATTATATAGGTTTCGCCATATAGGGCAAACCTTTTTTTGCCCCTTTTCTTAAATGGGTATTATTAAATATTTTGAATTTCAAACCTTTGTCTTACAAATCTGATATCTTTCAGTACCTTTGTTTCTTTTAGGTTTTATCTGACATCAACTGAGGCTGCCGTTGAATATGTACGTAATGGGAAATTAGACAATGTTGTCAGATCAAGCCGAGCGACGGTATGTTGTTTTCTGGTATTGTATACCCAAATGTTATGTTAAGCTCTTTAAAGCAGTAGTGGATGGGTGCCATCTATTTGTTTATTATAGGAAGCCGGCCCCCGACGACCATGGTGTTATTTCCAGATCGGCGTGGAATAGAGCAGTTTAAACACCGAGCAAACGGTTAGAAGGATGAAATTCCTTAATGGCAGGTGCTGAAGCACGTTTTATGTTGAGGGGATGCAGATTATGAAGGGGCCTCGGGAAAGGGGAGGTGAGTAATTAGCTCCACGCACGCTCTCTCTCATGTGCAGTCGTAAGATTCTTGTTAAATGTCATGGAGCTGCTAAGAATGGTTTGTTGTATGTTACTAATGTTACCCGGATGCCCTGGGAACGGTTGTACAATTTATTTTGGACTTTTTAACACATTTTAACATCATTACGTTAACAAAAGCAGAGCTTCACCAAGGACCATTCCACTCTTACCATTTAAAATTTTAAATTACAATAATATTGTACTTTGGCAATTTATGCACACTTAACTCTGAAATTGACTTGACTCCTTATCTAAGATGCTGGTTTAACTGAAAACATCCTCTGCTTCAAACAATAATGCAAATACAAAATTAATTTATGTGAATCATTTAATTTAACTCAGCTTAACACTACTTTCAAAGCATATATTTTTGTATTATTGTTGTACCCAATAAATCAGGATTTCCCAAACAGGGGCACAAGATAGCTATTCACATCAGGATCTTGTATAGTGTGTCAAGCAAGACGAAATCTCAAAATTGTCTTGGTACACAGGTAGACATTCACATTACTATCAATAAAAATGGGCCACATTCCAAGAAACGTTTATGCAAGAACAAAAGAATCGTTAAACTTATATTGCCTTAAAAATGAGTCCTTTAATATTAAAGACAATTTCAAAATTTTCCTAATGTTTCTCCACCATCTAATTGGAAGGATGTGCTTTGTAATAAAGTGGGTGTTACCATAGGAGGCTAGTGATTATGACTTGACCGTTTTTTACTTCCTTTCATTTCAGTTGTGAGACATTTCACTAAACCAGAGGTAGTAGTCCATTATGCCACTTTCCCTGCCCATTGAAGCTGAGCCTCATTGTAAGCTATGCCATTATATTTCTCAGACAATTCCATATTGATTTGTTATGCTTTCTTAATTTGGTTTATTTTATCTAGTGCTGCAGCCATACAAGCATACTTCAATATAGTCCATTACAATATCTTCCAGGAGCCAGATATTGGAACATCATTTGCCATCGCCTAAATCGTCCTGTAGTATGAATAAGGCCTAACATGGCATTGAAAGAATTCAACCTGACTCTGTAGTGACGTCAATCGAAACAAAAGACATCCCAGGCAACTCACACTGCTCGTCACCGCAACGAAACAGCGGGTTTTGATCACGGAAACAATTTTTTGTGTGTGACCGCAAAGCCCTCTTCAGATCTGACGATGTTGAATTTCCATAGCAACGTCTAAAAGAACAAAAGGGGTTCGGATTACATTCACCATGTCCAGTTAGTTGTGTCTTCCGAAACCCCAGATGTGATTAACCAATCGTGTAGCAGCATTTGTCAGATTGTTAAAGGGTTCTGGGTAAACTCAAACTCAAAATAAATTTCCCCGCCAAATACAAACATGTTTAGAGACATCACACCTGGAGAACAATGCAAGAAAGGCACGATCTGACCTGTGCGTTTAGATCCTGCTTATCAGTCAATTTTGCTGTGTGACCCCAAGCCACAGAATAGGAAATATTTCCTATTCTGTGCTTAAGTTTTGGGATAACAGAAATACCAAGACAGATTTGAGACCTGGGATTCCGAAGCGGAAAATCCGTTTTATTCTGGTGTGTGTGACCACAGCTATTGTCTGCTTCAATGGTAAGGGACCATGGTGTAATGGTAGCACATCACGTTGCAACACTGAAGGACGGGGTACGATTCCTCGCGGACCTACGTATGCACCATTGAGCTTTTCGTCCTATGTCATCATACAATCACGTCAAGTCCAAGATTTCTGATGGCATGCAAACACAGAGTTCCAGAACTCTCTACATTCGTTGTGTTCATATCAATTTAATTCCTGCAAATACCAATCATTATATTAAAACTTTAGGTAGTATAACAGCAATGGTATCATCATTGATCGAGTGTCCCTCGGTTACTCACGAAGTTTCCTCAATATTTCTCTATTAGGAATCAGTGGCTTGAGCAGATCGAAAATGTCAATATAAGCGTTTATAAATAGGATAGAGGTTAAAGTTGGTGCCCCCATCCCTCCTACTCTTTCTTGTGTAATTGTAGGGAGTATCACATTGCGTTTTTTGAAATTTTTCATCCACTCTCAAAGCATTTTATAGTGACACCCCCATTTTACTAAAATGTGAGAATACGACCTACCCCTCCCATGTTATTATAAACTCCACCATATAAGGCTTTTAAAAGTTTCTTAAAAAGCAAAAATCGTTTAGTGCTAGACAGAAATCTTTGACAAAACAAAAAAAAAATGTCTAGATGAAATTGTCACTCATCGTTGAAAATGTCAGAAGCATGTAATATACAATGAAACAAAACTTTTAAACTCAGAATTCTAACGTTTAATTTGAATTTGCTATCACTTTATAAAATTCCCCTGCAGGGTATTCTTGAGTTAATTTATTTGTGAAAGCCAATAACCACCCGCTGTTTTATTTCCACCCCCAACCCCACCCCACCTCACCCCCTACTTCAGGGTTAGTTTATGATTTCTCCTTGGGTTATCTTATCATGGCCCCCCCTTTTATGAAAAATGTATAAAAAAGGTCCACCTCACTGCTTATTCGACCCCCTCAGTTAAGAACAAAAGATATTTGCCTTCATCCATTTAATTCTGTTATTTTTGCTGATATACCAACTCTCAAACTCATACGTCGAGTTTGTTAGAAATAAACTCAGCCGAGTAAATCAACTGTTTAGGACACTACATCTCATCTTGTTGTCAACCTTGAAGTGTTGTACAGCAACCCAGAAAAATATAAAAGAACAATAAGACTTCTTAACCAATAAACGCTTAGTACATCAAACAACAACGAATTATAACGCTCTCTTTGTTCGTAGTTAATTCAGGGGGTAATTGTATCAAACTATTTCTACTGAAGTATCCTACATGAGACTTTACGTGTCATAATCTGATGAGAGAGATATTCCCAGGTCTTTGAAAAGTCGGCCTATGTTCTTGATTGCTTTGTACTAATCAAACTCGAAATAGAAGGAAGGGATATCCCTTATTAGAACTCTGTGCTACTTCAAAGATCCTCTGTATATACTTAACACTAAGTAAGACTGATTTATTCTCTTATTGAAAAAATGGTGAAAAAAGGACTGTTATGACAATTGATGGTGTAAAAAGTAAAGAATATGCCTTCCAATTTAAATATTTAAAATAATTCGACCATGACAGCTAGAACTAAAAGTATCACCGTAAACAGATTCGTTTGTGAGCAGGGCACTAAAGCGACGGACCTGCCGTTTATCTGATAACATCAGTGCGGACAAGCCTGCTTATTTTGCAATCTCTTCTAAGACTAAAATGAGTAAACGATGAGAACGATCTAAGAAAATGTACATGGACAACCTCGAGATAGATTGTTTCGTCCAGGGTAACAAAGGTACACAGAAAACGACTCTGGCTTACAAGAACTACTTTTTTTGCTACTTTATTGACATCATCTCCTACTTTTGACTTTACAATATTCTCGATGCTGCCCGTATATGTGTATTTGATTACCTTTTACCTTCACAAGATATCGTTTAGTGTTGTCTTGACCATAAATAGCATTTACAGGCCCCAGATTAAGAAAGCATTCTCAGCACTGCAAATCCTTAGTGTTGCCACGCCCAGATGTTACTAGCAAATTGCCGAACTCTATGTTAAGAAACTTTCTGCTGAGAAAGCTTATCTCACAGACGTACGATAACTATCCTTGAGTACACTTAGAACAAAGATTCCCCTCGCCCTTTAAGCAAAAACTGATCAACATTTATTTGTAGAAGGTTTACGTATCTTTGACTGAAGTATGCATTGATACCGAACCATGTGGTTTAGGAAAGCAATTAGCATATCTTACTAACAACGTATTTATTAAATTAGATAGTACTAAAAGAGCAGTAATGGATCATGCGCATTCGAAGAATACTGATATCTCTCAAATTAGGGATAATTTCTTAATGTCACGCGACACTAGATCAATTTTGTGCTAATTTATATAGTCTAAGGAACATGCGTCCTGATCACTCTTGTACTAATTTTTAAGAAGTTAATTAGCAATCACAATTTACTACTGAAAATTTGATTAAAGGTGTTTAGTGCCATTTCTCAAGTGCTTATTAACCTATTTTGAAGTCTATAGAGCAAGAGCTATACGCCGAGCAATTAATTTTACACTTTGATTTATGTCTATAGTTATGTCTGTATGCTCTGAACGACGCCAATGCAGGGACAATCAACGAATGACATCATTCCTAGTGATGGGGCTATAATACATGCTGAGCCTTGTTCGTCCAACCCTTGTGCAGCAACAGGAACTTGTTTGGCAAGAGCCACCACCTTTGTCTGCCTTTGTGCACCAGGTTATACAGGACAACGTTGTGAGGCTCAGCTAGATCTTTGTGAATCCCAACCTTGTCTAAACGGTGGAACCTGTAGTTCCAATGGAGCAGTTTATAGTTGTATTTGTCCTACAGGCTTTACTGGATATAACTGTGAAACGCAGCTTCAAAGTAAGTCATTATCCTTTCTACTTCTACTTTCTACTTTCCACATCTTCATTTTATCTAATCTAAAATATAAATCACTGTTTGGCAAATAATTTAAATCATAGAAATGGTGCTTCACTGCCAATCGGGATCATGAGTTTCTAGATTGTAAATCCGATAGATAAGCTTCTAAAGAAGTCTTTGAATTTGGACTTTAGATTTTACCAGGTTTGTAATTTTATCAGGCTGTTCTATCGTTGTAAAATTTAATAATTAAGTTTTATATAAATGTTTGGAAACCTTTTTATTGTAATGATAATTCTCAGTCTTGTTTCGAAAATATGTTTTTAGAAGAGAATGACTTTGAAATAAACTTCGGTCTAGAAAGGGCATGGTACCTTAAAACAATTCTGTGAACCTCAGTGTCGATTAAAGACAAGAAAAAAAATAGTCTTCAGAATTTTTAAAGTTTAGCAATGAAAGTTTACTTCCTTTTTGTTCGCGAACTTGTCAATCAACGAGGAAATATACCATTGGTAATTGGGCCAATTTTAACTTTTCATTATCGCCAGTGTCTGCGCCTTAACATTAATGTTCTATGTAATTCAGATATTGATGTGTATAAAATCATGGAAAAAGGGAAGTAAATGTATCAATATAAATGATATGCCTTGCTTCCTTTATACCTACCCAATGCAAAGCCGTAGTTTCAGACATGACTATATGAGCCATGTAGACCGCAGTAAGAAAAAAGCAGTTTGGCATCCTAAGTGCTGTAGCCATTTGGTTTATACTATGGTAGATCCAAATGTGCCTACAAAATTAAAAATGGAATTCTTTCATCAATCTAAAATTTTCGATAAAAGGTATTGCACAAGGTCAGGGGCTTAAGGGACTAAAAGATACTTTTAGCTGTTTTGAAAAGAACATTAGAGAAATAGAAAAGAATGTCACCACCGGGCATCGAACCCGTGACCCACGCTTTCGCGGCGTGCGCTCTACCATCTGAGCTAGGTGAGCTCCGATGTTAACATACTACACGGGTTCGATCCCCGGTGGAGACATGCTTTTTTATTTCTGAGGAGTGTCAGACGAAAAAAGCTTTTAAGTACACAATGTTTTCGCTATTTCGTGCAATATTCTTTTTTATTTCTCTAGTGTTCTTTTCAAAACTAATATTTCAAATCCTCTCTTCTCGATTATACTTCTAGCTGTAGCATAGTACATTGGTACGAAGTGCTGTTCGTTTCTTTGTTGAACTAAGTGATAAAACTGAGTCTGACAGTTAAATTAATGTTCACACTTGGTTTTGGTTTCTGAGAGCATTGTTGAGCTAATGTCGCAAATGTATTCGAAACAACAAAATGTCGGATTCCTCAATTCCCAAGGTTGCCACGCCAACGTCCCCTATAACACTAGTCATCGTCCAAAATAACGAAGATCGTTGACAATTATGATGTCCATTCTTGTTTTGTTCTAGGATTTATACAGGTTAGATATGACTGGACATGGCCCTAGGGTGAAAGAGCTAAGGTTAGCTGCACCCCTCCAGATTTCAACAGCATTTTTTGCAAAATGTTTTTGAACGGAAAATGAAATTGAATAGAAAAGGAAAAATTAAATTAGCAAGAGAAAATAATAAAACCTAGCACCATACAGTTCTTGTGGGTTCCTAGAAGAGAAAAGTTGCGACTATTACCGGCAAGTTTCCATAATAGTCAACCTGAGAGGTCAGATAGTCTCAGGACCCCAGTTTATCTCCAGAAGCTGGGCAGTGTTTGGGGCCAAAGTGCGCTCGTAAATATGAGTTAGGAAAAGACAGAGCTTGTCTCTAAACAAGTGGCAAAGTTGATGGGATGCATGGTCTATACCAGGGATTCCTTATCGTGGGATATCCATACCCCCAGGTGTGTAGAGACCTAAGCACTTGGGTATGGGACTTGATCTCTGTGCACACGTATGTATTACTATAGAAAATGCCATTAACTGCAAACTGTCTGGCATGATACTTGAAGAAAAGGAAAAGAGAAACAAGAACAAAAACAAGAACAAATGGATGAAGGAAAATAAGAAGTAAAAAGAATAGAAGAAAAAGGAACAGAAGCATAAAAGAAGAAGATTGATATATTTGCAATTGCTTAGTGCGTTGTACTCGCATGTGTGCTCTTGAGTTAGGTGCGCTGCATCAGGTTTCCTATGTAAGGCGGTTCTTACAATTGTTGAAGCTCAAGAACTTATAAAGTGAACTGCCAATGGGATGAAAAAGATTTCAGCGTTGCATGAAAATGAACTTTTTTGCTCGAAAACAGTATACTTTCCCATTTCTTGCGAAAAATTAAAATTTTAGAGGATGAAACTTCTTGCAAGAAAATGAAATTTCTTGCAAGAAAATGGAATTTATTACGATTTCTTGCAAGAAAATGGAATTTATTACGATTTCTTGAAAAATACAAAAATTTAAAAAAATCTAATTCCTTGCAAGAAAATGGAATTTCGTGCAAGAAAATAAAATTTTTAGAAAATCAAATTTCTTGCAAGAGAATGAAATTTCTTACAAGAAAATGAAAGTTCTTACAAGAAAATGAAATTTATTATGATTACTTGAAAAATATATAAATTTTGTAAAATCAAATTTCTTGCAAGAAAATAAAATTTCTTGCGATTTCTTGAAAAATATAAAATTTCTTGAAAAATATAAATTTCTTGAAAAATATAAATTTCTTGAAAAATATGAAATATTGAAGCGAGATTGCGTGCTATTTATTAATAAAATATAAAAATATTAGAAAATCAAATTTGTCTCAAGAAAATCAAATTTCCTGCAAGAAAATCGATTTTTTTTTCAAAATCAAATTTCTTGCAGGAAAATGAAATTTCTTACAAGTAAATAGAATATATTATGATTTCATGAAAAATATATAAATTTTATAAAATCAAATTTTTAAATGCAATATAAAAGAAACAAATTTTGTTGCAGCCCGGTGGGACAAACTCAATTATAATTCTCAGAAGGTCGTCTCCTGCCAAGCCTTTGAACTTGGCTTTAGAAAACTTTAATTAGTCCATTTCTTCTGCATGTGAAGTTCATGCTCAGAAGAATAACTTTAAGGTACAAATATTTGCTTAGGTTATGATGCTAGCGAAAAATTTTCAAGTTATGGTGAAAGTTATTTTCGTTAAATAAATAAGAAATTACACGTGGAGGTAATGGTATGAATATGGTGGATGAATAGGCTCTTTACAGCTGTCATATTGGTGGTATGTTACCACCCATTTAATAAGGAAACAGCGTTAGTACATACCCTTTTCTGTCTTTCCGTGTTTCTCAACCCATGTGCCACATACCAAATCCAACTTGCCCAAAAGGTGATCATGCAATAGGCAGCAGAACTAGAAAATTATTATTTATTGCCCATTTGGTTATATGTACATATTTTCCTTGCGAGTTATGTAAAACTTATTCTGGTAAAATTATAAAAGTACCTTTCGTTTTGTTCCTAGAACACCAAACGGTAGCATCGCTGGGACTCGCACATGTTTAAGGATTCTTAATCACACGAGCCTTACACGTCGATCTTATTTTTTTCTAATCACAGCATCCACTCAATTGTTTACAGAAATCTTTCAGCGCAAATATGAAAGTCCGAAGTCAATTTAAATATATTCATGGTTGTACAAATCTTGAAAATAGATAAGAGAAGCGGACATATTGCAATTTCATTTTTCGATGGAAGCGTTTTGGTTGTACACGCTCTATTCCACATTACGTGCCCCGTTTGTAAGCTAGACACCGTACCAGTCCTCTTCAGGCTCTTCCTACTTATCATTAAAGCTTCACGACTGTATGTAGCAATAGTTGTATATAGATTTTACAAACAAATATAATTTAACTTTGTGCCTAATCTTATCTCTCTTTTATAAATTTTTACGTTGCAAGTGTTGAGTTAAATATCTAACCAAAAGCCACTCGGTGCTTTAATGCATTATAAACAACATGTAAACAAGTTATGAAGGTAGCAAAATGGATATAAAACTTTCATAAAAGCTACATGGAAAAGATTGCTTCCATTTAAGCGGCTTGTCAGCCACTGATCCTAGCAGATATAAGGAAGAGAGACATTTTCTGGTTACAGGAAAGTACTTTAGAAAGCTATTTTGATGGTTTACTTTCTAAAGTACTTTCTTGTACTCTGGAGTGCCGAAAAAACGGGGGGGGTCTTAATAAACGGGGAGGGGTCTGAACTTCAGTCTCAATTTAATAAAAGTTTTAAATAAAGGTGACACACGAGCACAAAAATCGTACTAATTGACTAATTTGCAACTGTTTCATGGTCAAATGATGCATGGGAACTTCTTCAAGTGTTTTCAGATATCATTTACATTTTGAGTACTTGGAAAATTCCTGGAAATTGATAAACGTGGGATGGTCCTAATAAGGAGCGGGGAGGTGTATAAATTTCAAAAAATTAATAAGCGGGGGTGGGGGGTACAATTATTTGGCACTTGAGAGTAACCAGAAAATGTCTCTCTTCCTTACATCTGCCAGGATAGAGCAATATTGACATCAATTGGGTGCCGGGTAGCATGAGTGCCGTGCAACTTAAAGACCTGTTTTTTATCAAAGACTATCCAGTAGGTTATAATCGATGCCTTGATAATTTTCAGGATGATTTCAATTGTTCCTTATAACTGCTCACGAAGCTGCCCCCCCTAAGGGCGGTGGGGCGGTTGGGATTTCCAAAATATCAAAGGGGAGGGAGGTCACAAGTGGCATCATTCTCTGAAAATAATCCTAAAATGATATCTATTTAATTTTATATTATATTTGGTTACATCAATACAAAAATGTTAGAGTTGGCTAAATTCAACCGAAAGTGGCATTGCATAGTCTACATTGTAGCTGGGACAAGCACATTGCCGCTAAGCTGTTGGTTGAAAATCGTAAGAGAAGTTTGTTCACTAACGCCGAAAGACACAATTTTTGCGTAGTTCTGAAGCTATATCTCACGGAAAGCATTTTTGAGGAATGTGACGTGTTTGGATGATGATACAGGATGAAAAGCTCAATGGTAAAAACGTAGGACCACGAGGAATCGAACCCCGTCCTACAGCATTGCAACGTGGTGTGCTAGCCATTACACCATGGTCCCATACCATTGAGGTATAGAAATTTGGAATGCCAATTGTTTCGGTTGACGTTACTACAAATGCATCAACGAACATACGTATGGAAATACAAGTAAGAGTCATCGTATAGCCATCCCACAGGTGAAAAATATATATGCCGATAAGAATCTCAGGTAGGGCGGAATACGCTAGAAAATTCTCTCAAGGGAGCGGCACCCCACATTGCACTATACTACACTACGCTATACCACACTACCCTACACTACGCTAAACTACACTGTCCTAAACTACACTACACTACACCACACTACACCACACTACACCGCACTACACCACACTACACTACACTACACTACATTATGCTACACTACACTATACCGCCCTACACTACACTATACTACACTACACTGTACTAAACTACACTACACTACACTACACTACACTACACTACACTACACTACACAACACTACAAAACACAACACTACACACCACAACACCACACTACACTACACTATACCACACTACCCTACACTACACTACCCTACACTACACTGCACTACACAACACTACACTACACTACACTATACCACACTACCCTACACTACATTACACCACACTATACCGCACTACACTACTCTACGCTGCACTACCCTGTACTTAACTACAGTACACTACACTACAATACATCACACTTACGCTGCACCATACTACAACATACTACATGACACTATACTACACTATGCTACACTATGCTGCACTATACTACACTACACTACACTATACCACACCACGCTACCCTACCCTACCCTACCCTACACTGTTCTAAACTACACTACGCTACACCACACTACACCGCACTACACCACATTTCAATGCACTACACTACACTAAACTATACCACACTACCCTACACTACACTACACTACACTATACTATGCTATACTACACCAAAATACACTACATTACACTACACTACACCAAAATACACTACACTACACTACACTACACTACACTACACTACACCACGTGATTAGAGTATCTTGATTAATAAATTAGAGTGCGATAGATCGCCAACAAGGAATGCTGGTATTTTTATTATGAGTAGTACGTCACTTATCCTGAGAACTAGCGTGAGAAGATAGGGAAGTCGCATTCGATTTACTTTATCTGACACCCCTTAATGAAGATGACACACAATCCAATATCAAATTCAGATGCCGTTACTTTAAGCAACTGAAGACCGTAACAAAATACGCGACTAAACCGGAAGTGCTCTTGAGTCAATATGCTCAAAAGATTTTTGATAAATTAAATGAGGTTACAAGCATATTTGGTCTAGGAAATCCATTTTAGTGGTCATAACTCTAAAAAAGTAGAAATATTATTAACATCTTGTAAAAAATACTATACTGATCATGTGGCTACCACCACGTAACCAAGGCCGTTCTAGGTCCGGGTTTAGTAGCGTATATGCATAAAAAGTTCCTTAACTTAAGTGAAAATTCTTCTTTAAGCAGTTAAGAAAAATCCTTAGCGAAGAAAATCTCTTTAAGTGTAATGCAGAAAAGACCTTAAGAGTTTCCTTAGCTCAGGAGTTTCTCAACTGTTAAGGAATGTAGCGTCATTGTCCTAAGAAACTCATTGGGTTATGTAAACAATAGCAAAAAGTCATTAGTGACATTAGCTTTGTTGACATCTCAAGTTAGATTAGTTTCGAGCTGTAGAGATTAGGACGATGGCTTCATAAAACATCATGGAAAAATAATCTTCGCCTTCTTAATGTTTACACACATCTTGTTTGGATTGGTGAGTCAATCATTTAGTTATTATGTAATCGATGGACGAGAACATTGCGACCGTAGTGCCCAGTGACAGCGCAAACGAGGCGTTTGCACAGCTGCGCGGGCAGATTCAGGAAAAAATTATCGGCCAGGAAGCGCTCATCGATCGTTTGCTGATCGCGTTGTTAGCCAACGGCCACCTTTTGGTTGAAGGTGCACCGGGCCTTGCAAAAACCACGGCGATCAAAGAACTTGCTGAACGCATCGAAGGCGATTTCCATCGCATCCAGTTCGCGCCTGATCTTC
>JAAAKM020073195.1:221348501-221529309 GCA_010016025.2 Alatinidae sp. Z8VKAUB7J3 | reverse complement strand
AATCGGATTTCAAGTTTCAGGCAGGGCCAATTTTCCACAACCTGATTCTTGCCGATGAAGTGAACCGCGCCCCGGCCAAGGTTCAGTCCGCATTGCTCGAAGCGATGGGCGAGCGTCAGGTCACAGTGGGTAGTGTGACTTACACGCTGCCCAAGCTGTTCCTGGTCATGGCAACGCAGAATCCGATTGAACAGGAGGGCACTTACCAGTTACCGGAAGCGCAGCTGGACCGTTTTCTGATGCATGTGTCCATCGGTTACCCGCAGCAAGATGAAGAGCGAGCCATTTTGCACCTGGCGCGAGAACAGGCGCACGAGCAGCTCGAGCATCGGCCGACGCCACCCGTGGCCGTGACCCAGGGTCAGGTTTTTCTGGCGCAAAAGCAGGTCATTGATCTGCACATCGCGGCGGACCTTGAGCGCTATATTGTGGAGCTGGTGCTGGCTACGCGTAATCCAAGCCGCTACGGCGATGACCTGGCCAACTGGGTGAGTTTTGGCGCCAGCCCGCGCGGCACCATCGCCATTGATCGCTGCACCTGTCATCGTCATCATAGAATTTCAGCGTCAGAACAAAAGAGGCGCCAGCAATTCAAGTGATAGTCGGAAACCACCAGAGAAAACTCGTCGGAAAAGATCAAAATTTTTTGTTACTTTCCGACGTTTGCTTTAGCATATGTCAATTAAATTTAACTTTCACAGCCAAGTAGTAGTTCGCATGCAAGAAAACCCGCCTTTAACACGCCAGACGCTTGTCTGGCGATGGATTTTACTCCTATGTGAGCCAGGCTTAACAGTGCATTAAAGCATACAATAAAATGTTTGGATACAGTAAATAGTGCAATTGTCTCTAGCTTATATACTGAAAATACAACACCTAAAACATAGGAAATAATCATTAAGGTAAACTATTAATCTGGTCTTTATAGCGATACTTAGACATAGCCTGACAGAATAAATCAAGTGGCAATATGCGTTAACACACAAAACAGACGATAGATTATTTGAAACTCGCAGTTATCGTAGACGTTGACTATAGACTTTAACTGTTAAACTAAAGCTTTGATTGTACTGCTGGATTTGTTAACTCCCTACGGCTGTGCGCTATATTAATTTGATAAGGAGCAAAATACAAATGACGTAAAATTTCAACCTAACATACATGATGGGTTCTCAGGCAAATGCTGACCTATTGCCGAGCCTGTTTTGGTTCTGTTGACTTGGCTTAGTCTGCACCGATGCAGGCCGGCACATATTGGGCGGTTCCGTCATGTAACCTCTGCGACGTACGATCTAAATATTCGCTCACACAGCGACACGTGAACTTACAAACTAATAAATGACTGCTGAAACAGATGTATCCCCACATTACTATGAAAACAACTGAAAATCACAATTATAATTCATACTGAACCTGGTCACACATCTTTGTAAATAAGTATTGATAATTTTCATCTTGATGATAGGACTAGATAAAGGAAGGTTACGTGGTAACCCAAGAAGCAACCAAGTGTCGTCTTTCCAAGCAGGATTTCACTGACACTAAGCGTTTGTCCTGGTTGGTACATAACCATTAACCCGTTCACAATTAAAATAGCCACAGCCTTGACTGAGCCTTAAAATGCCTTGTTTTAACAAGTCCTGTTAAGGGACTGGTTTTTCCTTCTTTTTCTTTTTCTTTTTCTTTTTCTTCTTCTTCTTCTTCTTCTTTTTCTTCTTTTAGTGCCATTCGCGATCCGCGCTTTGGCGTACGAACTGTTTCCAAATATATCTGCCTTGCGCTTGTTGGTGTATAATAAAGGTTGACCACCACGGGCATGTTTTCCTGGAATTTTGCCGGTAAAGCAAAGGCTTTCAAAGGTGCCCTTGCGGAAAATGTGCCCAAGAAACTCCAGTTGTCTACGGTGGGCGTTTTTCAGGAGGTCGAGTTCTCAACCAACTCGAATTAAAACTAACTCATTTGTATTCATGTACGGTATACAAAATTCTTAACAATCAGCAATAAAACCACATCTCAGTAGCTTGTAATTTGTTCCTGGTCTTTGTTGGCAGACTCCAAAATTCATTGCCATACAGTAGTATTGACCAAATGTAGCATTTTAGTAGACGAACTTTAAGGTTCATAGAAACTCCACAATCTTTATTTTTCAGATTTATTGCTAATTTGAAAACCCATTTCCTGCCCAGCATGAGTGGCAGGACGCCTGCCTTCGCCACTGCCCCGGAGTTTATAGTGCAGATTTTTAATAAGGACGAACAAGGTTTAACAGCATATTCGTTGACCGAAAATCAAAGGAATTTATCAAAAAGGTTTATATGAATATGAAAATATTTCATATTGCTGAAAATCATATTTCGTATAAAGCAATTATGAACTATATAGTTATTGGTAATTTCCATTTAGAAAGAACATTCAAAATACCGGCATTGAACAGCAGAGGAATTCTTTTACGAGACAGTCCTTATTCTTAGTCGAAGATTCAGGTTTTGATTGGTACTCAGAAGTAGTCTTTTGCAACAGCTTACTTTATATACCTTTAATCCTAATATTACCATGTTTAAGTTGCATAGATATTTGAAAATAAGTAATTTTTCGAGAGACACGTCAGGTGTAACGTATGGCGTGAAATGACGTACTTGTTCATCGTGTCTTCAAAGTAACATACAAAATCTCTGCAGACCTGAAAGCAATTTTGATGAAGCTGGGTTTCTGTTAAGGATTGGATCAATCAATTACACAGAATACGCCTCTCCCTTTCAGAGCATTCGTTTACCCGTAGCGAGCGTATTTTACGCTTACCTAAAACGTACTGTGCCTGATGAAGCACGTACATGCATGACAATTTGTCTTCCCTTACAAAGAAAATGTCCTCTACCATGTAATCGTACAAGCGAGAAATAAATGCAGTGTATCTTGCTAGAAATCTGAGGCAGCTAAGACAACTGCTGTCCAGATGGCCCCGGCATTATAGACTCAAGCAATATTGACATGACTTCACCTGTTCATATTATATTTGCTTAAGAGTTTTCATAGATTTAAGAGGCTTTTGATTCTGTTCACAGTGAATTCCTAATAGACAAAATGTGCTACTTTAGCACTATTAACAATGAATTATGATAGTTTCAAAAGTCTTTAACAAATAACGAGCCGTGTCATCCAAAGGAGATTATGCAGAAATGCTTAAATGTGGAATACCACAGGGATTCATCCTTGGTTCACAGGTGTTCTTGATATATGTATATGATCTACGCACCATCTTATAGGCTATTAAAACAATGATGTTTGCCGATAATAAAACTGCCCTTTACAAAGACAGAACATAACTCATTTGTCTTCACGAGTAAATTGTGAACTTGAAATACTGCAAGACAGGTTTCAAGCAAACAAATCGTCCCTTAATGATTCAAAAGTGAAGTATCTATTCTTTGGCAAATAGATTAGCAAAATCTATGTCTACCAACAATGACTAACCAAGAGCAAATTACAAGATACGAATGTAATATATTGGTGTTCTTTTGGATTTAAACTTGCGAAAAACGCGTCCGATATATTAAATCAACAAATGTAAATACCTAGGTATTATGTCGAGGGGGAAAAATATCTGTGTAGAAAGTGAATACTTATCTTACACCATGCATTTGCTCACTCCGCTCTTGGGTATGATAATTTTATAGACAAAATGTTAAAAATGGCAAAATAATGACTAAAAAATAGCCATTTGCATAAAGGCGACGACTGATTGGACTGAATGGTGGTGCCTCATTGAAACACTAAATTGAGAAGTTCTTAACACAATTGGTTCTGAAAGTTAACAAGTCATTATGCGAAAACCAATGCTACTACTATTGCCTCACTTCAATCTTTCAAACTGTGTACATCTTGTTTTCCATATATGTGTTCTTGTTTGAGTGGATTGCCTTTAGCGTTTAAATGTTAAATATTTGTAATCAACATACCTCAACTTCTTAATCTCAAAAAAGCAAAAGTTAGCATTTCGTCAACTTAGGATCAACCATTAAGTTTCTCTCAATATACTCAATATACAATATATATACAATATAATCTCTGGGGTTTCTCTCAATATACTTTATGTTTTCCGCCACCTAAATTACTAATGGATATATATCCATCACCTATCCTAACTCTATATTTTTGTATGTGTCTTCAAAGCCTGCTAAAATTGCTGTACCTAAGGTCTCTTCTTGTTCTCAATGCAGATCACTTGAGTACCTTTATTTTAAGTGCAAATTTCTGTTGCTCTTACTGCTCATTGTATCTCGCAAATTATGCCATTAACTGCCCAAACACTGACCTTCGTCATTACTCTGATAGCCCCAGCCCTGCAAAGATACAGTGCCATGGCCCTCTACAACTTACAATGCTTTAATCTCTATATATCCTTAAACTTCTCCATTGCCTACTCAAAACACGAAATTGCAGCTATAAGATTTCAAGAGATGGTATTAGGCAACCACAATTTAGTGTTATATGTATGTATATATTGTAGTATATATTGCAGTACATAGACACTAAACTAGTATGTAATGCAGACAGTCTGCCGCTGTAAAGCAACTTCAGCGACAAAATAATTACAAATAACTACTAAAGTCTGGCGAAAGATTAAACTAACATCGCAAACGACTGTCAAAAACAGCCTTGATATGGTATTGGTTGAAAGTATGGCTGTCGTGAGCCAAAAAGGTGGAAATATCAATGGCCCCTAGGACGGATTATAACACCAATGACCCTAAATGGTCGATAAATATTATGCACTTTTAACTCTTACCGGCTCCCTCATGGAACCGGGCTTTCCGTAATTACCTGAAACTTCTCTTTAGGGTACTAACCCAACAAACAGATGGAATAAAGCCGAGTGTAAACTTATTATCTAGAATTATCCTTATCCTCCTCCTCATCATCATCACCATCATCATGATCATCATCATCTTCGTCATCATTATCATGATCATCATGATCATCATCGTCATCATGATCATCATCATCATTATCGTCATCATCATCGTCATCATCATCATCGTCATCGTCATCATCATCATCATCATCATCATCATCATCATCATCATCATTATCATCGCTATCATCGTCATCATCTCTCATTAAGTGAATAAAATGAGTAATGAATAGGCGGCATGTACTATGGCCATAACAAAGTATCATATGCATGGCAGTCTTTGCTTTTGCTATACTCCTAGCACGAAACTAACAGCGCTATCTTTTCGTTTCAACCATTTCCGAGAGAAACCTTTCTACAAAACGTTTATGTACACTTCTGGTGTTCATACGGACTATCCTGCACAAGATATACTTGGTTCTACAGTGAACTCAAGCAACTTTTCTGAGAGGGTCACATGACATGAAAAGAACGCAATGTCACTACAGGGGTTACGTAACTCTCAAACGTGACGCCAAAGTACGATGCACAATCATCTTTCACAATAACTAAATTCACCCAAAAATTCGTTTCGTTTTCTTACGACTCAGTCCTTTAAGATCAGTAGGAAGGAGGGTTAGGGGTGATATTAGCTGATAAAGCAAAACGTGTATTTCTACATCGTCTAAATGCATTCTTATACATTTAGATACAGCTTTCTTCCGTCTCACGCATTTGTATTGTAAAAATGATGGCATATGTTTATAACATTATCGTCGAGGGTTTTGCTGCATGAAGTATGTTTGTTTAAAAAGAATCTTCTGTAATATAACTTAGCGAGTGAAAACGTGCATGTTTCTTATTGGCAAGATTGTTTCATGCCTTAGAATTAATACTTTAATACTCCTTGGTACTGATGACTTCTTCTTTGTGTGCATCAGTATTGATTTAGCCAACGACAATCTATCAACATTGAACAATAAACTGACTGAAACTGTCATGGTTACTGTTATGGTAATTACACAGAAATGTCAACATCATTAAACTATTGCAACAAGCCTATACAGAGCGGAAAATTAAAAGATCTGTAACACCGACACGCATGATTTACATAAGGTATGATGCAATTTAAAAGTAGAAATGAATAAAAAATGCTGCTTTTAAAAGGGTCTGGGACTGGCTGAGCTCTAACTATAGCATCTCACAGCAAATGCAGGTGCATTTTCTCTGTTCTTATGTAATGCAAAGAAATCAGAGTTATCGTGTGAAAAGTTGAGAAAAATAGCAACTCAGCTTATGAAAATAAAGTGCGACCTAAAGTTCAACGAATTTGGTAACAGAAAAGGTTTCTCTGTAACAAGGTTAATGATCCATCTCTAAAATTTTTTACGGATATAAAATTCTCAATGAACCAAAAGATTGTATTGTAGCAATTTTCTCACCTATATATATATATGTGTAATAACATTTGTACTCTGCGGTTAATGCAGCTGATTGCCTATCTGTCTGGATGTGAAAGCATAGATCTCAAATAATGTACCTCATTACGCAAATTTGAGCTAATTTTTATCTTTGAAAACTAATTTCCGCAAGCGGCGCATAACACATATTGAGTTTGCTCCTCAAGGTGTCTTTGGGAGTTTAAGCAAGCATAACAATACCCTTGGAAGACCACAGTTTAATCAGAGAAGCTGATGTAAGAGTTGTTCAAAACCCGAATCCAATGGCTTCGATGGTAAACTATTTTGTTAGAACAGGTTTCCAATCCATTCAACACATTCTCGCAATATCCATGCTTGTATTTTCACCGTCTTGGGCCATTTTCCAATGCATACGAAATTAGGTAGCATTTGCGTATAGTGTATCTTGCCTCTACTCGCATGGCTGTTCCAGAGCATTGCCAGAGACTTTTAATTGCTTGAAGACAAAACCCAGCTGCCAGGTTTACAAAAAAGCCCATATCTTTTCAAAGTCAACTTCGTAGCAGAAAAACTATGAGGACATTACTTGCGATTAGATCTGTGCCGATGGGGTCATCCTGGAATTGTTGTTTGTAAAACAAAAGGGCGCAGAAGACAGTGGAAAGCCATGACCGTCAACGCTCTGGAAGGGCACTACACCTAGAAGGATAAGACCCACGTAGCAGTCATCGCCCCTGCATTTGAATTCGTAACCCATTATACGTACGTAACCCAAATTAGAATTTATATCATTTGGTCAGAAGGAATAGATTTTCGATGCTGTTCATGTGATATTGGTTCATTCACTTCCAGAAAAGGCTTTTTACCATCTGTTGATAGCAGCAGCAGCAGTTGTAGAGCTCTCGTATTTGTAAATTAGGAATGTTTTCAAAAACTGAGTGTCGAAGGGTTACGTGTTGCAAAAGTTTGAAATGTCATTGAAAAAGTCATAAATCGTGCACGCATTACTTTTGTTTACAAATAACCACTTTGTGAACGATATCACGATAGCAAACATTAAGAGAAGGTGATTAATACCGACAAAGGACAAACACACAATCAAGTTCCAGGACAAGGCCTCAATGATAGCGATCTCTTTCGGCATCATTGGACTAAGTAGACAGAACTGTGGTTTATGTTTTATTTTAGCTAAGCCAATAAACACTGTATATCGACATCGACTCAAAGAAACTAGCAGGATTTTACTCAGCACTCAGCAAAATCATGCAAACCTAAGAGGCCTTTCACATGTACTTAGAAAACCTAAACCACGCTACTTAGATGTCGCAAACCACAATCACACCTTGTATTCTTTTGCGTGATTGCTTTCCTTCGCACCCAGTAAGCAACGGATAATTGATATAACATTTCCGAAACAGATTCAATCCATCTGCCGTCTCTGTTAAATTTGGAGTTGAAACAGTGTTGGACAGATTACAAGGAAATCAAACAGATTAAATACGTAGGATAATGAGCGATTGCAACAGACAATAATTGAGAGTCCAGGGGTATAGTGAGAAGCTCGGAGTAAACTGTTAATCAACCAGCTCACACCAGAAAATATTACTCCCCTCCCATTTGTTGAGTAAATGCATTCCCCCACTATTTCAGCTCCTAGTTCATGGTCCCCCTGGAGCTGTAATTTTTATCCCCCCCAACTTGCTGGGGGATACTATGATATTTACAAAGCCCGTAATTTTGCTTTACATTAACAAAACTGACTTTAGTTATATTTGAAAAAAATATAGACTAAAGTTGTTGAAAGGAAGCAATAATTTAAGTTTATAGTACAGTAGTAGTTGTGTGCACGCCAAAACACAGGGCTAAAGAAGCAAAATTTACGCCAAGTGAATAGCGTAAAAGTGGAGAAACAAAGGCCTCACTGTAGTCTCAAGTACACATTTCACCTAGACATTTCACCTAATGACTTAAATTTCAGTGTCAAGATTATACTAAGTATGCACCTGGAATAGTTAAGGCAAAATGTGTAATGATTTGAAAGGAACAATTGAATAATAAATAGTCTTGTTCATAAAGAGAGATTAAAATTCAGTCAGAAGTTTACATTGATTGGATAATTAAAGAATCAAGAAAACTTGGTTATAAAGGAACTGAGTTAAAGTTGTTGATAACATAAACCACAATGAAGCCCTCACAGCAGAAACCAAGTGACTATGAAAATTTGTCCAAAAGAGAATTGTACAAACTATTTGAGACATTTTCTTAGTTAAATATTAGAGTATTGAACACAAATATAATGAGCGCATGTAGCGCAACTGATAATACTGAGCAGTGTTATTCCAAACCTATTTTAAGAACTTTAAGATACATCTTATTAGTTTAAAATTAGAGTATTGAACACAAATATCATGAGCGCAAAAAGAGCAACTCAAAATACTGAGCATTGTTATTCCAAAGCCATTGTAAAAACTTTAAGATACATCTTATTAGTTTAGTATAAGATTATTGAACACCAATATGATGAGCGCATGTAGCGCAACTCTTAATACTGAGCAGTGTTATTCAAAACCTATTTTAAGATCATTAAGATACATTTTCTTAGTTAAATATTAGAGTATTCAACGCAAATATAATAAGCGCATGTAGCGCAACTGATAATACTGAGCATTGTTATTCCAAACCTATTTTAAGAACTTTAAGATACATTTTTTAGTTAAATATTAGAGTATTGAACACAAATATAATGAGCGGATGTAGCGCAACAGATATTACTGAATATTGTTATTCCAAACCTATTTTAAGAACTTTAAGTTACATCTTTTCAGTTAAATATTAGAGTATTGAACACAAATATCATGAGCGGATGTAGCGCAACCGAGAATACTGAGCACTGTTATTCCGAACCTATTTTAAGAACTTTAAGATACATTTTTTAGTTAAATATTAGAGTATTGAACACAAATATAACGAGCGCATGTACCGCAACTGATAATACTGAGCATTGTTATTCCAAACCTATTTTAAGAACTTTAAGATACATTTTTTAGTTAAATATTATGCTCATACGTACATCAGTGAGATTAGTTTGTGAAAGAGGGAGTACTAGGGTCAGCATGGATTACACGGGTGACATATGGTACACAAAGCACCCTTTCATATCTATAACCACAAAGAAGAAAGCTAAAGTAATATTATTTAATCTACGTCTCTCCTTTCGTTATCAGAGTCTTGTGGCTCCCCGCCACATAGCAGAAGCTGTTGCATCGAAACATTCCTGTTTACGTTTTTCACTACTGCTAGCTGCTTGTTGGGGCTTCCTCGCTTCGAAAAAGTGAAGTGATACGAACAACTTACGTCTTGTTCACATTGTTACGCTTCAAATACACTGAAACGAAAACTAGAATGGATCGGCCATGCACTTTCGTTAAGAGAATGGAATCGTTTCTATCCAACGAAAAAGATTTCAGAATTGTAACAAGTGAAATGCCAGGCGGAAAACGCAAAAGATTTCACATTAACACTTGGGAATCGATCAAGACAGGTTCTGATAAAACAATAGGTCGTAGAAGAATCACAATAAGAGTGCCGCAAACTCGACATTTAAGGTTATCAAACTCTACTTAAGATGATATCAATGAAGAGTTTTCTTGTGGATAAGCTCATTGCCTGATTGATGATATACAGAAGAAAGTCGCCGAAAAAGGCTCCTACTTTTCTTACGCCAATTTTTTATGTTCTAAAGTAGTTAAGTTTGTATCTTCGCTGAATTTTAATACCACTTTCCAGGATTCCTACGGTAAGCTTCGAATCTCTTAATAGCACACAAAGACCTTGCGACTCTCTGATCATCGCTGCGCTTGGGATAAGAAATGATTGCAGATAATGAAACCGTTGTTCGTGGATTGCATAGAACTCCCTTCATATTTGGTAGAACGTGAAGGTTTAGCACTTGATCGCCTAAATTCAGTAGTGTCGTACACATTTTTTTATATAAGCAACCCAATTGCTAAGGCTTCAGAGCTCAAATTAGCCAAAAAATTAAGCAACTTGCTTAGCAACCCTCAGCGTTGACAGTTAGTTAGCAACTTTTTTCGCATAACAAAATTACAAATTTTGTTAATAAAAAAGACAGAAAAATTCTTTTTTGACTTGAAACAAATACATAACGAGCAATTTACATGTATAAGTCACTATAAGTAGACAGAAGAAAAACTAAATATTGAATATATATATATATGAGATTCGGTATCACAGAGAAAAAATTACGTTAACAACCTGTTAAGCAACTTTAGCACTGAAAGTATATGTTACCCTTAGCAACCTTAGCCCTGACCCTGAAAATCGAGTTGCTTATATAAAATAAATATGTACCCGTTTTGGGAGTGAAGGGTGAGACTGAGCGAAGCTACACCCGACACTACTATTAAATGCTATGTTGCTATTATACCAACAATGGAATACAGATTACAATATTTTCACCGGTTTTTACTATTTTGTCCAATTGTAAACTTTGGCGGAGGCAGCACTTCCCTTAATCTCCCGCTAGTTGCATCCCTGACTAAATTTCGTATCCATCAAGTTAAAAGTTTCTTCTCTTTGATTTTCGCAACAGAGCAAGGGCTACCAAGCGACGGCTAGAAGGGCCTTGTATCGGAACCGGACACTTTTTATTTAGACGCTTTTGTTGTGTAGTTTCGTGTTATTTAGAAGTTTTTGCTGTTTAGTTTGTCGTTGCCAATTTACTTTAGATTAGTATTATGATTTTGTGTTTTTGCGACAAGCATTGATGCTTACCGCTATTCGTAATAATAAATAAATAAAATGACTAAGGAGGAACTACTTGTATTTATTATCAATTTTTGTATTTTGAACCAAATGGTATTAAAATGGTGACGAAAGTATTGTTGTTTTAAAGATACATGTTTTTGCTGAAAGCTGGATTAGTATTTAGATTTTATTATTTCATGTTGTCATAAAACATTCAGAATGTACTCTATTTTCAAGGTATTTAAGAAGATATTTTGTCTGAACGAATTTAAAATTATGTTTTAAACAATCCTACAATAAAATAAGCCCATCAAATGGAAATGAGCCAAGCCTTCCGTAGTGACAAACAGTTTTTCTTGTGCTCTCTTCAATAGTTTCACCTCTACATGAGTAGTTAAGCTTTGTGTTAATTGGTCTGAACCCTATTGAGTAGGGAGGGGGGCTGCTAATCTATTGCCTCTATCTTTTTATTAATCTAAGTTTTTTCTAGATTTAAACTTCCTCGAAGACGTGAGAAATCAAATTCCCATCTCCAAGCAAAAAAGGCTGGATATGTATGAGACAGTTGAAAAGTTCAAAAAGTCATCTTAAACATATTTTAAATCACTGATATATTCGAAGTACCCTTTTAATCCAGTAGGGAATCATTTTGAATTAATTTTGTGCAATTTGTTTGGTGTTAAAATATATGTTATCTAATTTGTTAGGGTCTGCAAATCAGACAGCGAAAACACGTCCTGACTTTTAGAAGAGTTTTTCGCTATGAAAAGCTTTGAATAACCCTGCGACCTGCTTGCAGCCTGTTGCCATTTTTAAGTGAATAAAATTTGACAAGCGCACCATTAAATAAGGCATTCCAATAAAATGCTAATGTATTGCGTATACAGTAATTACAAGATTATCTTGTAGTCAGTATGTTTAACTAGAGATGCTTGAAAACTTGTCATGTCATTGGTCATCCATTGTCATCTAGACAACATGTGCCATCAACGTTTAATGTAAGAACCTTTTTATTAACTACTGCCAACTTAACATCAATCGTGGGTCTACCGGATAATCTTGCCATCGTAATGAATAAATATAAGTGCATATAGCAGCTTAACCTTGTATTGTATTTGCACTGCAGAACATCGACCGTTTTATTAACTACTGCCAACTTAACATCAATCGTGGGTCTACCGGATAATCTTGCCATCGTAATAAATATAAGTGCATATAGCAGCTTAACCTTGTATTGTATTTGCACTGCAGAACATGGACTAAGCGATAATGGTTCCTTCAAACGAGGTTTTTCAAGACGAACATGGTAAAGCTTCCAAAGCCGAATCAACAGCCTTGTGTTTTGAATTTATGTAAACCTGAGGTACCACTGGAGTATGCCATTTACGGATCAATGCAAGATCCTCTTTTCTTATATAACCAAGCGCATGAAAAGCAGCAGGATAATATTAACTATGTCAATAAGGTCCATAAATTTTGCGTAATTGAGAAGGTTCTTCGAGAAAGAGCTCATGACCTTGAGACGAGACCCACTGGGTCATCAAGTGTCAAAATAGTTACTGGGGAATGGCTGGTAGTCGACAGCAGCATTCGTAGTGGATAGGAAGCACGTCTCCAAAGATAAGTGCTTTTGTTAATTTTGATACGAAGAAAATCTGCCAGCCATGCATCGAAGCTTAGTATATAGCGCGTGTACATGAGTAAATCAGAAACTGTGAAAGAGAAAATAGAAAAGGCCATGTACAGTAAGGCAATATTCTGTATGCATCCTTCATCGTTATGCAAGTTGTCTCTCAATAAAAGAAAGCACATTTGACTCTACCTCATTCCATTTTGATTGTGTTGATTTGAAGTTGAAAAAATGAGTGAGCGTTCGTAGAATTTCATATCGTAAAATTTAGACAGGCGGCCAAAAGAATGAAAAAGGACTCATGCAAATAAATTTTTTGCCAGAGAGAAGGAAAAGAGGCCAGGTCGGGTACGAGGCTGTAGCAGGACATGATCATCATGGCGGATGCTTTCTTGTTGAGGTCTGCATCAAGATTGACACTGATAAGCAGGTATGCACGAGTTAAAATGTTATTGTGACGAACATGGTATCAATTTAAGTTACTTCGAAAGAACTTCCCAATTTCTTAAAGTATTTCCTTGAAAATAATGTAGAGATTTCGCCAGTTTGATGGGGCAGCCTACGCGCGCGCCGCAAACATCAATGACCATAGGGATATAGGTGTTCGTTCGATTTCATATCACCTGGGCATATGTGGCAACACATTTCCTTACACCATTTGCAAATGTTTCATCTTAGAGAGTGAAGAAATCGGGAGATACTTTAGTTCACCCAAGCATTGGCAGACCTGCTAATTTAAACGATAAAATCATGCTGCTAAGGCGCTCCGATTTTCTACTGTTCTTGAAAACCTTTTTATATTACAGTACAATCGATCATTCAATCAATCAATCAATCAATCAATCAATCTAGTGCCTAGGCCTACACGCCCCTGGCTCCCTTCAAAACCTTGCACTACCTGGCTGATCCCCGTGCTTGCCTGGATGCTGCGGCCAACGGCAGCCAAGGGTTTTTTTATTTGATTATGCCATCTCATGGGTAGTCTACCTCTGTCGCGGTTGCCCATGAAGTCCTGCTTCACTGCTGCACCGAAAAAACTCTCTGACAGTCGTCTAGCTGCAAAAACAAATAATAGAAGTGATTGGAGGATTAGAGGATGACTTCCATATCGAATAACAAATTAGCGAGAACGTATTAAAATTTTGCCGGAGATACCACGAAAAGGAGCAGGCCATGACCCCGGTGCTTCTTTGTTCCGGCACTGGCATTCACGACTTACAACATTAACGATTATGCAGATGCCCTCGTTTCGGTTATGTGGGAATATAGGGCTCTACAAGCAAAGGGCATCCCTACAGTTTCACTTTTGAAAAGAACACTAGAGAAATGGAAAAGCATGTCACAACCGGGGATCGAACCCGTGACCCACGCTTTCGCGGCGTGCGCTCTACCGACTGAGCCGGGTGACCTCCGATGTTAACACACTTTTATTTCTCTAGTCGCCACATTAGCTCCCAATCATCCACCGGTGGACATCGCCATAAAAACGCAAATTTAATCAATCTTGCAAAAATAAGGCCTCCAAGGTTCTTCGTCATTTGCCGTACAACTGCGGTTGACTTTTAAAGCATTGACAAGCAAGCTCAGATTCTAACTCATAGATGCACCGTGACGTCACACTATCAGACTCTACACAAGTGGAAAAAAACTTCATGGCATCAAGGACCAGTTCTGGAAACAGAAGCAAATGGCCCGCAAACATGAACTTCGGATTACAATCAGTACAAGAGTGTCTTTCGACAAACCTACACAATATATAAGGTCAAATTGGACTCATTTCTCACTCCATAACATTAACTTACGAACGTATAAACCACAAGACAACAGTTAAATACTCATAACTCCTAAATACGACGGAAATACACAGCCAAGCAGTCTAGTGACCTCTCAGCACGCATCCATGATCTAACCTACTACTTTACAGAACGCAAACAATGACAACACTCACCTGGTGATTCGATGTTACGTCAAGATCTAATAACTAGACTAAGCCGAGAGGACACAGGGCTGATCAACAAAGTGGTTGATCAGGGTTTGAAAGAACACGCCTCTTGTATACAACGATCTGGATATTTATAGGACGAAGTTTCGGACACTGCAAAACCAATAACGTACATCCACGGGCTGATGCACTTCAAAGGCCACTTTTGATGAGCTTTCGCAGTCTCTCAATCGAAGACCCCTGATGAGCAGTGAGCCCGACATTGAAACTACCCTAAATAAACAGAAAACCCACCAAACAGGCTAACTAATAAATAAAGGGCAGCTGGGGTGTCCAAGGGCAAGTGATTCGCCACACTCGACTCCTGGTACACCTTTCCCACTTGAGGCCACTGAAGTGGCCTTTTGTAGAGCTTTGATGATGCTTGTTCCCGATTCGACTATCTTTGACTCCTTGCTTTTCCACTAAATAATGAGACAAAAACCGCAATTGTTTATCAGTAACAACAGTGTAGTAGCGGAGGGCCATTTTGCCCACTAAAGGATTATTGGAGGCAGAGGATAAATGCAGGGTCTCCCTCTTGCATGAGCACGGAATATTAACAAACAGAAACTATTGTGGGAAGAAGGATGTGCAAACCAGATATATTCTGTATGGGAAATGTCATCATTAAGAAATAGTTACATTTTTCTCAGCAGAAAATTGATCTGCATTTAAGTTAACAAGTTTCTGGCAATGCGTTTAAAATGAAAGAAAATTAGTAAGAAAAACTGTTAAAAACTTGCAGTCTAACATTAAAGCATTCCTACCGTCTTAGCCCCTCTCCCCCCCTTTTTTTTTAGTTTTTAGTTTAGCCTTATTTTCCCTTGGTTAGTACATAAACCTATAATATGCTGTGAACTCTACCTAATTTGTTTATCTTAGACAGCGTCAAAGCAGGCTTTTCCAGGAATAAAGGTTGAGGCCACTAGAATGTATAGAAAGTACAATTGTGAATACGAGGCATATGAGGTCACAAAGCAATAACTGAATTCCAAGGGCAGCAAAGATCAACAGTTGTTGCCGTGAAACTAGGACTATTTGGCCGTGGCAATACATACTAATACCTTCGCGGAAAGGTGTCCTGGCACAATATTCAATCGGCTTGGCAAACCACTTGAGGTAATACGTGGTCTTTAACTAACCTTCCCCAAGTTTATACCAAGTCATCTTATTTTAGAGCTTGTAATAATGTAAAATTTGTGTAATTTAAAAGAAGATAAAAGAAAAATCCTTTATAATGGCAAAAGCAGCTTAGTTGAGTAAAGATACATTTTGTACGAATGAACTATCAAGCTAAGTAACACCGAAGATATAGGGTATACCTCAATAAAATACATTCTTTATCTTAAACGAAATCGCTTGGCCAGAGCACTATGTAATCAAATACATCATTTAATCGAAGTGTTTTACTAAATCAGTTCTCGTTGAGTGAGTGCCTAATTTACCGTTACTCTGACAAGCGCTTAAAACTTACTAATTCACACTCACTCACTCACTCACTCACTCCCTCACTCCCTCACTCACTCACTCACTGACTGACTGACTCACTGACTCACTGACGCACTGACTCACTGACTCACTGACTCACTGACTGACTGACTCACTGACTAACTGACTCACTGACTCACTCATTGACTCATTAACTCACTCACTGACTCACTGACTCACTCATTTACTCACTGACTCACTGACTCACTGACTCCCTCCCTCACTCACTCACGTACTCACTAATTCATTCACTCACTCACTTACTCACTGACTGACTGACTGACTGACTGACTGACTGACTGACTGACTGACTGACTGACTGACTGGCTGACTGACTCACTGACTGACTGACTGACTGACTGACTCACTGACTCACTGACTGACTGACTGACTGACTGACTGACTGACTGACTGATGACAGCTACCGAGAGGATTCGTTTGGGGGTATAAGCCAAAGAAGGATCCCCGTTTTATCTTGCCGCATTAGAAGTGTCACACATTAAAGCAAAGAAGCCAGTCCCTCTTCGACAAAATGAATCCTTTTTCAACTCCATGCGATTGTTGTGATCAGTGTATGGTGAAACGTTTCGGGAAAAGAACCCGTTACTCGACGAAATATTCAATATTTGATCCATCAATTCTTTCGACGGTTCCATCACAGTTCTTAATCTATCTGTCACTACTAGTACTTCAACTTCCTTTATTTCCGACTATGAATTTTGTTATGATGACCCCCAACCTTGTTCACCAGTGTAATATGTGACCACGAACAACAGCCAGGACGCAAATTATGTTCCTATTTGTGTTAACTTCAGCCCCTTTTGTCTTCGAGCTTAAACTCTCTGCTAATGGGCCGACAATATGACCAACTTTTGTTTTAAGTGTGGTAAACTTACATTAACACCTTAAATGCAAAATATGAGGTAATAAAGACAAAGTAAATGAAGAGCGTAGTTCTTTTTTGTTTGAATACAAAAGACAATGAAGTATAAATAGCGTGGAAGAGTAAGGGCGTGATATGAGAGGTAAATAGCCCAGATAAAATAATGTAGACCCACGTATACCATAACCCAATAGTTAAGAAACACCTATTGTAGCAAAATAAAAAATACCAAAGTAAAAAGTACAAAAGTAAATCTTACATTATTTTGACAAGACATCAGGCTAAAAGAGTTCTGTCAACGTGAGTTGAATATTACTCCCCTATCAAGTATGGAGTCACTTCATTACTTTTTATACATTTTGTAACTGTTGATGATCACCATCGCACGGAGTATTGAAATGATTATTTAGCGACACCAGTTTAATATTTAGGTGTGGATCCATGTTTGGAAGCGGGATGCCCTTGTTCAAGCATTAAACGTTGCTTGATGAAAGCCTGTTTCTGATAAGAAGTAACTATTTCCAAGAAGCAGAGAATGGAAACACATTGATTAAGGGATAACTGTTGTTTTTGTATGGAAAACATGGTCTGAAAGAATCAGCTAACATAGATCTAGAACTAGTAACTGGCTAGGCTGCAGTTGAGCCTATGCAATGACCACTATACGGTGGTATTTTATTACAATTTAAACATTTACACCAACATTAAATAGCATGAAGCCCTGATTAATTTTTTTAGATACGCTTAACAAATTTTACAGAGCTAGAACATGTTTTACAGAGTCTTGTCCGGTCAATCTGGCTGTTTGTAATCTGTCACTAAATATTGAACTAAACTGAACTTTAAGAATACCGAGGGGCAAATTGCCTCGCTTGTTTCACTAGCCACTAAATACACTCCACAATAAAGCCTCCCCAAAACCAATTCAATAACCACAAAAACAAATAAAATTCTGTTTTTAAGTAATTATTTATGATCTTAATCACAAATATTTCTTAATCACATTCAATCACATTTGATTTTAATAGTCTCCTATTACATTGAATTAGTTACAAAAATCCCAAAATAATCTCAATAAACACCAAAATCTTCTAATTATTTAATAACCTTACGATGTCAAATAATCTTGTATAATCTTGTATACGTATGCCTAAGTATTCACTATTCCATTGCCTATTCTAGTATTTTTATTCTGCTTTGCTAAGATTCCGTCAGACCTCGACCTCTCCAGATCTATATTGATCGGATCAATATTCGCCGCTCGATCAAGATTCGCAATACAAACCTAGCCTATTTTAGAATCAATTTTCACTGCCTTTACACCATCCAATGACCTTGAAACTTGGCCGGCCACTTCTTAAGATACCAAACTATACTCACATAAAAAAAACGACCCGAAAATAAAATATACTAAAAATATAGAGGGTGAAAAGGACTGGCACTAATGAGCTCTTTAGCCTCCGTCTCACTGAATACAAACCCTGCGAATGTTCTATCGCGCAAAACTCAACTATCAAATCCACGTATCTGGTAAAATAGGATATCAATAGAAAGCCCATTTCTCATTCATTCCAGTTATGTCAAAAATGAGTCAGAAAATGGCACATTAAGCGAACGCGAGATAAAAATGTAACAAGCCCTCTATCTGCAAAGCCGAAAATCACCTTGTTTTCATTAATCCCCACTCAAACCCAATTAACACCCGGATGCCCACCGCGCTCATACAGATTTGGCGAAGGTTTGGTGGGGATTATCAAAAGGTATTTTCCAAAGTATTCAAACAATATAACAAAAGTTGTTTTTGGAAGTTCGTCTACAACCACGTAAGAAGCATTGGGTCAAGGAAGAACAACACTCCATACTTTAAAGGGCGTGCGAAATGTATGGTCAAGGGTTGCCCTATGACAGTTGATTTTTCTATTCAATCAACCAATAGCAGAGTTATCAAAGGTTTTCGCATTTTTATTCCAATCCATAATCAGAGAGGTCTCTGTATCTTTGCCATCCTGATTTGATGACGGACTCTATATTTTAGGATTTTTTTTGCTAATGTTTACATAAGGTTAGATACTACCAATTTAACGGATTTAAAGAACGAATTTAAAATGTAAATCTGGAATTCGAGTTGAAGTCTGAGGGTTTGATGTAACTTTAATGGTTGATTTAAAGTAGGATTAAATGGTTTCGTGTCTAACCGGAAGAACTAGAGTGGCATTTTTAAAATTTGATGAGGGATTTGGGTGGGGGGATCTCATTTCTCACTATTTAACGCTATAGACGTGTCCACTTTATAGAAGGACTATCATAACAAGAATGAAGGCGTTCCTTGAGGACCTAGAAGAATGGTCTGCCAGGTGTTTGCTATATCGGGTCACTATAGACAGGTACAGCTGTCCGACTCAGGTGGTGCCCTGCTTTTCTTTCTTTGGATCAGAGTACAATCAGGCCATCAATAATATTTTCATCACTAAGTAAGAAAATAATAATATGTTTCATGAAAAATGGCGTCATTTTATACAAGAAGCTTCCATCATGATTCTGTGTTGTAGACACTATATAATGATGTAACGGCGCCGGTCAAATTGAATGGTCATTTTAAACCATGTTTATAGTAATTTGTTGTACAAACAAGGTCTGAAGGAAACGTAAGAGATAATAAATTAGCTTAAAATCAGTTCTTTTATTACTCGAATAGCTAGATTGAATGATATTTACCAATGATCATTCCTGATATTAAGGTGCCGGCCTGAACTTTAAAAATGATAATTTAAAACTTTTAAAACCAAACTTCATCTACTGAACTTTTTTGAAAATCTTTCAAAGCTTAAACTTGTAAATTGAAAAAAAAATGAGACCTAAACTTTAAAACTGATAATTAAAATATAAAAACCTTGTGAATAAAACCTTAAAACCAATACTTTTAAACAAAAACCTCTAAATTATAACTTTAAACTAAAATTTTTAAACTAAACTTTAAAACTAAAACTTCAGAATCAAAGTATAAAACTAATACTTAAGAACTGAAAAATTAAAATATTATATCTTAGACTCTAACACGAAAACCTCAAAACCAAAAACTTTCTAAAACTATTACTTTAAAACTGAAAACTTTTAAAACTAACCCTTTAAGTTTAAAACTTCAAAAATAAAACCTTAGAAAAGAAAACTTTTAAAGCTAAAACTTAAAATTTGAGAAAAAAAAACTAAAATCTAAACATTAAAACTAAAATCATTAAAACTATAAACTTTAAAATAAAATTCTTTAAAACTGAAACTTTCAAAATAAAAAAAAATTAAGATTTAAACTTTAAATCTGAAAATTTTGGAAAAGCTTTCAAAGCTAAACCTTATAAAACAGAATAATATAAGACCTAAACTTTAAAAGTGATAATTTGAATTTAAAGACTTTTTGAATAAAACCTTAAAACCAATGCTTTTAAAACTAAAACCTTTAAAAATAAGTTTAAAACTAGAACTGTTAAAACTAAAATTTTAAAAGCAAAACCTTAGTGCCCTAAAAATAAATTATAAGACTAAAACTTTAAAAAACATATGTTTATAAGCAATCATATGGTGACTCTAGTTGTGGGATTGTTGTTCCTGCTGTAAACCGATATCTTAATTCCTGGATGATTAAAGTCATATATTTTATTAAATATTTTCCAACAGTGGCATGGATCAGTTGACTACCATAAAGTTTGAAATAATTCTTTTAAACCATTTATATGTCTCCTTTTACACAGCCTCAAGCACCTACCGAAGTGAAAGCGTTTTCTAATCCATCGCAAAATGGCCCAGTATCAGTTACCAATTGTAGTGTCACTGCAGTGAAGACTGAAAAGGTACCCATTGTACAAAAGCTACATTGACTTGTTCTTCAATGTTTTGACGCAAGCAAATATTCTCACCGTGCTCAATCTTGTTTCCTATGATGTATATTAAGTTTATTATTTAATGTGTTCAAAATGCTACATCACTGCAAGATGTGTTCAGGATCGAAAACATGTAATAAATATTCCAAAGACAATAGGAAACGGAGTACAACACATTGAATCAACGTTACCAATGCCACTTAACACTGACACGACGTCAAGTTCCCAGTCACTACCGAATATGGCATCGGCAATAGAGTGAGTATTCCCGATTATTACTATATTAGATAACAGCAGCATCATTAGGTAACAGTATCAAATGCTGTTAATCGTAGAAGTAATAACAGTAAAAGAAGTTTTAGTAAATAGAATACAGTGGCTAAGTAGTAGGGTGTACTACAACTACTATTACTACTACTACTACTACTACTACTACTACTACTACTACTACTACTACTATTACTACTACTACTACTACTTCTGAGAGGGTCACATGACATGAAAAGAACGCAATGTCACTACAGGGGTTACGTAACTCTCAAACGTGACGCCAAAATACGATGTGCAATCATCTTTCACAATAACTAAATTCACCCAAAAATTCGTTTCGTTTTCTTACGACTCGGAGCTTTAAGATGAGTAGGAAGGGAGGTGGGGTGATATCATCCGATAAAGCAAAATGTACATTTCTACACCGTCTAAATGCATTTTTATATATTTAGATACAGCTTTCTTCCGTCTCACGTATTTGTATTGTAAAAATGATGGCATGTATGTATAAAGTATCTATTATCAACAAGGGTTTTGCTGCATGAAATAAGTTTGTTTAAAAAGAATCTTTTGTAATATAACTTAGCGAGTGAAAACGTGCATGTTTCTTATAGGCAAGATTGTTTCGTGCCTTAGAATGAATACATTAATACTTGGTACTGATGACTTCTTCTTTGTGTGCATCAGTATTGATTTAGCCAACGACAATTTATCAACATTGAACAATAAACTGACTGAAACTGTCATGGTTACTGTTATGGTAACTACACAGAAATGTCAACATTATTAAACTATTGTAACAAGCCTATACACAGCGGAAAATTAAAAGATCTGTAACACTGACACGCATGATTTACATAAGGTAACATGCAATTTAAAAGTAGACATGAATAAAATTGCTGCTTTTAAAAGGGTCTGGGACTGGCTGAGCTCCAACTATAGCATCTCACAGCAAATGCAGGTGCATTTTCTCTGTTCTTATGTAATGCAAAGAAATCAGAGTTATCGTGTTTAACGATATGAAAGGCGCAATTTCTTGCATCACTTCCGACGACGGCAGAGGCAAGCATGGTGTCTAATAGACTAATAATGTTTACAAGCACCCTACCTGACGCCAGTTGGCGTAACTCGCGATTTCGGGGCATGGATTCTGTAGACAACTTTAAATGATAAACTTGGCCTGTCCTTGACCGACGAAGACACGACCTGCAGAGGAAAACAAGAAATTAGCAATAATCATATACAATCAACTTTACGAGCAGCGTGCCTTGGGCGTTGGACTCGTAACTTAACGATCATGGGTTCGAATCTAGGTCGGGTTGCAGAACTCATGATTTTCAATGGTTGTGACTCCTGTTGCTCTTCACAATGACTACGGTGTTTGGCCCTTTGGGGAGGTACTTTACTACACACCTTCCCTTGTTACTAGATACCTACCAGATTAAGTACGGTGCCAACATATAACATTAAAGAGAACCAAATTAGAGAGATTACCAACTTTTCTTCAAGGCATACGTTTACCTTGAAATATTAAAACGTTCTCATAAATAGGGGAAATTTCCGGTAAATTTCTTTGGTTAATGTTAGTCAGTTCTAGGGTCGCAAATTTCAAAATCTTAGGAAATGTTATTAAGTTCCCCTCCTTATAATGCTCCGTCTCTGGCTACCGAACATTCAACTTACGCTCGGGGTGTTAATTGAAAGTATTACTGTAAAAGATAAAACACTCTCATAAGCATCAATATGGGGATCCTTGCCTAATCACTAGCATTCCATTATTTAATCCTGTTCAGGGTGCTCTTCATTGAGGGACAAATAAGTGCCTAGGTTTGGACAGCAAATACGTGGATGCAGCAGCTCCAGAGTTTACGCTTTTAGATGAAGATACAGATGACGATGAGGATGTATTGATTAAAGGATTGATTGAACGTTATGTTTCAATCTATTCTACAGAAAGATCATGTATGTTTAGTTATCTGTTTTTCCTTGCCTTAATAAGCGCCCAGTCCGAATAAGCGCCCATCCAAAAACTTTTGTTTTTAAATAAGCACCCAGGGCGCTTAATCGGTCATTTACGGTATATTTACGCAGTTCTCTTGCTTGTAATCTTATGTTCGACTTTGCTCTACTCACCTAATCTTTCTATAAATTTCATTTCCGAGCAATATTTCATTCGTGCCAGTACCGTAGCCAGAGGGATACTTGGTATGCTTAGCATCCTCTAGAAGTGGACTTCAAGGTAAAATCGAGGGGCAAATAACTGAAAAAAGTCACGTACGCTATTTGTGAAAGTCAGAAAAAAAGTTAAAAAGTCAGAAAAAAGTCGAAAATCAGAAAAAAAGTCAAAAAGTAAGAAAAAAGTCAGAAAACAATCAAAAAGTCAAAAAAGTCAAGAAGTCAAAGAAAAAATCTCTGAGGAAAAAAGTCACGTACACTTTTTTGCAGTTATTTGCCCCTCTGGTAAAATAAAATCCCCTAGTTGATGGTCGTCTGTCCTAGAGTTTTGAAGTGTGTCAGAGCATTTCTCAGATTTGATGAGGACCCTGCTCCATATATCTTTTCCAAGATATCAAATCTGCACACCTAGATCTGTTCATGTCTTGTCCCTTCACGTTAGTATGAACACCTCTTAACTTTTTCAAGGCTACAAATGAAACAATAAAAATATATTGATAATTCTTAACTGAGTCACCTTTTATACCAACATTTATGCAACCAGCCTTATTTTACGCACAGGTTTCATATTTTTCTCTTCGAGTAAACACCAAGGGCTAATAGCAGACATAATAGGCATAAACGCAAAAATCACAACATTGGTGAAAAACACGCTTTTCTACGTTATTACTACGTTAGACGATTACTTGGTTCGCAAGTACAGAAAGAGATTCGACTTTATAGGCTTGGTAGGATTCTATCAAGTGTAACGAAAAGTGCATCAAATCATCTGTCATTTCCCCCCCAAAGTTTACAGACTGTTAAGTGTCTTTTCTTCCCTCTAGGTCAGTAACACAAGAAGTGATGCCCCTAAATACCTTACAGTATGTACTGCTACGAAATATAAGTAATAATAACGTTTCATTGGCTGCAATTCTTACCTTTTATAGCACTAGCTCTGTCATTTCGGCTAATCAGTAGATATTTTGGACTGCTTGGGCAAAACGGTAGCGTGCAGAGTTGGAATAGTGCTGGTACGATAGTCATGCCAAGGAGATACGGCCATAATCTACCCGAACCTAGAACCTGAGAAATGGAAAGGATCTTATTTAGGCAATAGAACTTTATCGTTTAGAAAGGGACAACCCTCAACTCCTTCCTCTCGACCTCTTGCACTGCATTACTGCCAAGACATGTGGTGGGGGAAGAAAGATGAGCTCGGACTGAGAAAAATCTATAAGGAAATATTTTCAAATCACTAACAGCCTTAGCAAGCCTTTGTAGCTCAATGGTTAGAGTACTGGTCTTGTAAACCAGGGGTCGAGAGTTCAATTCTCTCCAGAGGCTAAGAAGGAGATTGCACCGTCATATATTTTCTCGTAATATTATGATTTTAATTTGTGTTGATTTCAAAGATTACGAAATAGACAGCATCGAATTTAAGTTAGCAAGCCTTTGTAGCTCAGTGGTTAGAGCACTGGTCCTGTAAACCAGGGGTCGAGAGTTCAATTTCTCTCCAGAGGCTAAGAAGGAGATTGCATCGACATATATCTTCTTTCGTAATTTTATGATTTTAATTTGTGTTGATTTCAAAGATCACAAAATAGACCGGATCCAATTTATGTTAGGAAGCCTTTGTAGCTCAGTTGTTAAAGCACTGGCCTTGTAAACCAGGGGTCAAGAGTTCAATTCTCGCCAGAAGCTAACAAGGTGATTGCGCCAACTTATGGCATCCTTCGCAATTTTATGATTTTGATTTGTGTTGATTTCAAAGATTACGAAATAGTCCGGATAAAATTTAGCTTTGGTAGGCTTTGTGGTTCAGTGGTTAGAGCCCTGGTTTACATGTCCAGTCCTCCAACACGTGAACTACAAAAGCTTGCTAAGCTAAGTTTGATCCGGTCTAACTGTAATCTCTGAAATCAACACAATTGTAAATGCTGATATCAGAAAAAAGAACATATGTCGGTGCAATCTCCTTCTTAGCCTCTGGAGAGATTTGAACTCTCGACCCCTGGTTTACAAGACCAGTGCTCTAACCACTGAGCTACAAAGGCTTCTTAAGATAAACAAAACCATCACCAAAACATAAATATCATCCATTTTTGGCTGCTGGTTTCCTTATGGGGCTGAAAGGGTTAAGTAAAGCAGAATGCGCGATATTAAATTTATTTGAGAAATAATGTCTTTATTTACATGATATCGGAGTCTGTTTATACGCGGCAGATTTTTTTTACAAAAGGCCTCGCTTACATGTTGAGTGTTGTTATCTTTTCATGTAACACCTATGTTTATGAGACGGTACATGTCCATTTCTGTTTTCTTGTCTCAATGTTGGCCATTTTTCATGACGGCAGCATATTTTTCATGAATTTTAACGTTAAATAAACCACTTGCGACTCAACATGCCGTCCCTGATTATCCGAACTTTCGGCTTATCCGAACAGGTTCCCTCGCACTTACATTCATTGCGCTTGGATAAACGCGGATGCACTGTATCGAGAGCGCCATCTCTTTTCGATGACACTTTTAAATTTTCGATGGGCTTTTGACAGGCAGACGGGCCGGATTGTACAGAGAGACTGATCTCCAATTGCGTAGAAGCTGGATATCATTGTCCACGGATAGATGACTGAGAGCTAATGCAGAAACTAAAGAACCAGAGTATGTTAACATCTGAGGTCATCTAGGTTAGTTGGAGACACCCCGCGATATCGTGTGTCACGGGTGCAAGCCCCGGAGATGACATTTTCTATTTCTCTGGTATTTTTTCCATAGTGACATTTCAAATCCTCTCTTCTTGAAGATACTTTGGTTAAAATATAATTGTGGATAGGCATGTTTATCAATTTTAAAGCCTGGGTACATATTTCGAAGGATCTTCTGTTGGTCTGAACCGTCATGGTCTTGTTACCATAGTAGCAACAGTGATTTCTTACTCTGTGCTCTGTTGCCAAATTAAACTTAGCTTAGCAGCCAAAGGGACCTGCTATGAGGTTGAACAGCGATAATTTTACACAAAGAACATTAGAAAGTCTTACATTATGAAACAGTCACTTTCGTTTACGGTGATTGATCAGTGTTGGAGCAAATGACATCGAGAGAAAAGTCATCTTGTGTCATTCAAGAGCACTAAGTACTTTTACAAGTCGAGTTATTAGCCCGAGTCCAGGAGTGTGAAAGATTTAATGCTGGTGAGAGTTGAAAAACTGATTGAGAGTTGTGTGTGTTTTAAGTCTCAATAGAGTTATTGTGATATCACAATTTAATAAAGATCAGTATTCGAATAAGGAATATAAAAACCCATGAAATGACAAGTAATTTGAGAGATGTATCGTTATACTGTATATTTTTTGAAAAGAACACCAGAAAAATAGAAAATATGTGACCACCGGGGGTTGAACTCGTGACCCACGCTTTCGCGGCGTGCGCTCTAGCAACTGAGTTAGGTGACCTCCGATGTTAACATACTTTTATTTCTCTAGTCGCCACATTAGCTCCCAATCATCCACCGCTGCCCATCGACATCCAGCTCAACGCAATTGGAGACCAGCCTCTCTGCGCCATATGACTTGATCAAGGAAGAACTGCCATTCGTCCCATCATCAATCCAAAGCCCATTAAAGTTAGAAAGTATCATTGAGAAGAGAGGATTTGAAATGTTAGTTTTGAAAATTAGTCGATCTGTGGCCTTTTGCATGCAACTCACCATTGAAGTCTTTCTCATTCAGGATTTCACACGCGTCGTTGTCAAATGAAGAAAGGAGAGGTCAATAAGTAAACGAGAAGGGGGTTTATCACGAGCTTTTGGAGAGCTTGATGAGAAGGGTATCCTCTTTCCAATTATACACTAATTCGCACTGTCACTGGCGTTTTAACCGGGAAAACCTGAGCATTGGTCTTCCCACCTCTTTAAACCTGTCAATTTGGCCTCCCAATGTTTTCTTACTTATTGTAGGTTCTTGTTGATTTATAGGTTGGAATGTGCTCTTCTGTGTGTGGTACAACCTATCCGTTTCCTTGCGTTTAACACACTATTTAGTTGAGCTAGTTGTTTCTGCATTGCAATAGGAATATTTTTCGACGTTTTTGGCTACCACTTTAAACAGCGTTCTGTCGCCACTGCTAACTGTACATTAGACACGGCTTACCCACAACAGGATTATTCAACTACCTCATCCACGAAAAGAACCTTATAATGCACTACCATACCTATCGAAAGAATATGTCGCTTAACTATGTAAATAAACATCAGATATCTTGGTTATCAATTAAAATTGGCGTACATGGCATTGGAACTGAAGCCAGTCAACGCCCCGGTGTTAGTTCTCTGCAACGAGTGATGGTAAGTTGTAAGGTAGCTTATCCTCGGATCCCGTTTGTTCTTGTACAATTTGTTGTTCCCTTTAAGACCAGGATACTATATTGATTTTGTGCCTCGCTAGACTTCCAAAGTAGATATTACTCAAATTTTCTGATGGAAAATGATGATAGAAAACAAGGCAATATTCTTAAAAGAATATTGTCATCAATTGAAGCATTGATTATGTTGAAATCCATTTGTACTTGACGGGTATAAAGCATAAAGTCATAATTTTCAAAAGTGAAGAGTTCGGCAATCTGTAAATACACTTACTAAGTCATTGCTGTTAATATGAATCGGGGAGGGTACGTTTGCCCGAGAAACATGGTCCGAATCGTAAAAGAGAAAAACATGGTCCGAATCGCAAAAAAGAGAAACATCGTCAGAATCGTAAAAAAGAGAAACATCGTCAGAATCGTAAAAAAGAGAAAAATCGTCAGAATCGTAAAAACATAATCAAAATCGTAAAAAAGAGAAACATCGTTAGAATCGTAAAAACATAGTCAGAATCGTAAAAAAGAGAAACACTGTCAGAATCGCAAAAAAGAGAAACATCGTCAGAATCGTAGAGACATAATCAAAATAGTAAAAAAGAGACACATCGTTAGAATCGTAAAAACATTGTCAGGATCGTAAAAAAGGGAAACATCGTCAGAATCGTAAAAACATCGTCAGAATCGTAAAAAAGAGAAACATTGTCAGAATCGCAAGAAAGAGAAACATCGTCAGAATCATAAAAACGTCAGAATCATGTGTCCATGCAGTACGTAATATACATTTTGATCTGATTCCAAATTGAGGAGATTCCTGAGTAGCATTTCTATAATCAAGTAATTGTCATGGGGGACGGGGACCATCGACTTCAATCCTCGACTCTATTCTCTTGTTTCCATGATCAGTTCGGTTATATATGTAAGAGGTCTACTTTCGTCTAAAGAAGTCGAAGGACGGGGACAAACATGACTTGATGTTATCATGCCTCAGCGAAGATGTCATGTCGATGGTAGTCAACGGATTGCCAGACGACGCGGACTACATGACAACTGAACGTCAACTGACTATTAAACTAATTACATTTTTATCATATACTGTAAATAAAGATTACTTCATACCACCATAACGGAAATAATCATAGGGAACCTTGACAACATAACAATTATCATATACCATTTTATTCTGAGAGTGCTAGTCAGCGATTCCCTTGTCCCATGACTGACGATTCTTTCATGTGACAATGTTACACCGGTTGATAATCTGAATTTATGGCTTCAGTTATTCCACAACCCCTCTTAGAAAATTTTATTTTAGGCCCTACTATAACTTCGAAATTTATCATGTCCTTTGATGCGACAGGCATTTTCATAAGTAAGCTCATAAAGTTAGGGGGTAGACACTATGTTACCAACCACTTTTTTCTGTCAGATCAATGTCAGATCACTTGGTATTTGTCTTCTTTTAAAGTAAATACGGTTCGGGGGCAAGAAAAGAAGTTTAACCATTACTGGGGAAAGCACATTGAAAGCAGCAGTTGTTCTCACTCTGCAGATGATCAAAACTGAAAACTACTTTCCCAAGGATTTTTAATGCACGAACACTGATTTATAGTTTTTTAATTTTTCAAGTCACTTTTTGCTATTTTTACCATTTAAATCTCCGACCGATCAAATTCAGGGAGCTCATATATCACCTAATCAAGAGTTTGTTGCGCAATTCTTATCGACCCAACATCCCAAAGGAGAACCTCGCCGCGGCCATGGATGACAGGGAACAGTGGAGAGATTGTGTCATGGCAATCCGATCGAGGTCGATCCGATGATGATGATGAAACATGCTGTCATATTTTCTACTTTTCTAGTATCTTTCGGAGCAGCTCATTTCAAACCTTTTGTTCCTTGCATTTCTACTTTCATTCGGCTTTGGACAGGCTGATGCATTGATTGGCAATTCCTCTTTGACTAAATGACACGGCACTGAGAGGATTGTTCCCAAAATTGCGCGAGGCTAGATGTTGATGTCCAGCGGTAGATGATTAGGGGCTGATGTGGCGGCAAGGAAATAGAGTATCTTAACATCAGGGGTCACCTAGTTTAGTTCAGGCCGCGAAAGTGTCGGTTCGTGGTTCGAATCCCGATTGTGACGTGTTTTCCATTTCTGGGTGTCTGTACGAGGCTAGGATGAAACATCCGTTCCCAAGCATGTCGAAACTGTCCATAGAGTTTAAGAGGGAGATGTAATCGCGCTTTCCAGAGGGAGGACTTTCAACTTTTTTTCTGAACTGGGAGTGTGATATTGTGACTTTGTCCAAGCCTGACCTTGATCCTCGCTCTAAGTCGGTTTCATTTGGTTTCAATGGAGTAACCTTGTCTTAAACAGTGATGGACTGGAACTTGTGAAAACGAGATTGTTTGCCTCGATTTCGTAAGCAAATCAACTGAACAATTTTCCCGTGCCTTGTAAGTTATTGGCTACCTGGAGAACTGTCGCTCTAAGCCAGCGACTCATGCCTCAGTTAACCAAGTAGTCGAGGGTACAAATTTTATTAAGGGGATGGCCCCTAAAAGCTCCCCCCCCCCCCCCGTATCATTAGATTAAGTATAGATTGCATAGATGGATGTTAGCAACTGAGAGAGTATGGCACAAAGAAATCTATACTGAGTGCCATGTCAACTGTTAAAATGGATTGGTCTGAAACACCTCCTGCCCCCTTAAATGATCAAGTGCTGGATCCGTTACCGTTCCATAGCCAAAATTGATAATATACATCGGTAGAGCTTGAAGGTGAAAGAATGGGTAAAAGATTAATAAGTGATCTCTACCTGGTCCTTTACTTGATGTAAGTGGAGGTCGTGTAGTAGCTTGCGTAGTTCCTGTCGGTGTAAATGTGTGAGTCCGCGTCGTCGAGAATGTAGTACGTGATACAACTGTTGATGTCCTAACAGTTGAAGACGTAGATGCTTTAGAAAATAGAGATTCCATAAAATTTATTAATTACATCATGAAACAATGATATTTGATAAGAAACTGTTTACTGAACAACGAAATACTGTAAAGATAGATAAAAAGTAATTATTTGTCAATACAGTAGTTCCCTGATACCGTAAAAATTAACGTAACTGTTTAATACGTCCACCCCTATACGACTGCATTAAAAAGGCTGCTTTTCTCTTCTCCCTGTGTTGCTTTCTTGAACTTGAAGCGTTCATACTTGAGGTTCTTTTTGGGCAGAAAATAGTTGTCGAGCTTGGCAAAGTATACTATACTATACTATACTATACTATACTATACTATACTATACTATACCATACTATACTATACTATACTATACTATTTTTTCTCCAGCTTTTTGTTTCATTGCACGTTTGACTTCCGTAAAGTAATACTAAAGTTACTGTAATGAAGCAGAGTGATAAAGAAATTTCTCAAAATCAGCAGATTCGAGAAATTTTGATGGCCGGCTAGTGCCGGTCATAATGTTTCTCATATAGTATCTTAATTACAGAAAGTAACAATTTTATGGCATCAATTGTAGTAAATGAGAAGTGAGGGAATACACAAAGTCTGATTTAAACAGGGTAATTATAATCCATACATCGGAAGTGTTGTATTCTTTGAAAAATCTTGAAAATTGTTTGAAACATGTGTATTTGTAGCCACTGCTGTTTTGCAACCAACTGGGTTGCTATGAACCAGTGGCCAATTCCCTATAAGCCACAACTGCTCGAACATCTCATCCTCCACCGATGAACCTTAACTCTACTTAACCCTGGGAGGGTGACCCCAAAACTGAACAAGTTATTAAAAGCCCACGTAAAGATGTATCTAGTGACTGCAAAAGTAGTTTTATCCATGTAGGCCGACGGAAACCTAACTTAGAAGTACGTTACCTACAATTGAATACTGTTATCGTATCATACGTATGTGCTCTGAATGATTTACGTAGTATTCCTTTATCGACATGAAACTACAGTGCAGTCACGGGTCCTGGAAAATCCCCTGATTTGTTGGTTTCTTGTTAGGGAAAGCCCTTGAAAAATCCGGGACCAGTTCCTGGATGTTTATCCGTTTGTCACATGACTTCCTTCTTCAGGTAATTTGAAATGAGTTTCGCTATGTTTTAAGGTCAGATAATCAGTAAACAGTGATACAACAAGTAAAAATACAGGAAACTAAGTTAGTAAAACTACTGAGGGGAATTACCGTTACAGTACGTTTATTAGGGAGGAGAGTGATTGATGTTCCTCTAACAAACGCCGCACTTCCAGTAGTACATTTGTAGTAAATGCTGCCCTCTGATAAACGGCGCCCTCTAACAAACGGATCCCTCTAACAAACGCCGTCTTTCTAGCCGGAAATTTGTAGTGAATGCTGCCCTCTGATAAATGGCGCCGTCTAACAAACGGCCCCCTCTAACAAACGACGCCCTTCTAGCCGGTTATTTGTAGTAAATGCTGACCTCTGATAAATGGCGCCCTCTAACAAACGCCACCCTTCTAGCTGTCCATTTGTAGTAAATGCTACCCTGTAATAAACGCCGCCCTTCTAGCCGGATATTTGTAGTCAATTCTGCCCTCTGATAAACGCCCCAACCTGAAGAGTGGCACTTATTAGAAAACACAAAAAGTAAGAAATGGCAAATAGTTTATACGAGTACTACATGTTTTCCATCAGCAGATTCTGGTTTTTCCTTCTTTGTCATGAAGAATTTTGCATGAATATCTATTGATGCATAATTTTTCATTTTTTGATAAACGCCGGCCTCTATTAAACACCTCACCCAAGAGCTAGGGTGTGTAATATACGCGTCGGCGTTTATGACGGTAGGAAACACTGTACCTAAGGTATAGCTTGTAGCGTAATTCCGGGCTGAGTTACTTGATGACTGTTTAAGTATATAGTAAACTTTCAAAGACCTTGAAGCAGATTAATCTGTAATCATTCAGCCCAAGGTGTGCAATTATCTTTCAGCCTCACTCACTTCCACTCTAAAAAGTTCTGTCGTAGGAATATAAATCAGTTCTGGCTTAACCATATGATGGAGGAATTAGGCTGAGGAGATCGATCGAATGAAAAAACGAGAGCATTTTTTGCAATCCATAATGGTAGCTTACTGTAGACAGAAAAAAGCGAAAGTTAAAGTTGAAGCTGTGAAAGATCTGACCGCGAGAGCACTGCTTTCTTCGTTGAGCTTTTAATAGTTACTAATCATACGTATTCAACTATGACAATTTCCTGTGCTGCCAACAACTACACGAATCGTTAGGTACCAAAATCTAAAGGTGAGCCGAGAAGCGTCAAAACTATATGGTTTCATTGCTAAGTTTATAGCAGCTAACTGTTACATGCTATCGTCTAAGGCTGTCGATTTAAGAAACTCCACATTTTAGGGAATTACAAGAAAGTTCTATTCCACCCTTTTACAAAATTTATGAGTTTGTTTTAAAACATATATGGCCTGCATATAATGATTATTTGATTTTTGTGTCTTTTCTTTTGCTCGCAACAAAGAAGTTTAATAACTGTTAGTTGAGACTACACTAACAAATGCTCAAATTCATACGGTTTATTATTCTTGTTAAGGCTAAATCATGGAATATAGTATATTATAACTTTTCATTTCATTATGAAACTTCGCTGTTTTATTGTATAACTGCTAGTTGTTATTTTGCAGTTGTATAGGTGGATCTAAATCAAATCATATGCCATATATTTACATAAGTTTTAAGTTTTACCTCTTTGTTCCCATTTGAACAAACTCCAAAGTCGGTGCCGATCGTTATTCTCTCTCATATGTCAATGATGGGTGAAAATGCAGAATTTCTTTTACCGCGTTGAATATGACTTTCGAGTAAAGAAAGCAGACTGGGGCGGCGTTACGTTTTAGCCAATTTTGTCTTGTTTACAGACTTTGTTAAAAGATATAACACGTCTTGATAAGACGTGCGCGTTATTTAGCTTCACCAGTTAATCTTGCTAAAAAGACTGAAGGGAACAGCTTCGAATAGCGATCCCTTAGTGAATAAATTCGTGATATTACATTACATTACCTCTATAAAGCAGCTGTATGTTTCGCTGCAGTGTATAAATAAACGAAATAGATTGATCGGATAAAATACTCCGCTGAAAATCGGTATCTTAAAAAGTTAGGTAGTGTTGCTGTATTGTCGAGTTTTTGTTGTTTCAATTGAAAACTAATTCTTGTGCCTCTCTTTACCTTTTACGTTATCACTGATGAAAATCCTTTCAATAAGTTGTTATAGAAGCGATGATGTTTCTTTTTATATTTGATTAACAATGGCAGGTTACATTTATGTTCTAAAAACGCACATTTATTTATTTGTTTCGTGGGAGAAATTATTCTGTACTAATGGATGATATGATTATGTGTTATCCGATAACTGAAGAGACTGTCGTATCATATGGAGCCTTATAGTCTATTCCATTCGGCTAAGTGTTCCTGGATTGAACGAGAAGGTCTTTCTAAGTTACAAGTATAGCATACGTGTTAGTGTTGTTCGTACAAAAACGATTCTGTTATAAAGATCAAAATAATGGTAAGCATTGTTGCTGTAGGATCAAAGTAGGGGTGGAGAGTTCGTAAATATATGATAAAATCATGTGCATATCCTTTACTTGATTTTTCTTCTTTCTCCTAAAGTAAAACAAGAAAATAAGATTCATTAAAAAAATCACCTCGTCCAAAGTTAATATTACTTTTAGAAGACTCCTATCTGTAGAATGAATTGCTAATACCAACATCTACCAATTAAAAAAGGATTAAAAAAAATAAAAGAAACTGTTGCACTCAAGATTAAATATTTGAAAGCATGTTGTGAGTAAAGAAAAAAATTACCGAGATACATAATCAAAACTTTCTTTTCGAAAAAGAACAGTACCCTTTAACCAACATTGTGACGTTCTTCCTTTTAAGACCTGTACAAACGAGCTCGACTTTCCACTATATTCCACTCCACTTTGCACAACATTGTCAAGCAAAGTCGGCCCATGTCGAGCATTGGGTGTACAAACGGATTCGACTTTTTCCACGACTATTTACATGACTTTAAACCCTTTCCCACGACTTCACGATCTTTTCTTATCCGGCAAGGTAATGTATTGGTAAATCGGAATACTCAGCATGAGCAGGCTTTAGTTTTTAGAGAGCGCGGCGGTATCAATAGGATTATCAGGATATATTAACATGTCTGTAATCGAAAGAGAGTAAAAATGGGTTCGACAAAGAACAATAGATTTGTACAGATGACCCTCTCGACAAATTTGAACATGTTCAAAACTCACTAAACTTTCCGATATAACGCTCGACAAATGTCGATTTCACTATACAGTCTTTGCTTCTAAACCTGACTCTTAATTCTAATAAACCGTAACGGATGCAAACTAACCCAAACAGATATCATAAAGACTATATCCTAAGAGATTTGGTCACGACGCTTTCGAGATTTTGGAAGCCGTCGTAAACATTCTTGGCATAATAACCATTAGAGCTAGGAAGTATGGTTCATCTCCTTTTCTTAACTATTTCAAGATAGTTATTTCTTAGAATGAAACTGTGGGTCATGCATCTGTAGATCATGTATAGAATGAAATAATACAGTAGGTCATGCAGGTACTGTAGGTATTAATCAGTTTTAAGATATTTACAATTAAGGGGGGGTGGGGGGTAAACCTAAAAAGTATGTCCCAAAGCCATATCTTTATCAGTTACATTAGCATATTCAATGAAAAAAAAACCCAGACATATTATACATCATTTGAATAAGCAACTCTTCTTCTTTCTTTTAAAGTTCATATCATTTACAATGTTGTCTCATGATGTACAAAAGCAAACACTACTAAATTGCTAAAAATCTGGACTGCCATGTATTCAAGAAAGGGTACATTAGCAAATACTTCATATATCAAAATGAAAATCTGCCAACAGTACCACAGAAGGTAATTAGTTGATATGAGTGAATTATTTTGGATGTAGCTCTGTCTTCTGGGATAAGCTATGAGGAAAAAGTTTATGTATTCAATAAAGCACAACTAACTATGCAGAAAAGGTAGTTTGAGAGCCAGCTTTATAAAATCATTCACTCATATCAATGCTCTTTTGGGGGTCGATAAGCACAGAAAATTTGAGCTTGCACAAGCGATTACAATGGAACAAAGTAAGTAAGGTTCGAAGTTCACTTTTATGACGTTAATGAGCAAATCCAAGGCGTCGATCCACGGTGGCAAAATCGGTGTTTTTGAAAAGCGGCATAAAGGTCGTATATATTTAATGGCGAGGGTATTCTTCTAGCGAGGCGTGGATTGAGTCCCAAGTACTTGCGCTGGCGCATCAGGATGCCTGTGATTCGTCATTCTCCAGAATCTACAAAGAGTAAATAATTAAGAGGAAAGCAAATGAGATCCGCTGAAGTTAGTACGTACAGCAAAAGTAAAATAGAACTCGTTAATGGAAGCTATAAAGGGTCATTATGAGCTATTGAAGATAATTGCTGTAAAATGCTATTTAGAACAATTACAGAAATTTGTAGAGAGGTGTAACGTTTATTATGAAAGGAACTTCTTATTATCTCTGAAAAATGCCAGCTTCTAGTCAAAGCGAAGTAAACAAGGTTTGTTCTCACGTCAACATCTTCGCTTATGTTTAGGAAATTGTTTATGAACGCAGAAAGGATTCAGTTTGCAATTATGGAATATCATCTAGCTAATCGAAGATGAACTTATTAGGGAATCCTCCTGGTTTTACCTAATTAATATCTAAAAGATTATATTTGATAAATTCGAGTAAATATTTTTAAATGGGGGTATACTGTACCCTAACATATCTCTTTAGGGTTTCAGAAAAAAATTAAAAATCACCCCTAACAAAGCTGGAATCAGAGTACTTAAAAATCCTCCGCGTTGAACTATCAGTTTCTTTTTTTGAGAATGTTTCACATATGCATCATGGTACAGTTGTTGTAAGAGGTCTGAGATCAATGAGCTACTTCATATTTATACACCATCACAGTGCCCTGAAACTCAATTATTGGTACAATGGAGGATATTGAAGGGGAGGGGCTATGTTAGGCCCCACTGCTTATCAGGGGGCTGCACTGAGAGATTGCTATGTTAGGTCCTATTAGGAAAAGGGGTAATTAATAACATGTGACAGTAGGCCTACCCAAGGCCGTTAGTATATATTTGCCAAGTCATTCACTCTTGCCTTTCAAAATTCAAGAGTATTTTGTCGATAGGACAGATGATACCATGTCAAACTTTTCAAAAATGTAGTAGGCCCTACCGAAATGATTACTCCATTGTCACAACCAGTCTTATAATTGTATTAACATGAACGGACTAAAAAAAGAAATAAGTGGGAAGGGAACGCTAGTATGCAGGGACAAGGGGCAGAGGGTGCCATGCCCCCCAAAGATTTGCCAAATCTCAAATTTTTCCGTTACCACTTTTTAGCTTTATCAAAATAGAAATTGATTCCGACAGACAGCGTGCCACGTTCACAGCAAGATATGCGTATGGACAAGAAACACCCCTTTCCATACAATGACCATAGGCGTGTTAGTGGAATGTGAACAATTTAATTTAAATCCAGCCTACTTCCCCCTACCCCAATCCTCCTTACCTTCCCCCATCGCTGGTATGCTTAACACGTTCAGTGCATCTCGGTTTAATTTTTCCTTATCTAAGGAACACATTCACTCATTCATTCAGTATTACTGTTTCAAGTGTTTCTTGTATTTTCTGCTTCAATCAACAGAGATTCCCATTTCCTTAATAAAATGACGCCTGTCCATCACATATTTTTGCTACGTTGCATTTCAGATTTGCACACCACCGCGAAAAATCAAAAGGTACGCAATTATCTAATTGAGAAGTTTTCTTTAATCCCTAGCTTTGACGCTTTAGGCAGGATTTCTTTTTCCGATGACGATAAAAATATCCCTAGTTATGAAGATGTCTATGCCACCACGCCACGGGACGGCAGTGTTGGTGCAGAAGACATTAAATGAAGGGGGTTCACCGACTTCCTCTAACATTACTCGGTCACTAAGCAATCTGGAATTTTCCGACATAGAGTGTGGAAGCAGTAGTGAAGAAGTACCATGCTCGCCTTCTGTAGTAAATCCAAACCCAACCTCATTGAGACAATCAGAGTTAGATAATGATGATTTATTGAGAGAATTAGAAAAAGCCGCAAGGGATTGCGGAGAGGCTGCTATGGGCAATGGAAAGGAATCCCCTGTAACTGTTAATGTAAGTAATGAATGGTTTCCTAAATTAGGGTTAACCATCACAGAGAAAAAAATACTAATAAGTGGAAATCAGTTGAGCTACGAATTTATAAACGCTGCCCTTGACATATTGAGTTTAAATGACGATAGATTTCTATGTCGGAATATATCAGACCTAAATCCAGTCAAAGGGGATGGTAGCAAATTCATTCAAATAGCTTCTGTTTCAAGTTGCCATTGGGTAACCATTTCCAATGTATTTTCTCGGATAGGTAGAGTGTCAGTGTACGATTCAGCATCAAGGACACATTATTATTTACTATTGTAATAATTTTCCTTGAATAAAAATCTAGGGGATTGATGGAAATTATAAGATCTCATTAGGGGGTAGACGAGCAAAAAAGTTTGAGAACCCTTGCTGTAGACGAAACTGTGATGTGCCTTGTAATCATCATCATCATCATCCATACTCTGTCCATATGGTTATTTGTAAAGCATAATGATTAATCATTAGTAATTACTTGGCCCAGATACCAAACAGTTAATCATTTTTCATCACTTATTCTCATCAATGATTCCTTCTTTTGCAAGCCCCTACCCTTAAATATATATATATATACTTGTCTCTTTGTCTTTTTGAATGATGTTGTCAGGCCAAAATGCATGCATGTTTCATTGATTATTGTCAACTGGTGTTTTGCTTCTCCCACACTCTTACTGAACAGTACAACATCAGCTCTAAGTACCCAACGAATAGAAGGCCTATCCGTTCCACTCATTCAGCGTTTTGTGCAGTGGTGGGAAATTTCTAAAAACATTTAAACTAACACATCCTTATCGATGGATGTCATACTTCCAAGCTTTTTGTCTCGCATACAGCTATGCTATTTGGAAAACTATTGTCTTATGTGCTTTAGTCATTAAATTTATTATCTGACAATGTCAGTCCGTTGAAAAAATGTGCAATAATTTTGATAATAAATTTCAGAATTTCCAAAAATGTAAAGGGGTATGTACAACTATTAGTCCCTGGCTGGTCATGCCCCTGGGGATGAACATCTAGAAATTATGGCAGCAGTATTTCATACATTTCCGAATGACCGGCAGACGTTCTTAGATTTCCACCCCCCCCCGCTATTCCAACCCCCCGTTTATTAAGTTTTGGAATTTTTACAACCCCCATTTATTCCTAACCCCTTCTATTAGGCACCCAAGAGTAAGTGAGATTTTCGAAGTATTGAGATAGGACGTGAACTTATCTATGTTGATGCAGTTTCCTGGCATCTTGAATGTTGTTATGACATTCTTAAGATAATCGTTCCATGTTGATCTACACATTTTTTTACACATAAGCAACTCGATTTTCAGGGTCAGGGCTAAGGTTGCTAAGCGTATGATACGCTGTCAGGACTAAAGTTGCTCAACAGGTAGCTAAGGTTTTTTCTCTGTGATACCGAATCATATAAATATATACAATGTCTAGTTTTTCTTCTGTCTACTCTCGTGTCCGGAATAAACGTCCCGGGACGTTTATTAATTTACAATACAATTTCCACCCAAGACATGCCTAGTCCAGCCACCTCATTTATTTATTTTTGAAACTTTTTTCACCCACACTATTTATTCCGGACGCTTTTTTTCTCTTCCGGAACATAAAATCATGAAGAACTGAAAAACGTCTCTATAATTACAGCTATAAAAACATTTTATCTCGTGCTCTCGTTAATCTACTCTTTTTTGATTATCCAAACCATGAAGTTGAAAATTTTACCCCTAGAAACACTCCTGTTACATGGAGTTCCACATACATTATAAAAACTTTTCCACACACCTCGTTTATTAATTTCAAGCAGAATTTCCACCCACCCCGTTAACTCCATCCACCCCGTTTATTTATTTTGAGCAAATTTTCCACCCACTTTGATAACTTTCTTATTTGCAACGAGACTATTATAATTTCCCTTGGTAGTTTGAGTAATAAGGCAGCATCTGCCTTTTTCTACAGAAGAGCATTAACCGAAAAGTACATATCAACTCACAACGAGATTAGTTTGATTCTAGAGGGAAGTTATTTCTGGGTATAATAAACAACTGAGCATAACGTAAACTCGGATAAGATGTCCCTCATGGTACTGCGTTTTGGCAACTCGTTTTGAAATTTCATGGAGTATAAAAATGTTCTGATGATTTTACAGGATAATGTTTTTTCCACGTCGGTTGGTGCCCGATCTTTAGAAACACCGTAAAGGCTTTCCCTGTCAACAAAAAAGCCAAAAATTATAATTACTACAGAATAATCTGCTTGAAATTTGCTGGGAATCCTTACGATCAATTAAGAGCTTATATTAAAGATTTAAAGTAACCTGTCGTTATATCCGAATTGTTTACCCAGTAAGGGCTCTAAAATTCGTATCAAATTTTTAATCTTTAACTCACCTGACACTGCATATCGACGACTCAGGTAAACTAAACAGGTAAAATTTTGGGCAACTACAAACGAAGACAAATCCATTTGCTTAGCCTTGAGGCTCTGGTGCGATCAAAAGCTGGCACACCAAGAGCGGAAGGTTTGAGGTCAGACTTTGTGGCGTCTCTGTAGGATCTTCCCACAGAATTTTACTGCAACTAACGAATGCTCGGACTATGTTTTGACAACTACCTCAACTCGTTATCGAAAAGTTATCACTTTTATGAAAATATAAGAACGTGAAGTCCTGGGAAGATCAAGAGAACAGATACTAAATCCATTCCTTGCCAAAAGGCCGAGAAGCTTACGTAAGCACCAGCTTTTGAAACAGATGTGTTGATAAGGATCATTCCTCTGATAGCTTCTCTTTTTCCAATAAACTTTTCCATTTCAATGAACACCCATGTTAGAGCATGCATCCCAAGAAACCCACCTGTCCATTAAGTAAATATTTTCTAGTCCTCTAGTGTTCTTTTCAAAGCTACTTTTTATGGAAATATGATTTCAAACGGTCGAGTCTTAGCTATTCATAGCCAACCTATCGCAATCATTATTTTATAAGCAATATGTCGATAAACATCTTCTTTCCAATAAATTATGTTTCTCCAATAAGCTTCCTTATTCCAGATTATCATCCGTTTCGTAGATACCATTTTAAGAAGTGCACCAGTCCATTAACTTCCTCTGTTTCGATTTTCCGATTTTCAGAAAGCCTTTATCTAATTCGGATTTCTATTGATAGTCTTTTCTCGGATAATATTAAGCCAAGGATATCCCCATTCTATTCACCACCGTTTTAAGACACCATGCGGTTCAACACCTACTCTTAAAATAGAATGCCTTACTGGTCTACCCCCTTTCACTCCAATAAGCATTTCCCCTACAACCACTGTTTTCAGCAGTTACGAAACTGAGGGAAGCGGTCACGAAGCTGGCCCTCTAAGAGAGGGGGGGGGGGGTGGTTGGGATTTCCAAAATATGAAAGAGGGGGCGGTCATGATATACTACAGTGAAAATATATAGGCCGACCAGAATGTCAGGGGGGGGCGGAGTACGCTCTCACGTACGTTGTTTTAAGTTAACTTGACGTTTGAACGGCTACAAATCGATACCTTAAGTACCAGTTTCATATTTTCAATCAATAAATTGAGCTACTTTTAGCTTTCAGGCAGCATTGACAGTCAGCTGCTCGTAACCGCTTTGTAAAGTATACCACTGAAATGTGATGTGGGTACTTTCAGTTAAAAATAAATGTTTGACTCTCAAAGTAGTCCTAATTGTGAAACGAATATTCCCTTTCGTAGTATTAAAATAAAATTGAAGTTATCGCAAACCCCCTTGATGGGGCACGAAAAAGAATAGAGAAACCAAAACCGCGAACAACAACTAAAAGAACAACACGGGTAACTGCCATAGAAAGCAAAGAACAACGACGGTCAGACAAACAGTAATTAAAAGGACAGGATATGAGAAAAATAACAACCCCCTAATCGTGGGTAAGACAAGTATGGGTTAAATGGCGACATGAAAACTAAGGGCATAACGAGCTCTAAAATCAAAAGTCCCCGTCATTAGCATAAATCGGATCACCTCTTCCTCGCGCACTGCTGATGTATATTGTGCCAAATTATAAATAGTAGATAAGAAGAAAGAATCAGCAACTTTAAGGAGAGTTGAACCTATATATATCCCAACAATGCGATAACAGTACAAGTACAGAAAGCAAGGTGAACATGATATATCCAAATGGGTTGAGCTTCCTTACTTCAACTTTCTTTTTCTCACTATCCAAGAGTTGCTTGTCCTTCGTCAACGGACTGGAGCCCTCAATGGCTGCGACTGCATTGGCAACCCAATTTTGGTAAATTTTTCGTAAAATCTCGCTTCTATTCTTTTTTGTATCTCTATGGCATACAACTGACTAAATTATATGAGTTTATGTTAAAGAGAAGAAACAGAGAATATAATCTATGTCGAGTTCAACGGGCGGCTAATAGCACCATGTCATCATATTTAGTCGTCATCACATTGGACAGTTTTTCATGAGTTGTCGGATATTTCATATAAGGGTGGCCAATATCAGTGAATCATTCTAATTAGTCGTCATAAAATGGACAGATTTAAGAGCTGTCCAATATTTCAAACGAGGGTGGCTAATAGTGGTGGCCATCGATATTTCAGACAAGGTCAGCCAGAGTGGCTAACAAAGGTGCGTCATCGTAATTGACGCACTGTAATTCATCATCGAAACCGACGGTTTTCAAGGACCGTCAGAAATTTCAACAAGTACGTTTCATGTCACAAATATCACGGTCCCCCTGAATTTTAATTCCTAAAAAATTTCTCAGACAAATCCACCAAACATCTTTAGTGGAGGATTTGGATGCAAATTTCTGAGTGCAGGAACTTTAGTTCTGGACCATGGAGAAGGATCCATGGTCCTCTTCGTGATTCGTGGTCAGGATCATGGATCTAAATTTCACCTGTCTTTTTAGCCACTTTGAAAAACTCACCATTACCACGCAACAATTCATAGCGGATATCACCATTCTCATTAATATTACGATCCACAGCCAGCACCTAAAAGGTAAACAAAAATGAAACAAAATAAATTATTAAATGTATATAAAAATAAATCATTCAATTTCAGCTATTTCAATTACTAACAAAGCAGGATACTAACTTTGATAAGCTTTCTCAGAAATTATGACGAGGAGTTACATTCATTGATTCATTGAAGACGCCAGGAGTATGTTATGGACACATGCAGTTATCGAATTACTACTCTTTTCTGAATTCTCAAATCACTCGCACACGGAATAGGAGGAGGTAATGCATATCATTTCTGTAATAGCGATCTTTGAATTCGCTTGTGTCTCGCGTAACTGTCAAGTAATTACTTTTCTTTGAAATACCCAGTAGAACTTGGTTGTAGAAATGGATGCTTGACTGAATGGTCCGTGCAAACTGTTGTAGGTGTGATACCGTGTCACGGTCTGCTGATGGCCATAGTCTGGCTTTCATATAGGTGTTTTTGAAAACAACTCAAGTCAGATCTATTACTAAATGTTGTTTATTCATTCAATCAAAGAAGTGTTGAGGCATTTGCTATCTAAAAACATGTACATAGGCTTCTCCGTCGGCCAGTAGTACTTATTTTGCAACTATTCCCAACTCATTCTTCTAAATCTACCAAAACCACCATTACCGCATCTTCTCCGGATGCTCCTTCTGCTTCTTCTTCTTCCTTTTCTTCTTTTTCTACTACTGCTACTACTACTACTACTACTACTACTACTACTACTACTACTACTACTACTACTACTACTTTAACCTTTAGTACTACTTTAACTACTACTCCTACTACTACTTCGTTTACTACTACTCCTACTACTACTTCGTTTACTACTACTACTTCTACTACTACTACTACTACTACTACTACTTTTACTACTAATACTACGACTTTGCAATAAAAACAAAAAAACCCGGTTTGTTAATAAATTGTATCATCCTAATTGGACCACTTACGTAACATAATACTCTGTCTTGTCACCGATACAAGACAACATTACTATCAAAATCTGAAATAACGATCGAATTTTCTAGAATTTTCCAAGAGTGAAGCATTACCAAAATATCTTCTATTTTTGGGGGCTGAGGGGATTTGAATGATTCTCATGATTCTCATGATTCATAAAACAACACCTCAACTATTGGACCATCATTTTGGACTAAACCGACGTAAGTCAGATCTGCCAAGGCATTCTCAAAACGAGGCTAGCGTTACTCCGTATTAACAAAATTCTCCTTATCCGAAAACGGTTTCTGGAACAAGAAGTGACATAATGGTTTCTATGAATTCCTTTCCGATATTTTAAATTCTTACGTTAGTCTCTTGTTATTCTTAACTTATGTTTTTCAAACATTAGGCTTTAGCTCTAGAATCTAAGAAAGAAATTTAAAAACGAAAAGTAGGTAGAAATATTTTTAAAAATATACGTCGGTATTATCTACAATTCATGTTGATAGTTTTCTGTTGATTGCAACTCTTAGAAATGAAACGTAGCAGGATTTTATATTGTCAGATGAAGGAATAAAGATTCTGAAAGCACATTGAGCAGCCAGGTTTACTTATATATGTAAATGTCCACTGCACCAAAATTGGAAGATGCTGTGCTAACTACGAAATCATAGGTGTTATAAAGTAACCGTAGCTTCGTGGGCCGAGTAACACCACACGATGCTATGGGTCACTGGTTTAAGTATTGTATTTATACTGACATTCGTGAAAACCTCACTACGATTTTACAGTAAAACAGTTGTTTGCAAGCTTTTTCTTTCTGGCGATACCCTCTTGAGTAGAAAATGATAGTCGCAGACACGTAAGAAAAACGAGTGGCCCATAACCTTTGAATGCGTGCGTGATATGACTTTCTAAGGATTCTATTGAGAGTTTCGCAGATAGGAATGGCATTGTATTGCTTCTGCTGTTTCTATTTTGCAAACAAAATCTTTGTCAAAAAAAATGATTAGATATTTGTACAAAGCGGTTGTAGTATTGTAGTGTTGAAAAGGACGCTGTCAGGGTTTGGACACTAAACAAGTCTCTTCTCCACAACCACTACAAGACAATCACTCCAACACTTCCTAAAACCTACCAAAAGACCAGCAGGAACCCCCAAAACCACATGCCTATCAACTATCCTAAATGACATCAGTGAACATTCAAATCTTCGATTTCATCATAACCTCGATACCACTTTACATGAACTTGAAAGACTTTGTTCTGACAGGAGGAACCGGACTGAGATTATTAACAGCATAATGTTGTCTAAGACAACGAATGTGCAATGATGATGATGGTAGTAGATAACAGACGCATAAAACGGTCTTTGAGACCGTAGTTACACACTACTCTAGTCAATAAACAGCCATGCAATCATAAAATTAATGGAATCATAGGTACTACGGCTTTTGAGACAGAAAGTTTTTGATTCGATACGAGAATTTCTTAGATTGAGATCGACATACGGTTCAAGATCTCAGCCTTATAGCATCGATGAAGAAAGACGAAAAATAACTTTTCATGGTACTTGATTTTTGTCATTTATTAACACAAGCATTAATTAACGATGGCACTACATAACGTTTGATCGTTTGAAAACGTTAATTAATGTCGTTCAAACATTAAATTGCCGATAAAACGTTAATTAATGTCCATTAAAATGCATTTTTTGTCTAAGAAAACGTTAATTAGATGAACGTTAATAGAAGCTGCGTTAATTCGTGTACACGTTAATTTTGAGTATTATGGTAACCGCCATAGGCTTATTAAGCGACGTGGCATAGTAACAGCATCCCTTCTGAGCCATACGACTTGACCAAGGAAGGGCTTCCATTGAGCACGTCAATATGTCCAATGCAGATTGAACCTCGGTTTCAACACATATACTACTTCTCTAGTATCTTCTTAAAACTTATCAATTCGAATCCTCTCCTCTCGACGATGCTTTGCAACATTCGATGGACTTTGGACAAAATGGTAATACTTCCTTGGTCAAGTCACAAAGCAGCGTGGCTTAGCTCAAAATTGCATAAAGCTGTGTGTCGATGTCCACTAATGGATGGTTGGAAGGGAATGCAACTACTAGAGAAAAAGGGTATGTTAACATCGGGATTTTGTAGCATACATTTTGTACAACAAACCCTGTCAATGAGTTAGTCAAGTTCCGATAGTCAGGTAAGTTCTATTCCCTTAGTATCTTTTCACAGGAGAGGTTTTACTTTTTAGTCTTATAACTTACCTCAAAGAACTGAGTGATTTCTCGCTTGGACATTTGACCCTTTTCTTTTTCCTTTATTGCAAGTGATAAAGTCCAGGCCTATCAGAGCTGTTACAAATGGATGATATGCCGAGTACTGCAGCATAGCATATTGACATTACGTTTTCCTTGTTCTTGCCTTATCGGTTTAAGTATAAATGGTATGCTTTAGTACTGCAAAAATTGTTTAATTGCCCGGCAATAGCTGGTATATATATGATAATAAGAAGTGTTAGAAGATTTTACGGTAGCAATCGTTTTTACAATTATGCAACTTTCCACCGGACATGCAACAAGACAAGGTATACCACATTTTAGTTCCTGGCTGGCTGCTAAGGAAAGTGCCCATTAAACAACTCTCTTTCCATAACAATTATCCCCTTATCAAATGCCCTGAAAACACAAGAAGCTATTTACAATGCACAAGGTCAACTCCACATTGCTTGTACAACGTATATGTACTAATAAATACTTGGCATCAACTAAAGAATCTGAGTGAATACAACCGTTTGAAATCAGTTGAAAGGCTCCAACAACGTAAAACAGTGGTGGCATCACTGAGGGCCAGGGGGATTAAGCGTCCCCACTTTGTTGCCAACTAATGTTTTCTATTTCAAAAAGGGCAAAAAAATCAAGTAAAAGAAGTAAAACAAGAACAGAAAGTCCTCTGTGAAATCTCAATATCAAGAGATTCTAAATCTTCTCTGATTATCGATTGGAAAAGAAAAATGACACCTTTGTTTATATCTGAGCCCCCTCTCACTTGATGTCGCCGCACCAGAAAATTAGTCTACGAAGGTATATAAAGTTTGCTTAGATGAACTTGATAGAAATTTACATTATCATCTATCCACTAGAGAAAAACAAGCTTAAATGACAATTCTGAGGCAATAAATAGTAAGAATAGTCTGGCTATAGATACTGCTTTTTGTTAGATCGTATTTTTCGTGAACCAGGGTTTCAGTACAGGCATTTGCAGTTTCAAATTTAACTTTAACTTCAACTATTTTCTAATTTAGAATTAATTTTGAGGCCCATTTACATGTCTTAAGTACCCAATAAGCTAAGTTATTTGATGTTCTGAACAAAGTGAAATGTTCACTGAATTATTTCTGAAAATTGCACATTGCAATAGTGTCTATTCATACTTTTTGACCTTACTATCATATTTTCAAGGTATATCAAAGAGGATTTGATGCAGTTTTACTATAATGATACAGCTATCCAGTGATAAACAATGAAGAGTCAGAAGTGAGGGCGTGAAATGGACCGTGGAGGACAAAAAATTTGCTACGGGTACGTTTTACAGTGGGTTCTTAATTTTAAGATCTTCTGTTACAAACGACCACACTGCAAGGAGCGCGGATGGGAGTGGCCAAGAGGGTGGTATCCTTGTTATTAACTTTTTATAATTTAGTAAATAATATGAGTTATGAATATTCATTAGCTTTGACTAACATGTGTAGCAATACAACTAGAAAAAATATGTTCTTACGCCAAAAGAAAAGCACCGTAAATAAAGCGTCTTTGATAGAAGGAAGGTGGTATTTAAGGACGTAGTGACCTAACTAAACAATGTGCATAATGACAAAGAAAAAATAAATGAGCCTCATCGGAGAATTTACAGAAGCGAAAGGGGTAATGACCTCATTGTTCCTCGCCATAAAAGCCGTTTCTTTTCCGCTTTTCACCCCTTTTCTTCTATCTAACGCACTAAGCGTTAATCATTTACGTACTAACGTTCTAACGTTCTAACGTTCTGTACTAACGTTATGGTATGTAGAAGTAATAACTGATGAAATGGTACATTATAAAAACCTATGAAAACTTGAATCCATTGTCAAATACCCTATGATAAATGTTTTGTTACATAACCGTTACCACCATCATTATCGTATTCACCACAGTGGTCGTCATCGTGTTAATAATAATTAAAATAATAATAATAATTAATAATAAATCAGTGTCGATATTAAATTTGTATGTAAAACATATCTCTGAATCAGAGGTCACATTATTATGTACCTCAAAATTACTGGATCTAGCGCACTATATGATAATAGTTAAATGGTGTTTATATTCTTTTTAAGTATAATGATTGTTTAGATCGGTTACACGTGGTCCTTAGTGTTAGCGCCGTCTCATCATCATTGTGATAAAGAATTCTTCTGCATTGTTAGCTACGCACTAAGGTGAGGACTATATACAGTTTTCCATGCGTGCTCCTAGGCCGCGATTTACAACTCTCCCTATGTTGTCATCATGTTTTATATTTCACGTTTACAGTGGCTAGATGACACTCAGAAACATGATCCAAACTCTGTGCAAATCTCCTGGAATTTAGCTGTGGAAGCAAAGGCACCGACGAGATTACATATTTAAGGAAGAACCTCAGAGACTATGGGTGACTTTTGTTTCTCTCTCGACCCTGGAGCGATTGGTTTCTGACCAACAAGGACTCAGGAAGTGCGCAGAAGGTGTGCGCAGTGGTAATCTCGTACTCGTACTCGTACTCGTCGTGGATCTAAACCTCCCTATAGTTAAGTTCTGGATCACCTTGGTCAACAAATCCTATTAGGTCCCCTGTATGTTTATCCTATACAAGATCTTTGATTTTCATCTCATCAAGAAGTAAGATGCCATACTTTTCAATGTCCTGAAACTTTTAGACGTTTATAAACTTGTATAACGTTTTTAATGAACCCTTGCTTAGGGCGGATATAATCTTTGTAATCGCGAAGACGTCTGCGACTTGGCAGCACGACGAATCCACTGTTTGTGGTCTCATGATATCGGATTTTGTCATATACAGCTGGCGATTTAGCAGCTAAACCTAAACAATACCGAATAATCATTGGATAATATCTGACGCTTGTTTCACACTAGGAAAGGTACTTCTGTTGTTCTTCCCAGAGAAGTTTCATAAATGGGGGGATCTCCTTACCATTGGTAGCTGACATTAGCGAGATGAAATCATTTCCAAGATCGTTGTCAGCCCTAATGGAATTTTTAGCTATCTCCTCTTTTATCGTGATTATCTAATCCCTCAGCTGTTTGTCTTCTATACGATAGTTCTGTAGAGTAAGTTTTACACACTCTGGGAAAGTTAAAGAAATGGGTGCTTTCAATTTCGCCTGAACTCTCGAACTGTGCCTTTTTCTTTTCAATCTCCCATCCTCCTTCGATTCGGAAATGATGCATTCTGCACATTTGTCAACACTCTCTTCGAGTAGCACATGACACAATGCAGAGTGATACCATTTTAATTGTGTAATTTAAGGATGGTTAAAAAAGGCGCAGCACGTCCTCTGTGACCAACAAAATCATGGTATGGTGAATACGGAAGACTTTAAGTTGCTCTTTCTTTGGTCGACATACATCTCTCTTGGATGACGAACCCACCAATCCAATAATATCCACGAAATTATAATAGCATTGCTTTTATCTTCGTGTTTTTTCTCCAGAAAAAAATCCCTTAAAACTTGGTCTCATCTCACAAATAATTTGGGTACTAAGGATAAATTTTGTCACTTTCAGGTTTGGTCTCGGAACATTCCATCGCCCGTTCACAATAGCAACAAAAAGCTCTTACGGTTATATGTTGCTCTTTTTATTTTCTTTAAGTCAACGACTCCCTATTTAGCTTCTACATTAATATTAGAATAATTAGGTCTAGCATCTTCTATTTAATGTATTAGTGTATTATCATGCTCTTCGTTTTGCCTTTGTAAAAGATTCTTAGTTATTTTGAATGTTTGTTATTGTTCAAAGACAAACATCACAAACCTTGAGTTATAAAATTCGCAACCGATTTCTTCAACCTAATGTTAGGGGTACTTCAAGGAGGCTATGTAGTTCCATATGTTTTTACCATACTGCTTTTAAAATCTGATACCTAAAGTATCTAATGGTAAATCTCGTTGGCTAATAACCCATCTTTACAGGCAAAAAAGGAAAGGAGATCAATGCGTTTCAATTTTAGATGTAGATTTTGGCGACGAAGAAGCTCACAGCCTAGAAAAATTTTCAGAACTTTGATACCAAGGCTGAGTTATTTGGCTTCTACATGCCTATTTGATCATCGTCTTTTCCTCCTTATCAAACCCCTTCTTTCATGCTTTCTTTACCTTTTTTTCCCTACAGACACCCATTGATTGAAAGTTATCATTTCCTCACCAATACCATCAGCTTCCTCAGTATGGCCCTCATTATTACTGCTGTCACTATCACCTTCAACAGTTGTCGAAAAATGATATGCTAAGTAGGCTTCAACAGCACAGACCCCAGGGCAAGACTCACAACGATGAACCATGCAGATGTTACTGTTACTATTACAAACTATCGTGTAATAAGTTCCTGATAAGTTTTATCTAGATCAAGGGCATCAAGCATCAACTTAACACTTCGGTGGTATGTGCAAACACAAACAGAGTGTGTACCAGATGCTCCAGCAATAATGCACCATTTGGGGCAAAGAGAGGCAAATCTTGAGAAACCCAATTTAATATCAGGATATTTCATTTTAAACTGCGAGTAGAGTTCTTTAAGGTTGCATAGAATTAACCTTTTGGACACATAAGTCTTATTCCCAATGCTTACGAAGTCCTTTTTTCCTGGCATGTGCCTCGAATAGTCATCACTGCAGTAAAACCTCCTGAAAACATCCTTGAAGTCCTCACTAACTTGTTTTCCTTTAGTCCTTTCTGGCATTGCAAGTATTTCTCTCTGTTCTCGCAGTCTTATTGCTTTCTTAATGGTATCTTGTGAAACACCAAATTGTTTCGCAGCAAACAGTTGGATCTTCTGTTGGTTATTTGATGTTTTGAGCCTCTGTTTGATCTCAGCCACCAAATAATCCAGATCAGAAGCGTATTGGAAGACCTGTGTCTTTCTGGAGCAGGGTAGCATAGTCCAGCGTGGGTCGCCCGACATTTCTATAGCCATGGCGTGGTTTCCATAGCACAGTGAGCGCTGCAGGTTCTGCACTTCTGAAGCAATGTCCTGCGAGGCTTAGTCGGCGTACTCTGATAGTATCTGTAACTTTGGTAGGCTCCCGTATAACTCTTTATTAGTAACATGTAGCGTCCACCTGACGTTCTTAAGTTGCTGTGTCTCCTGGTTTATTTTGCAGCGAAAGCGATGCCCTTATACGATGGTCACAAGAAAATTATAAGTTCATTACAAAAAGTTTAAGAGAGTCACATATTCTCAGCAAGGCTTGGCTGCTGAAAACTGTATACAGGGCTAACCATTAAACTCAATGGCCGAAACGCTCTTCGACAATGTGTTAGAGAGCCTTGAAGCTAAAGAGCCCCCTTGGCTCAGGCATAAATGCATAGATGTATAAATTTAGATTTAATGACAGTGCAGGTACCGTTCAAGGAGAAACAAATTGGTATAATGCGAGACATCACAGGAATGTTCCGTAAGGGTCAATGTGACAAATAAACATCGGAACGTTAAACAATTGCTATGATAGGATGATGGCCAGTCCGACAGAAAAACTGATGTTCATAGAATGACAGAGCTAGCTTTGTCTTTAGAAAACCAGCAGATGAAAATCCTGAGGCTTTCTGTCTGAGGTGATGGAGATAATCAAAAAAAATACATATGTTTACGTCTGCCAATCATACTTGGATATTGGATGAGAGGGAAAGGATATAGTTCATGGATGTTTGAGCAGGTCATGTAATACTAATATAGCTAAAGCAGAGGCGAGAGAAAGAACGGGGAAGAAAGTAGAGGTCTTGTGACTATTTTTTCTATACTAATAATCTTAAACGCTTGGAATTCTTTTCATCTGACTGCACCACTCACAATAATGGGAGGAGGCAAATTCCAGTTCTTTACAGTATAACATTGGCATCAGATTCAGAAGATAATATATTGCTTTGTGCATAAGGAATCCAGCTGGACAGATCAAGAAAGTTCCCATCTGGCAGAAGTTTTACGTTTGCAGTCTTGGAAAAGTAGTTTTAAGTAGGAATTTAGTTCGTTTCCAAGAGCACGACATTATACTAACGACAGTGGCTGCAGAACTCATAATCTCTACATTTTGAACTCAACAATGAAATCCAGTCAAATGAGATATGTACCACCCTCCATCAATGCCACGGTAACTGTTGTAGTCTAAACCGTACAAAGTGGGGCCTTTTCTTTCTCATGCAGACAGAGAGCCTTGGTTAAAAATAAATTTAGGATTTTGTTATGATTTAAAAATTTATGAAAGTCTAGGGACTCTGTGAAGACTTTATGACGTAGCCTCATTTCCAATGCAGCCTCTCTCTTTGTAATGAAAATTCTAAGCTCTAGTAAGATGGACGTTGATCAAAGCTATAGAGATATTACATGTTTGCAATCCAGTCTCATATGTGTCTACAAGATCTAATTTAATATAATTCTAAGCATAAAAACATAACATGGTCTCAGAGTGGCCAGATAGGCCACTTATTTCAAGAGTAGATGAGTACAACTTTTATAATACACTGGAACATATTGTGTCCACTAGAAATACCACATAAATGCACAAATACACAACAACATAGAAAAGTGTATAAATTAGATCTAGTAAATAAGTACAGAGATACATAGAAAAGTAAATAAGTTATATATTCCATAAATTCAAATATAAGCACATAAAAGGCGTCAATGTAAGTACATAGATACATAGAACGGTATAAAACAATAGATCACTCCGCTGACATAATATTTAAGGGAAAAACAAATCAATAATACAGACATAATACATACATAACAAAATAAATAATAAATGCACACAAAAGTAAAGAAACCTGTAAATAAGTACAAATCAGCAATCGACGTACATAATTATCTTGTGAAAAAATAAACATATTTTTTAGTCTAACGCAACAATTTATTTAAAAAGCATAAATAATACCATCAGATGCAATTATCCAAATCCACGATAAAAGCAAGGAGTGATATTGCATTTCAACACTGTCCAACTAGAAGAAAATGTCTATAATTCAAGATCATGTGTAACAGAGCTACTGACAGATTTACTTTAAAGCCAACCCGCAATAGTTAAAATCACATTTGCATGAGATTGAGATTTCAAACTTTTGCAAAGTCACCTTGGTCACCCCTAATTCGATTAACATAGCTTACTTACTTTGGATTAAAAATAAATCTATAGGTAGGCATGTTCGCTTAAATATGCAAACACTTGGATATACTTTACAGTACCTTGATCCTGTTTAATAAATGCGAGGTAACGAGGTTAGAGTCCAGGCCCATGATAAATACCACATTGTGATATCTCCCAGACACGTAAAAACCTTATTTTAAAGACTTGATCATAATGCAAGACGTAAAGTCATTAGGATGATTTATGTCATAGCTCAAAGTGTGTAGATCAACCACAGAACAAGTTTTTTTACTTTCAAGAACCTAGCTGATAAGGATATCAGATCTGCTTTTGAACGTACAAATTATATACTCTGCTTCCTGAAACGAGTAGAGCCTTTGACACGGTCAAAATATGCAACATCCTAGAACTAAAATCTGTCACTGTGGGGGATGGTAATCATATTTAAAATCATACTTAAAGATGTCAAGCTGGAAGTTGAAGTTGGACACAGTCAGGGCTACAAACTAACACAAATATTGGAGTGCCACAAGGAGATTATTTGAGTACAATCCTTTTCATCATATATCTGGCAAGTTATGCTCTTCAGTTAACCACGGAGAAAAAACAGAACTGTGCAAGAATGTATGATGACTATGAATCAGTGATACCTTAAATTCTTTTAGATCACAATTATACAACATTCAAAGATAAAGCAATCACCATTGATCAACAATGTGTAGATGATATTACTTGGTTATCTACAGGAAAACCATCACTCGAAATAAAGAAGTAGAACAGTTGTAAAACCTTGAATTATACTCGGAAAGACTCGGAGACACAGAAGCAGTGAAACAGATATAAATAAAAGAAGGAGATTGCCTGCTTTTAAATACAGCAAGCTAAAGAAACCCTTTAAAAGTAGGATCACTAACAAGTTTACTTTCCTAGAGTCATCCAACTCCTTTTCGTGACAAAATGAAAGTCTTCCAGCACGATCTACTGTAATATTAGTTACTACAATGCAATGATTCCAGTTACGGAGAACTGGCAGTCTCTCAACCAAAGGCCAGTGACAAGCAATGGGCCCGATTTTGAAACTACCCAAAACATACTGAAAAACCACTATTGAGGGCGGGCTCCTTTCCCTGTAATCAACTATGATATCCTAGTATTCATACAGACCGAGAATACTGTTCTGAATTTTTTGACGAACCCCTCAAAAGCACGCAAGTGATATTTTATGACGCCCATAACCTATCAAGCATCGAAGGAGGTAAAAGATCATCAATTCACGACAATAGTTCTTTTTAAAAAAGCAAGACCTTGGAAATGTATATTCCGAGGTACGTCAAGGAGCCGCTAGGAATAGAATTTTGCGAACCAGTGACCTGGAGTATTCAAAACACTAATTTCTTCTCAGGACAGTTTACATTTGAAATTCTTTTTGGCGCACCCAGATGTCCTAGGCTAAAAAATGTATGTATAACGTACATTATTTCTGAGTGTTTCACAGAAAACCTCCGCGATAACTGCAATGTTATTTAGTTAAAGAACCCGAAATAGCTCTTTTTCTAGTACAAAATGCCAGTTTTCAGTGGAAATATCAGTAGCATTTCCAAGTCAATAATATTTCACCAAAGTTGAAGAGCCCTGGAGAGAGGAAGCGTATCGTTCACTTGGCCTGACCTTTAATCTCCCCAGCCTTTATTCCAATAAACTAACATTTACGAAAACTGGACAATACATTTACGCACTCTCTTTAATGCAAAGTTACTCGCACGCATTTTATGGAAGACATGGGTTGTAATTCAAACAAAACTTGGAATCTACAAGCTGGAATGACAAAAAAATATCTTTAAAATCAAGATAAACTCCAAAAAAAATGAACATTTTCGCAAGCTTCACTTTGTTCTTACTACGTCCTTGGATAAACTATTGTAAAACTAAAACAAACCAAGAAGACTTTGATATAAAAAATGGTCTACAATTTCAACTAACGAGACACGCTAAGAGAAGGATACGGTAATTGAGTTTCTTTTTATAAAATTTTATTAAGGGATCAGTTTAAACGAAAGACTTTCTTGCGCAGAATTTGTTGAATATCTAAAGTGAGGAAAGGGCATTCAGATGCAGAGAAGTATTGAAACCGAGAAAAGTTGCAAGACTAGAAAAGCATAAGGTTTGGATGTTGTCCAATCACCAGTTAAAAATAAATAAAGTCATAGTAAAAGAAATTGGGTGTTGTAGGCTTATAATGCTAATATAGGTAAAGCAATTAATAATTTAAAAAACTCAAAGGAGTCCAGACCAAAGTATCGTCATGCTTCGAATTGCCTCCACTCAAACGAACTCCTCAAATGAATAATAATAACCTACTGCCTCTTTAAGGGAAACCAAAAAAAGCTTTGAATATCACACAACGTGTACCTTTCTTGTAGTACGATAAAATCAGAAATGAAAATTGCGAGCTAACCAAATTTTAAAGACGATTTGTTTACAGTAGAAAACTATCTCTACTGCGAATTTTCTGCATCAATATATTTTTAAATTGAAATGATTCGATAAAAGCCCTTTTCTTTTATGCTCTTCTTTGCTTTAGAACATTACAATATGTAGGTCTACAAATGATTGTAACTTGAATACCTTTCCCCGCATAATTTTAGATATCATTAGCACTGGTTGTTTGCTTTGAATATGCAACAAAACATGCATAAGTTACAGATAAAATTGCAACAATGGCCACTAAAAGTGTATTAAAGAACAATGCATTGCCTTTCCATGCACTAGAGGTACGAGAGGCATTGTAAAAAAATATAATCCAAGCTACAAAATATGTTCCAAAATATAAACCATGAAATATTCCTTTTGGTATGCCAGCTAATGCTCAGCCCTCAAGAAACGGGTCATCATTTGGCAGTGCTGTCCTTAATGCTGGTCCAACAATCCTGTAGGATGGCAAAATTTGACTGTGGGCCATTTAAATAATGTAATGGTGAAAGTAAAAGTCAAGATTTTAGTGAAAATTAAAAGTCAAAATTGACAAAAGTTGGCTTACACTAACCAAAAAAAGATTTTCTTGGATTTCCTCTTAAAAATCAGTCCCAGAAAATCCGTGCAAATGATGGTTTCATTCAAGGTAAAAGTAAAATGATGTAAGCGAAGCTCCATTTATGTTGTGCTTATCATCACATACAAAGAGAAAATTGCACCCAACAAACAATTGAGTGCATAGGATGTCGCCAAGTGTGAGCGCTGACATCAAGATAAGCTCGGACATCAAGATGCGACAAAATCTCTTCTAACAGAAATGCAATAAATAAAACAGATTGCTACATTTTTTTGATGAATCTGCCGACCCAGAAAGCTTTAAGAGTGGCATTTTTGCCGGCCACATGTCTCACAAATCTTCGAATTCATCACAACCTCGATACCACTTTACATGAACTTGAAATATTGTGTTCTGACTGGAAGAACTGAACTGAGATTATTAACAGCATAACGTTGTCTAAGACAACGAATGTGCAATGGTGATGATGATGCACTTCCCTTGGAGTTATCTGTGGGTGTACTCTTTCCCTTTTCGTACAGAGGTTCCATTTTAATATAGTAAATATTGCAAATCTTCTAAAGCACGTAAAGAGATAGCTGCTTTTTAAACATCTAAGTAGAGTGCTCTATTTATAAGACAGATATATGTACTCTTTGTTCATAGCACAAGTTGCCACTTTTATAGAACGGTAGAAAAAGGACTGAAATTATTCTCATATCTACGCTTATGTTTTCTTTTCTGAAGCAGACCTGAATGTCTTTTTCTCACAGTTTAACGTACCGGTTTTTTCATTAAGTGGAGAGAAAAGGGCACTCTGTTCGTATCTGTATTTATTCATGCTTTTTTGTACGAGTAACATTCCTCAGTGTCGTTAGAAGATGGGAGTCGTACTACAGCCCATGTGCCGGAACGTGTAAGGCAAGCCAATGTGGTAGCCAAACGCTTTGTTGCACTTTGCATTCGCAACGCCCCATTGCCATATCTGTCCCTGTGCACTCCTCTGACCTATGTGTTTGTTCTCGAGACCTCCTCTGCTACTTTCCTCAGGTGCACTAATGAGGAAGAAGAATGTAGAGCACTATTTATCCTCTATTTTGTGTGTCCTTTTCCTAAGTTTAGGTCGCAGGTTGACCTTTAAAATGTCTTTGTACCGCATAGAGAGTCGAAACGTTCATAGAAAAGAGTTTTCCATGAATCTTATCCTTTACAGTCCATCTTTTGGCTTCCAATACAAAATCTTCGATACTTGTTCGGTGACCGTCTATATGACGTAATAAGGTCAGCGAACTACACGTTTCTTTCCCGCTCACATACTTAACATGAACATACAGACAAACCAATGCATGGTACAATGCATAGTACAAAATATCAGCGTAACATTTCAATTAACATATAACTTAACACAAAGTCCACACTGGGTAAGGTATAGGTGCTTTCGCTCCTTGTTCCAGAGAGATAACGTCAACACCTATAAATATTTACTGTCTGCCGCAAGCATCGCTCGTCTCGCGGATTGCCAAGGAGCGCGTCCCTGGATAAATGGTCAGCTCCCAGGTATCAAAAACTTTGCTACTGGCCAAAACCGGAATGAAAAGAAAATATCGTTGTTGCGATCCAAAGTTTTATTTCGTTTATCCACATTCAATGTGCGCACCTTAAACAGTGAGTCGAATTAAGCGAATTAATTGCTTCTGCTATTGACTTCATCATCGATGTTGTATGTCTACAGGAACATCGCTTTTTCCATGAAAACTCACTGAAATATCACTTTACAGCGGGTTGGTCACTAGTAACTGCATCGTGTTGGGAAAACTTATCAAACAGCTCTGAAGGTGGACTGGGCCTCCTATGAAGCCCATTAGCATCTTTGATCAGCAATGAAAAGATTTCTTCAAGTTTGATCATAGCTACTTTTAGGGGAAATCCAACAACTACCATAATATTCTGCTACAGTCCCGGTGGACCAGGTGAGAGATGGGGTGGAAGTGACCCTGGAGGACACACATGCCTTCTGTTATTAGGTTTCGTGTCCCTACTCCCTACTCCCATGCAATACCCATAACACAATAGCCATCAGCCACCTACAAGAACTGATCTCAAAAAGGGGGAATCTGACATTCTTTTCCCACAATGGACCTCAATTCGTAAGCCATACATTTGCTATATATGTTTGTAATAGACTGGGACTTCAAACACACCAGATAAAAACCCAAGTACTAACAATCAAACAGTATAGTTGAAAGGGATATTTCAACTTTCAAAAGACCACTAAGTAAGCAATACAACGGATGCTGACATACACCTATTCCTTGTATACTTACTCAAACTACTCCAGAAAATGACACAGAATCACCAGCATCAAGAATGTTTGGTCTCAATATACAAACAAACCTGCCAAGTTCAACCCCAAAATTCTCAATGATACCAGCTAAAGCAACAACCAAGCAAAACAGCAACACAACATCACTACAAGTACCAGACCATCAGACCAAAGGCCTATTGTAGGGGCATACAACTAAATGGGTTAGACCAAAAAGCTCTTGCAACTTGTTGACTGAATACAAACTGAGAATGACAATGATATGTTAGCAGAAATTACCGTATTGTATTCTTCATTATACCAAAGACCCATTTCAGACATTCTGAGAAATAGATGATGAAATTTCATAACTCAAATATAGCGTCAAGGACTTTGTGTGCCCCACAGGTTCAAGCACTTTTAGCACGAAAGGGAACACTTCTATCCCCAGATGATATTATACCATGGTAAGTTCTTTCTTGTAGACCAAATACATTTTAGCGTGCTGGGGTACTAGTTATAAGCAAGACTATCTTTATCTAGGTGGAATTCTAATAAAACAGAATCAGATCCATGAAGCAAAAACTAGAACGAGTTAAATTAGATATTGCAGAACTGGGAACTTTATACAGGTATCACCAGGTACACACAATAGATTCCTTATTACAAATGAGCGATCTTGGAAAGAGTAAAGATAACCGACTTCCTACGACAAACACTTTTTGCACCCTACTTTTAATGATAAATGTAGAGTGCCCAAGGCAAACTGTCAAATCATGTTTTTTGTCCAAGCAATAGTAAATAATTAAGCCCATTTAACTAATTACATATTTGTAATTTCTTTATGGCTTTGGCTAAAAAGGGTAGAGCCTAACTGCTTCATCAAGTAAGATAGGCGCCTCACAAACAAGGTGTGTTACTTACTGCACTTCTGGGAGACTACTCTTCAGGCTATGAAATAAGCACATTCCTAGGCTCTTCCCTCTTTTCAAAGCCATACCCAACAGCATCCCACCATCCCCCAAAGGTCATACTCCAACATCAATCCCCCTAACTACTTCTACCTACCACTAGTTCCATGAGAATCTTTTAATGTCAATGACGTCTGCAAAGTTCATTGGTTTACAAATTGACCTCCACGAGTTATTATTTAGATATATTCTGTGACGCAAGTATGTACGTGGCTATAGGAGAAAAAGTCAGACCTTTCTAATGTAAGTTATTGTATTATTTATTTCAGTGTTTGTTAGTCAGGTTTGACCGGTTTCCGTAATCTTACTATGCTGTTAATTAGTGCCCTTAACGTAATGTAGCTGTAAAACTCAGGTATATGTTAACGGATATTAGCTAGGCTTGGTATTGAATAAGGCTAGCTGAGTTTCAGGCAATGAGACGTGAAATGGGCAACGGAAATCGAAATACGCAGATAAATGTAAAAAAAATTTTAAATGATATGTATATCAAGTACGCGAGGGATCGTATAACTTTCGAGCCGTTTTATGCTCTGAGGCGTTACGTATAGAAAAAGAATTTTTGAAATTGTGAGTGAATTGAGCAATTCAGTTCATAGAGGGGCTGTTGAGTAAGGATACATTGCAAAGATTTGGACAGTTTTTGATTCAGCGCTATATACATCAAATGGAATGGTACTTTAGAGTTTAAGAAAAGCAATGAGCGAAATTTTACGTTGAAATGTTGGTTTCAGTATATATGGAAAAGGTTTCCGTGTTTTAAAATTTATGCTCCGTTTTAAAAAGAGAACCTACGCATGAATTTGAGATACTCAACTAATGATGAATTCTCTACTAGGTGGGAGGTCAAAATCACGAAGTGAATATTTTTAATAACACCAAATTTTGAATTAGCGGTGAAATTATTGTTGTGCCTTGAACTTCTCGAATCCCTCGCGTTAAGTAGAGGGGTGTCATTAGATTTTCTGTAGCCTAAATTGTGCCTTAATAGATTTTCTTGAGGCTAAATTGGGTGTTAATAAATTTTGTAGAGCCTAAATTGGGCGTTGGTTTATTTTCTAGAGCCTTAATGGGGCGTTAATTAGAGGGGACCTTTAGACGACAAGGAGTACTAAAGCTCATGAAAGATGATAATCCAAATGTAATAACAGTACATAGTGTCATTCACAGAGACAACCCTGTGGCCAAAAATATTTCCCTAGAATTAGATACTGTTCTTAAAGCGGTCATTAAGTGTATCAATTTGATAAAGGTAAATGCCAAAACAGAACGTCTGTTTAATGCATTCTGCGAGGAAATGGAAGAAAGTCATGTCCGTTTCGTGCTGCACACGGAAGTACGTTGGCTTTCTAAAGGTAATTGTCTAGCCAGGTTTGTTGAGTTGTATGACCGATTGCACAAGTTTTTAGCAGGCAAAAATGAAATGGTTGCACTTAGGCTGGGTTCTTTTGCTTCTCCTTTGCATCTTAGCATACACTGGCCGATCATCCTATGTGAAATAGCAAATTTATGAGCCAAGGGGAGGAATAAGCTAGCAGTTTTGGCCCAGGGGAAGGGGAGAAGTGAAAATAAAGGTTGAGAAGCACTGGTCTACCATTTAACAAGTCGTCGACTACGTAGGTCTATCAGTTGACGACTATTCGACGCTCAGGTACTAATCGACGGTCCTCGACTAGTTGATGGTTAGCGACTAGTTAACGGTCATTGAATACTTTATCATCTCTTTGATAGAGGCGGTTGATTCGAATAAATAGGCATCAGAATAACTCCAACACAACTGTAACAAACTCTATTCAACTCATCTTAGCAGTTATCTGTAACTCATACTCAAAGAGAATAAAACACCGTAGCTGGTCATGATAGAAAGTCAGTTCCTAGACAGCACGTGATCAGCACATTCGCATGTGAAACATGTTGAAGATTCAAATTGAACATATAAAACGATATATTTGGTAACCAAGCTTTCGATGTATTATTACATCATCCTTAAGGTATAAGAAACTTGAACTGTAGGTACGCTTTATAAAGACACAGTGGCCTAAGTATACAATATACTTAATATCAAAGAAAAAATAAAAGAGCCTCATAGGAGAAATTAAAATAATGAAAGTGCCAATGGGCTTATTGTTTCATGCAAATTTGGCCTAAATTTAGCAAGGAGAAGGCTTTCTTTGATGAGGAGAGAGAACTCAGAAGAGGCAGAAGTTAAGGATGAGAGTGTGTTTAAGGGAGTGAGAGCGAATGTTAGAAAAGGGTGGAGTACAGTCAAAGTATTGTTAGAATATTTTCAGTTCATAAACAATTATGTTACCTTGAAATTTATGAGACCTTGTACTAGAAAATAGTTTTAGGTTGTATCGTTCTTTACCCACGGCTGCTATATGGGTGAGAAAGATTTCACATATCACCCACCCTTCTCACAACATGCAAGGTTTTGCCTCCATTGTGCTTTTAAATTCGACGATACCAGATTAGCTCAACTATCAAACTCGACCAAACTCATTCTGTGTTGTAACACAAATAACTTATGTAATCAAATTCCCCATAGTGGCTCAAATACTAAATCAGATCCCTTTAGATCAGTAGACCTTCCCTTCAGCCGCCTTTTGAGACAAGGCCAAATCCAGCCAAACACAGCACCATCAGAGTAAGTTTCGAAATCATGACAGCTTGTTATCTTACTTCCTCACGTACATCAAGTGACTGTTTTGTAAGTAAATTTCAGGAGGTTCCAGAAACAGTTTTAAAATGCTAATCAGTATGAGATCAGACCCATGAACAACTACGTTAAAATCTAGCCAAAGAATTTAAAGTATACATCACGATGGTAACTTACTTGTATAGAAAACCCTAGATAAATTAATCTTCATGATCAAAGAATAATAGTACATTCTGTTCCAATTTGAAGAATTTTCTTGAAATAGGCAAATAAAAAAGGAAACATGACTATAACGTAAACGTAAATTTGATAAAGAAATTCATGGGAAGAAAATTGTATAAAATTCAAGGTATTTTTAAGTTTCACGTTTTAAGACATTTTACAAATAAATAACATCCCGGGGATTTCCAAGATATTCGGGGACCTATGGCAACCCTGTTCCACTACGTCATATAAAATCGACAGCAACAATAACTTAAATATTTTACTCGCTTCAAAACAGGTTTTTATTGACATAAATCTTTGATTTATTCTACAAGATACCATATTTCCTAATTGATATCGATGTAAAAATTAAAAGTTGAGATTATTTACTCATTCACTTTGAATCACGAAACAATATATTAAGCACAATTATGAAGATTTTACGTGTTACCACTTGAGTGGCTGTATATCAATATATTAACATATCGGTGTGTAATGTACTTCAAACTTAGATGTTGGACCATGGACCCACGATACATTCAATGAGGTAAACTGTCTTCCCACGAAAGGATCATACTGTGACAAATTGCTACATGCACTTTCGCCTATAACTAGAAGGAAGAGAAGACTAGAAGAACAACAAGTAATTATTTGAAATTTAGTAAAAGAACAGAAGTAACATAAATCAAGCATTGAATTTTAGCATGGAGTAGAGAGATCTCTCTAATGTCATAATTCATCGAAGTTACAGAGATTCCCCACTGAATAATTTGTTTCATACGCTAAAAAGCCCCTACGTCAATAAACAGAGGAAATTAAATGACTTGCAGGTGAAAGCAAGGTTTGAACATTAATGGCCAAATGCTTTGTTGTCATGACAACTTACTATAAACAGACGATGAAGCTTCCTTCCAAGCAACCGTAAAGTTTAGACCTATTTCCTGTAGCTTTAATTGACGATACATCTTTCACACTGATCGATTTTGTTTCTAAAAGAAAAAAACAGTTATGAAATATAGTTAAATATAGTAAAGAAAGAATTATGATCGATTTCGTTCATAAAAGAACAAAACAGTTATGAAATATAGTTAAGAAAGAATCATGGACAGTGGTAGTACCAGCTCTCAAAAAGCGGAAGGGAACAATTGCGAAAGTTTTGTTAAAGGTTCGAATCCGCCGACGTCACTAGTGTATCACAAGAACGATTTCAAGGAATGGATGCAAGTACGCTAGTTAAAAGGCCTTACGAATACTTCAAAAGACCGAGCTGTAGCCGCTGCCCAAGTCTCCGCATTTCTTATCAGATTGGGACGAATTTAAAATTGATCTTTGAGACAAGTAGGCGGAATAAGCCCCCCCACCCCCCCCTTTCTTTTCCCTCTCAGAAGTCAGGGTACCTTAACATGAATTCCACTGTTATCAACAAGTTCTTCGATTTTCTTAACCTGCTTTGAGCAAAATTGTAACTAAATTCTGACGTTGTGGGAGCAATACCAGTTTTCCTCTGACATCCTTTTAAATGCCATACAACGTCTAGAAATGCTAAACGAGTCTTAAACGTCATTCACGGTCATCTCGTTCATTCATTGTTCCCATACATGTAGACATAAACGAATGTACTGAAAACACTCATAACTGTAATGCCAACGGTAAATGCACAAACATAAAGGGATCATTTTACTGTACATGCAATACTGGCAATGCTGGAGATGGTATCAGCTGCCAAGGTGAGAGAACATACATTATTGTCATTATTATCATTATTATTATTATTATTAATTCCAAAAGATCGCTGTAGCACAATCTTTAATATAAATACCAGAGAAAATACAACAACTTTTAATTCGTTAATGCCATACATGTTTCGAAGATCATTCTTCATCAAGCTAAATTTACATTGCGTCACATCTCTTAGATTTCAGTACTATAAATATCGGTGAATCGTCACGTATTTCAATAGAACTATGCCAACTTTAATACCTGGTATTAAACTGATTACAATTTATTGTTTTGCTAGATGGAGTGGTGTTGTAGTGGCAACACATTTGGTGCCGATAATTGTGGCATCATTTTTTAACGTTTAAAAACCACAAAAAATGAAAACACACCAATTACTGACTTCTAGGGTAATAAACACGTCATTCACAAATTTGAATAATAATGCAATCATATTTTCCCGACGTTTCGGTGTCATCTTGACGCCATTCTCAAGGTGAATAGTGAATCGCTGTATAACGATTATTTATAAAAAAACTGTTGAAGGCTTTTGATAGATTAAATTAACTTACAAGTACATTTGGTCGAGAAGATCCTTTGACAGCTGATAACTCAAAACTTGTAGAAGTACTTTGGGTATCTTGAAGAATACACTGTTCCGAGCATGTCGTTGTTACCGCGTAACCAAGGCCGTTCTAACTTTGGTTAAGTCATGTAATAGGATATTTTTCCTGGCAGTAAATGTACAGATATAGTTTGACCCACTAGGTTATATTTGTATGACTTGGTTTGGAACCTCAGTGGACTAAAAAGCCTTGATGCGAATTCCAGAGACCGTACTAACTTTTTCTACGTACGACCTTACAATCTCACATATGTAACTTGGTACGGGTCCTTTATTCTGCCCTTCGAGACTTTTTAGTTACGATAGGAAGGGAAAGCCATCTCCTAAGTTCCTCGCTTTAAGTACTAATGCGCAGAATCATCAAATTTTACATGTAATCATAACTTTCCATTCCTAAATACAAGTTAAGCATGCTGCATTGCCTATAAAAATTCCTATCGTCTTGGGGCTATTAAGATCCTTCCAACTGATATCGTCATTCAAATTGCCTGAAAATTTTTCCACTAAATGTGTACAAATAAATTTATAAGTGGGCACAGAGAGAATGAATCAGCAAACAAAAGGTACTGTGATGGAAACCAAAGTAAAGTAAATCGAAAGAAGTTTCCAAACTTATTATTGCTTTTCATTTTACATTTATAAAATTAAGATTCTGCGACGTGGAAGTATTAGACGATAAGAATATCACTCCCCACGTAATGTATACTTCTGAAAAGCACAGAAGGCCCGTGCTTTTCGTTGTCATGACAACCATTTAACGACGTTCATTGATTGGATCTTGTAAAACTAAATCCTTTTCCAATTCCTGGTGAAATAAAAGGCCTGTAATGTACTTTCTCCTTTGCATGCAAAGCACAGCGACCGTGGCAAAACGGGTTACTGAGCTCAGGATTGAACAGTCGGATGATTTACCGAAACAGACTGCCAATCGCAGAACAATAGGGAACGCACACTTTTGTACAACCCTGTAGCAATAAATAGTAAGGAAAGTTTGGTTTTCAGATGCTGCCAGTTTGCTAGGTAGAGGGTTTTTCCGTGAGCCAGTGTCAGCGATGAAGATAGCGTTTTTGTGAAAATCTTGGCAGTTTTTAATTTTAATTGTAATCTAAACTATTTTCTCAAAGTAGAATGAATGTTGTGTTTACTACCTAATAAACCTGAATAGTTCTCAAAAATGTTAAGGGTGAGAAATGGCAGTGGGGGACAAAACATTTGACAGGGGTAAATAGAATAGTGTGTTATTCTGTTTATGATCTTCTGTTGCAAGAGACCTCAATCCAGGGACCGTGTTGCCCTGCCAGATATTTTTTAAAGTTTATTTTAGTTGAGTAGAATGTTAGTAGAATGTGAAACAATACAAGAAAACCGCAAGAAACACTTTAGCAGTAGAAGGAAGGCGGTGCCAGGTTAGGTGGGGCCTCAACTCTTTTATTTTTTTCAGCCCAAAATACCTTATGCAAGCCCTGTCCCTGTGTGTTAGTGTATTTTCCCTGTTGCATGCGTAGCTGCCTTAAGAGGTACAAAGACTCGTTCTTTGCAAAAGCCGCTCTCTCTTTTCAAACCACTTGCTTTTTACGAGGAGGCAAGGTAAGCTATAGATGAGCGACATTTGGAATACAGTAAATTTGAAATTATGACATGTAATATCCAAAGAACGTACAGGCGTGTATGGTTTAGAGTGAGGTTTCACTATATTCTAAGAGTTACTTAATGATTTGTATACTTACGCCATCCAATTATCGGTAGCAAGTTATGCTTATTCAATAAAGGAATCAAAAATAAGAAATGGTCGTGTGCGACATTCAGATCAAATTCAATTTTTGAAGCAAATTGGATAAGAAATAGGGTTCAAATAAGAGATTAAATCCCGTTGACACGATTATTTATTTCCATGCTGAACTCACAGGTTATCCGTAGGTTATGACGACAGACATAAATGATATTAAAAATGTGATATATCGATTCAATTTATTTTTGTGTAGATCTAGCTTGGATGGCAAAGAAAGTTGTGCTCTCCTTATTTGCTACTGTTTTTGTCACTCTATTTCTTTCTGTCTCCTTGTCTTTCTTTCGGTCTCTCTTCCTGTCCTTCTTTCTGTCTTTCTGCTTCTTTCTCCTTGTGCTTGTTCTTATCTGTGTTTCCATATCTTAGTCTCTCTGTTTAGTCTGTACTTCACTCTATCGCTCTTCCTTGTGATGATAGGGAACAATGGTATAACGGTAACATATATGATGCGTGATGAAGGCGGTTGTGCTTCGATATGTTGTGCTTAGATATGTTGTGCTTCGATATGTTGTGCTTCGATATGTTGTGCTAAAATGAGGAGTCGGTTGTCTACCAGTGTATAACCTTTTGATGACGTCATAATGAAAGTCGTAAATCAGAACTTTTGAGGGGTCTAATACAGTGCAACCAAGATAGATGGTCAGAGTAGTAGAAACGTTTTTTCATAATTGACCACCATTGAAGATGAAGTGATGATTTTGAATTATGTAAACATTGACACTGCTGCAAGTTTCTTTAAGCATAGAGACGTTTGCATCAGTTCTAGAGTTCTGTCAGTCCGCAGGCTTTCCATGGCTTTTCCCGATATGGCACTGTTCATGAGCTTAAAGAAGTCTTTGTTGAACGTATTTAGCACTTCAGCTCACATAGTGGTGTTTTAAGCGATATATGTGTAAGCCAAGGCACTTGATGGAAGAGTAAGATCTTGTGGATTTTTCCACAGTTGAAGCCAATGTTGCAGATAGCATCTTCAGGTACAATAGTGTACCACATAGTGTGACTTGTTAAAACGGTTAGGAGCGAGTTTATTGTTGCTTGAGAGAGGCTTTATACTTAGACATTGACATAATTCTTTCTGAGATGGGAAAAGAAGATCTGACGTTATATTGAGAGTGTCTGATGCAAGAGAGTAATAGCTATGAACATCGTGCAGTGCTGCAGGATAATCAAGATCAACTTCGAAGATGTTGTTAGTACCGTCTTCATCGCGGAGGTCTTCAAGTTTGAGATATCTTAGCCCATCCACGGATAAGTAGATAAAATCGAAGGTGGGTAAAGACTGAGACATTACCCATCCACATAACTTGTTGCCATCGAGATAGATAAGATAATGAATCAGGGAGCAAAGGGTTAGAGATAATGTGACACAGAGTAATCAATAAAATTGACTTTATGGTTCTCACACTACATCAGTATAAATATTTGACTCGACAATTGGCCATTTGACGACTTTTTCCATAAACGTTCCAAACCAACAGCTAAGAGGGTTCAGGGTTAAGAGGGTTCAGGTTTGAACTGCCAGGCAAGAAATGGTTTAAAACACAACAACTCCTTATATCCTTTTCAGTTTCTGACTTCAAAATATTGGCAAGTTTCGTCGGTGGAAAGATATATTCATAAGATATACAATAGCAATAATAAAAATTATATATATATACTTTTGTCGCTCTGAGTCAGCTATTCAAAGTACAATGAAAATGAATTGGACTACAGGAAGGTAAGCTAAAAAATGTTGCCTCTAATTCACACACCAACAAGCTCTGTTCAAAATTAGGAGCCCTTAATTCTACAGGGAACAACGTCTTGTCTCAGATTTTTCCCTTGTTCACAAAAACGAGTCTGGGACATAGTTAATCGAACACGTACCTAATTAAATATGAAAAGAATAATGCAATATCAGAAAGGAAAAAATAAAGAGTTGAGTAACCAAGGAGGAATGAGCATTTGGAAGATCTTTCTACTCCAAAACACTCTCCCGTTAATAACATTTTATGATTTATTGATGTAAAGGGGCCTAGTACATGAAACAGTATCCTACCTGACTGAAGACACAAAAGACATCAACGACTGAAGTTGAGTAATGGGCATGTTCGGAGCTTCTTTCAAACTGCAATACAAAGAGTAGGTAGATATTTAACAACTGTTCTGTTATTAGAATAGTTGGAACTGAATACATAGCTTTTAAGGTGATGCATCCTTAGAAAGGACGTGCACAATCTAATTTTTTCTACAAATTTCTGTGTATCTCTTTCAACTTGACAAAAGACCAATTTTATTGTAAGTACTCAATTTTGTAGTAGGAAACGAATTAAATCAGATTTTGTCTTTGACATATTGTAGGTTATTGGCTACACTGATCTTCCCAGTAGACTCCCAACCCAGTCAAGTACACTCTATGCTAACAATATATCCAAGTTTCTGCTCTCCATTGGTTCAAAAGGCAACTTTAACGTAGACCTTGAAGATGAAGTGGTCAGGGGTTCAATAATCCTTCACAATGGAGAACTACTTTGGCCATCCCCACAAGTTGCAGCGCCCCCACCTCCTCCGGCCCCCAAAGCTGTCGAGCCAGCAAAAAAGGCCGTGGTAGAGAAAAATCCATGGAAAGATGCGTTGACGGATACTACTGTACTTGGAGGTAAATTTCAGTGACGTTTGATTTGTCTGATCTGTTCGTATCTATATAGGGGGCACCCTCTGTATGATACCATCGGAAGTTCATATACAATATACGCTGCTTAACAAGCCAGGGCTGGGCTAAGTCTTTTCTTGCCGAATAGGCAACATGGGTCGATAAGCGAGGTTCTAATTTTCTAGTTTAGTATACGTAACAGCTTATACGTTTCACATATTTAAATAGTGTGTTTGCGGTACAAAAGAAGAATACTGCACGAAAAGGCGAAAAGATTGTGCACGTAAGGCTTTTTTTACTTCTCAGAATCTTTATACGTTCGTCTTAAAACAGATTTTGTCGTGCTATGCTTTAACAGTGATCTCGAGCTACAATCGTGCACAAAAGTAATGTAAGAGTTCCTCCAAAACGTCCAAATATTGCGTAAATAGCTCAAAACATATGTTGAAGGACAGGGGTATTTATTTCATCTTTTACTTGGTTTCTGCCGCCCGTCTTGGAGCAGCACCGTGCTGTGGCAAAAACCTTTCAAAAAGTGCTGTTTTAAAATTCAGCGGTTGGGCTTAACGGGGATGGGCCTTTATTTACATAAGTTAAAGTCCGCGATTCGAACTTTGCTAAACACGCTTTAATTGATATAAAACCGGATCGAATACCTAACCTTTGTTACTATGGAATACATAGCACTAGCAAGAATAGAGAAGATAAAGTAAAGTACCCTCTGTGTGATATTCAATTGTAATCCAGAAACGTTTTTTGTCTCGCTAGATGACTGAGTAGCAGTCTCTCAATCAAAAACCCTGATGAACAGTGGAAAGAACCTAAATAAATAGATTGAGCAATAGATGACTGACCGGCTCCTCCTTCTGCTCCTCATTACGGTCAGACCACGCCGTTTGTTGCCTTGTCGGATCTTCTCATAATAGAAGTCCAGTACAAGGGCGAACAGGTGTAGTGCGAGTGTGACGTCTTGTAGGACACCAGAATGCAGTTCAAAGAAGTCAGTACTTTCGTCTATTGTAATCATTTGTGTCATAGTTTTAAAATATAATATTGCAGTTGCATTGATTACAGCAGTCGGAGCACTTTGTGCAGCAAGTATCCTTTTTTATAATAATAAGCCCCGTCAGTACTGTAGTAGGGCCTCGGAACCCATTCCTGATTCTACTCTGGAGTTCTAGACGGCTCTCGACTACCCTTTATAGCAATATTTAGTATACCTACCTCATGCAATAACGGGTTGGTGTGCAGCAAACTGTGACTCAAAATTATCTCAAGTAATAAAAAGCACTATGTTAAGCTTCAGCCGTAGCGATTATACCAGCAGGCTAATCTGGAATCACTTAAGGAAGAAAGGGGGTCAGTTACCCTTCTCCAACGCTGTGAGGAATTGTACATTATGATGTCGCTATCAAGGGGCCTTGAGAGCGGTGAAGTGTTATCAAGAGAAAGAATCTATTGGTCTTCTTGACGAGGGGTAGGGGTCTGAAAACTAGCATTTATGATGACGCAACGAATGTATTGTCCTTAGAATATTCCAAATACTGACTTTGACACCGAATGGGAATGCATGAAGCATATTTCGTATAGAATTCTATAAGCTTATTTACCTGTACAACAAAGACGCTTGAGGCAAGGACCTGCGACTTTTCTTCCTGCAACACAAAAATGGTCTTGTGTCAATAACATAATGGACCGCTTTCTTGTAACAGGATTAAGCAAATATCAAAATTCGTAGCTTGATTGTCATAATTTCAGTTGTGTCTGTCTGATGAAACCTTTTTCTGTGCGTAACACAAAGCTGTCGTGATTCAGAGGGACAAAGTCGTATTCTCCTCTAAGAATCCTTTTTACTTAAAAAACCTTATACTACTTCTGCAATTCCGCGCTTTTGTGACAGTCATTCTTCGTACTGGCCCTCAGAAACGTTGAGCGCATAACGATCAAGTAAAAGTGCAGGCTGACTTAGACTCTAATATATCCTGCTGCCATTATGATTTCCTCCGAAAATACATAAATTTCATCACACAGCATAGTACTACATAATACTCGGATAGTCAGTATTATCAAATGTAAATGGCAATAATGTACAGGGTACAAATGCAGGCCAACTGTGCAAGATATTGACCAAAATGAGTATCTACAATATTGAAAAACCATATATATACACATATATTATGGGAAGGGAAGAAAATATGACCAGAAAGCTTCACATAGCATCCTCCCCAGGGCCCCTAGGAAGTGGGGCATTATAACAGTTTTGATTCAGGGGGACCACAAATATGGACCTAAAGTGGTTGGGGAAAGGCAGATGGTGGGGAATGTTGCTGGGACCAAGTTGGGGTGGGGTGGGGTGAAAACTACAATCTTCCATATAAGGAGGGTAACACAGTTTAATATAGAAAACTAGGATGTTATGCAAAGCAACTCTCTCTTTCCCTCTCTTATGTTATGTTTTATGTTAGCTGTTGGGAGAAAGTCATTTAATTTTGATATTACATAGTTAATAATTTGAAGTTGCTTCATGCACAAAAATCCCAGTATTGGAGTTCCTTAGACGTCCATTTACTAAGAGTTTAGTTGTTTAAAAAATTGTGTAGTTGGACATAAGGACAAAATAGTGCCTATGTATCCATAGGAATACCGTGAGACCCTCATTTCTCCACTCTTATTAATGTGATGTAAAATTGGTTTCTTTAACTCTATGTTGTGGCACCATATCTGTCCGCCCTGTTTCTTGTGAGATCTATTTTCATTTAGGTTTGAATGCTCTACGTTCATAACCATGGAACTTTGTTATTTTCTAACCTTTCAAAACTAGTTTCAGACAACCGTAAGATAACAGCTAGCTACAAACAACTGATTAAAAACTGCTACAGATGTTGAAAATAGGAAACAGAACTTACAGGGAAATGATCCATGCACGCATAAGCCTAGTGTGATTTCGTTTCTTAGTGACGGAGCCTTGCGGTATTTGATAATTCCATTAAATTTCAGTCAAACCTCTCTAGTAATCACAATTGAAATTGATGACAAAGCATGCAATTCTGGAATTGAATCTAAAGCCCAGCTTTCGTACTGGAAAGGAAAATCAAGTTGAGGATTTATTTGAGAGAAAAAGATTTGCCATTGAAGCTTAAAATAATAGAGAACAGGAGACTAGTGAAGAAACTAAATATTCAGACATGTTTTCGAGGGCCAGATAAAGAAGGACACCGATATTTTAACAACTCTACAAATCTAATGAATGCATTTGTGGCTGCAACGAAGTGAGTAAGTGTCACTGAGTCACCGCACGAAGAGAATGGCCTACGACAGATGCGATGAAACAGAAACAAGACAATGAATTTAATGTGTCGCAAAAGATATCTTAAAACAACAATAACCTTAAAATATACAATTTGTATTAGGTTTTAACGCAAAGATAATCATAAAGTTAATTCATACCCAAAGTTCGTTACTATGAGACGGCTTTGTTAGGATTCGGAAGAAAATTAATGATATACGTTTCCGCAAGTCGAATCTGAGAACTTATGTGTCATGCCAAAACATTTACGTCAAAGAATTTAATGTCAGAAAGTTAGTGGCATCAAATATCCAAATTTCAAAATGTCAGAAAATTAACGTCAGAAGTTTTCAAGTCCCAACTTCTTCGTCCTTGATGCAAAACTAAGGCAACTTTATCTAAACTTTAATAGGACAGAAAACGTAAAAACTATCAAAGATACATGTCAGTGTGGTACTCTGGGGGTGAGGGAGGGGGAGCACTGAGGGAGAGCACTTAACCATGGGGATACTTTTTTGTTTTCAATTGTAAGGGTCACCTTGCACCTTTTGGAAGATTTATCGCCGACATCAATTCATGATTTATCTGTATCTTGGGGGGTTGGAGTGGAAGGGGGGATTAAAGTTTTACCTCTGGATTAATTAGAAACAAAAGGAAGACCTTGTATTCCAACAGTTGGACGAAGTAAACTCATCATTGCCTCTAAAAGATCTCACTTAAGTAAGAAACAGAAGTTACTATTGTACGACATTTCTTAATTTCCCTTTATCCCCCCCAAATAATATGCCTAAACAAAATAAAGTTCACCTCTGTATTTTACCCCCCTCTCTCCATTTTTTGTAACTCTAAAAATTCTCCTTCAGCCTCTTACAATTTCATCCCCACCTACAATCAAGCACAAAAGGGTAACGTTTAATTCTTTCTTGCTCCCCATGGGTGCTATTTAGTTTTCTCGACAAAAGTTGCAACTAAGACATCTTAAATAGTCAGGTAGGGATAATTTAAAATACTCGTGTTTTTAAGAAATAAAAAAATTATGATACGGAAGAATGTTTTCGCTATTTCGTGCAATATTCTTGTTTTGTACCACTAACAAACTATTATTCTAACAGTAAAGCGATTGTGACCCAACAATAGCACCCCTGATTTCGCTGGTGCCCACATTTGCCGAAAATCCAAACTATGGACATCGAATTGACTCTCATCTAATTTTAAAGATCTGCTTCTATGTCATCGGTATAAACCCTAGAGGGCAGTCCTTCAGCTGAAACAGTCAATTAAAAGGCTCTTAAAAGTTCCAGACTACAACAACAACAACAACAACAAAATACAATTTGACAATGTAAAAGAGAAATAGAAGCTGTGGAATGTGGCTGTTTCTATTCGGAGGCAATGTGTTGTGCAGTTGAAGTGTGCAAAGACCATCCAAAACGAGCACAAAACCGCAACCACCCAGGCTTTTTGGGGGTATTCTAACATCGGTTTTTGGGTGGTCATGCTTTACCCAAGACCAAGAGCGGTTGCTTTGGGAAGTATTTTTAATCCTCACAAAAATACCCGGCAATTTTTAGATGATTGCATAAGCTGTGGTTTTGATTAGGTTGTGATTACATTCACAATGTCTAGTGAATAGTGTATTCCGAACCCCAGACGTAATTAATCAATCGTGTAGTAGTCTTTGACAGATTGTTGAAAGGTTCTGGGTAAACTCAAACTCAAAATAAATTTCCCCGTGAAGTACAAACCTTCGGAGACATCGCATCTGGAGAACAGTGCAAGAAAGGCACGATCTGACCTGGGCGTTTAGATCCTGCTGTGAGTCAATTTTGCAGTGTGACCGCTTGTGTTTTGACGATTCACGTACAAAAAAGAGCGATAACGTCGAAGTCGACAAACTAACAATCCAAATACATGGCTCGTAATAACAACGATATTTATACACAACCAAAACCAGATCATGAGTTGGGCTCAAGGTGCCCTGATGTCGTTTGTAGCCAAAAAAACCGTCTCTACATTAGCCTGTGGAAGTCTTATGGTATGTGGATGGCACATGATGCCTGGATAACAATATATGACCAACCCAAATGATTAATTAGACAACATCACGAGCTAAACATACGAGGTAATCAAGTTATCATTCGATTCGTTTACAAACAATACCTAATTAAAATTTGTGCATGGTCACACTACCCTCACAAATTTTGGCCTTTCCAACAAGGTATAATAGGCTTTCGTTGATTGGTAGGGCCGATTTTCTTTGGTGTAGTACTGGTTGTTTATGGCACATGATGCCTGGCATCATCATCATGTACCAGGCATCATGTGCATTTCATTCACTCGTGACCTGTCGTATTGCTTTTGTATTGCGATGTAAAGAAAATATTTGACGGTATACTACCCCACCTCCCTCCCCTATTATTATATACACCGTTGCAGCGCTGTTGCTTAAAACATGTTTGATGATGGGGCTAAACATTATGCAGCTTCAGTTGCAAGAGCACTTTTACGGGAGGTGTATGGCCTGGAAGAAATTTGCTACTCTTAACAGAGCATTAGCATTGAATAGCCTATTTATTGAAAAGTCACTAGAGAAATAAAAATATATCACTACCACGTCCGTCAGTCTATTAATTTCATATCTATTTTCACTCTGCGTCAATCAAAAGACAGCGGTTCAGCGTGTCACCAGTATATCTTTTTGCCGTTTGGATTCGGCGTCAGTAAATGTATACTGGTCGGTACATCGAAAAAAAACACGTTATGTAAGGCGACCTAACTTATCTACTTCGATTAAAATTTAACCCCAAAATACAACCAAAACGTGCTTTCGTGCTGTTAAGGCATCGACAACAATCAAAAACGCACCCCTTAAAAGTGCTTACAACCAATGAGAAGCACCAAATATCAAATTCACAGAACATAAACAGAACTTTTCATACCAGATTACACGTGTGGGACCTTTCATATCACTTAGAACCCCCCTCGAGCTTCTAAGGATTCCCCTTCACTCATTTTGAGAATTTGTCACATTAAGAAAGCAGATATCTCTCTTCGCGTTATCTGGTTAAATACAAATGAAAATTTGAATATCTTTCTAGCGCTGCATTAGTTTAAGGTTCGGCTATTAAGGCACGCGATGTGTCATGAATCGGCTATGATTCTTGAAGACTGCCAATAGTCTCTCGCCTCTTGGAGACTACAAATAGTCTCTCGCCTCTTGAAGACTGCCAATAGTCTCTCGCCTCTTGAAGACAGCCAATAGTCTCTCGCCTCTTGAAGACTGCCAATAGTCTCTCGCCTCTTGAAGACTGCAAATAGTCTCTCACCTCTTGAAGACTGCCAATAGTCTCTCGCCTCTTGAAGACTGTCAATAGTCTCTCGCCACATGTTACCGACACCTTCACTACATGGTCATGACCACCATATTGATGATAATTACGCAAGCAGGCTAGTATGGGGTAATCGATGGCACAGGTTCCGAATATGAGCTTAAAAATAACCTAAGTTGTACCGTAGTGCCGCTAGGTGCCTCAAATCCAAGATGGCGGTCGAAAATATGAGTTTGTCAAAATGAAAAGATATGACCGCTCAAATAGGCCAGTATGGGGTAATCGATGGCAGAAGTTCCGAATATGAACGTAAAACTAACCTAAGTTGTACCGTAGTGTTGCTAGGCGCTTCAGATTCAAGATGGCGGTCGAAAAATACAAGTTTTGTTAAAACAAGAAGTAATGACTTCAAATGGGCGGATTAGGAGCAATCGATACTTCAGATTCTGAAAACGCACGTATATTCACATAAATATACCTTAGTTGTACCGTTGATCCGCTTGGGGTCTAAAATCGAAGATGGCGGAAGAAAATGTCAGTTTTCCGAATCGCGCGAGGTTCATGATCCCGATATAACAGGCTGGAGTGGAGTAATTAATGCAGCAGTTTTAAATATCGTTCTGTCATTCCGACATACGCCTAATAGTAATACAGTCTGTACAGTACAAATTGCCTAAGTATGAGACCAAGACGCGTCCAATTTATGGCCTTTGTTTACATTTGCTAAACCAAAATCAGTTAAATACTTGTCATACAGTTAAATACGTGTGTAAACTCTTCATCTCTTTATATATTGTAAATGAATCAACATAAGCTAAACGGACGGATTAAAGCATTTATTAAATTATAATTTTATCAGGAACACAAAGAGATCAATCGAATCTTCAGGTAAAAAGAATAATCACATGTTCAACAATTAGCGAAGTTTCAAACACCTTTAATGAAGTTTTGAGACATCAGCAATGTTGGGGTAAGAAATTTATCAATGAAAGCACCTGCAATAAGGGGCACGTCAGGGTGGTCCTCCGGCGCATGATAAGTTGGACAGTCTTACTGTTAAAATTTAAACCCCTAGGTCTTCTTTGATCCCCTCCCCCCTCAAAGGACGGGCCACACTTGATCATGCCCTCTCACTTCTAAAGATGCCACCATATGGCTGGTTTAGAGGTCATTCTTCTCTACGCTCCCCCTCTCCCAGAAAACCGTAGGCTATTGCACCTCTTATAAAGCTCTTCATCTCGGTGAAAGGTGCGGTTAACAGTCTTAGCTTCCTGGTATCTTTACCCTCAGAGAAATAAGAGACTTACAGAAAACAACAAGAAATCGTCTTGAACCAGAGATTTGTTATTGGGGGCCTAGAAGCCGGCTCCTCCTCTTTGAAAAGGAAAATTAGCGCAGGCCTACCTTCCTGCACGGCGTAGGAATAATTTTAAAAGTAACTTTTTGTCAGTAGCCTCTATGTCATGTATTTCGTCTCACACTGGAAGAAACGTACGCTTATGATGTGACGTCGCGATTTGTAGGCGGAACCCCCTGCTACCTAATCACATGCCTCATCACATGCCTCATGTCACTAATCTGAACTGAACTAAACGAAATATAGAGATCAATAACGTTTATCTTCGATAGCGGTTTATTTTCTGTTTTATATCATCTTCATACCTGTACGTTATGCGTTGCTAGTACAGGTTTGTATACCCCCCCCCCCCTCCTTATTTCAACAGATACGGTATTCAAGGGATCCGATAATTGAATAACAGCTGTATATTGTTTTTTATCAACAAATCATCTAAAATACAAGACCACTCTGCCACTTCCTCACAGTTATCTTTGCTGAAATTGCATACTCGCGACGTGTAGTATGAAAGGAAGATTATAAAGGCAATGAATATCACAAAATCTTCATCGATACCACGATAATTATTTGCCTGAAAATGTGCCACTTTAGCTCTTTCCAATAAAGAATACAATATTTACTACAAAAAAATGTGTAAATATAAGCAAATTAAATTTCACTTTAAAAATAAAAATAGTCCATGACACGAAAACTTCTTTCCTCAGCTAATAGCGGTAAAAAACAATTATACAATATTTGTGCAGTCAGACGCTGCTCGTACTAAGCTCTTAAATGTGCCATATCGTATATCATTTACTGCATGCCACAAACTGGTGCTTTACCACACTTACAATCTGCTGAGTTCATTTATGATATTTAGTGCTCTTAACGCACTAATGCGGTGAGGACATCTCCGTCTCACTGGAGACGACAACTTACGATTACGTTTTGGTACAATACCGTTCGATCTTGCTCTCATTGATGAAGTTTTCGTAAGCTTGGTCTCTTTGTCTTTCTTTACCCTTTTAGTGGGTGCCGAGCTTTGCTCGATAAGAGCTTTTCTTTTAGCAGCAGATCTTTTTCCACTTCCTGCATCTCTTCCGTTATTTCCGCTTCTTCCTTTAGCTTCCTGGATAGTCTTGCTGTCCTTTTTCGCATTTGTTGCGTCGCGCTTAAGCGCATTTTTCTTCATGTAAAAGTGCTTAATTCTTGTAAGGATGACTGCAGCCTTACATGGACCTAACGCAACTTAATGCAACTGATTTACTGAAAGAGCTCACATGCGATCAATGACACAATGTATGCAGTGATATGACCTTGGCATTTGGACCTATAAAACGCCTAACCAAATTACCACTCATACAATTGACAAACGATTTGAATCTACACGCTGTCAAAATTAAACCTAATTAGAAAACAACAAACGATATAATAGAACATACTAAATTACTACGTTATAAAACATATATATATATATATATATTTCAACTGTCGCGTCTTCGAGTTGAAAGACGTATTACGAATTGAAGAAAAATGCAAGGTTTCAAGAGAGATTTTTAAAAAGTAGAAAAGAAAATGCCCCCTACCCGCACGTTTCCCCCATAGTAGCGCGCTAGGTCAGATAAAGATATTACCATATAACTTGAAATTACAATGAATAGATATATAGAAAGAACAGTGAGTACGTGTAAAGTTCAGCTAAAACGATAAATAAAAACTATAAACATTTCAATATCTATAATTGAAGCTTGATGTGAAGTAAATGTCAAACTGTTCTGCTGCCAACGGTTACAAGTAAAGCAACATTTGTCCCTATGGCTTTCATGAGAATGTATTGTCATTATTTTGGAATACATCAAAAGTTCATTTTCGAAACAATATGTTTCGGCATGACCCCACCTACCAGATGTGTTAAATACTAAAGTAGTTTTAGGTAGTTATCATTGGAAACATCGATTTGATTTTAATAATTAATTATTATTGTTTCTCTTTATAATAAGGCCCTAAACGACCCTAGCGTCCTTTGCATTGCTTTAATTCTTCAGTATACTGCTTCTTCTTTCGATCATAAGTATCTCCCAAGCATGAACGTGCTTTAGAGAGTTACTTAAAACTCCCATTTCCATTAATGTCGTTTGTAGAGTCATTGTTCGAGTCACATCGCAACGACAGAGGAAATGACTTCGGCTGGCACTTTGGAGCCTCTAAAGGGTATTTAAAATTGGTTAAGCCATCTGTATCTACGGATGAGGGTGTGAATTGCCAACAAGGGATCAACTAAAGTGTGAGAAACAAATAGATGCCTTTATAAGTTACTGACAGGTAATTTACGAAAACACTACAGTCTTCGTTATATTTGATTTCTACATAATACCTCCTATAATTGGATAAGAAAGCATGTGCATTCAGCTGCACCTAGCTTGCGTACCTTGATATAGAAGGAAAAGAATTTCACTTAGCTTTTGATATAATTTAGATCCAATCTGTAACTGGCATGATAATCGTAATATTTACAGTTGACCATAATGACAAGTTCTCTAAAATAATCCTGCAAGTAGCAAAGTGTTAATATATTCCAAAGTTTCCAATGAGGTCATTTGCAAATACGCTCTCTAGCGTAATGATGATTCTCTATAAACAACTCTGTTGATTAACTGCTTAGGTGCCCTCTTTCTGTCTCGAAGATTAATGACTCAATACTAACTTTGCATTCGTTTCAACTTCGATGGTTGCCTTTTAACAGTTTCGATACAATTTATATAAAGCATCTGGCAGTGAATGTAGGAATTACTTAGAGGCCGCTACATGATTGGTTAATTACATCTGGTGTTCGAAACACACTATTCAGTAGACATGGTGAATGTAATCCGAATTTTTTTTGTTCTTTTCGACGTTGCTATGAAAACTCAACATCGTCAGATCTGAAATGGGATTTGCGGTCACACACAAAAAGTCGTTACCCTAATGAAAACCAGCTGTTTCGCTGCGGTCAAAAGTGGCAGTGTGACCGCAGTTATCATCTGTCAAATACCAACATGATAACACTCACATTGACACGGAAAGTTATAAGCCCCTGGCCCCTATATGAAGGAAATATTGCATTAAATAGCTAGTAATAAGAACACTTTTGCAACTATTCTGTCTTTCGTGTACTTTCATTCGCAAACCTCCTCTCTATTTTTTTCGACAGTGCCTTGCCGAAGTGGAATGTACTCAAAAACAGGTGTCGAACCGTGCCTACCGTGCCCACGTGGATATTATTCAACGTCCAACAGTGCAGTAACATGTGCGAGATGTCCGTCAAAACTTTCTACCTGGGGAGAAGGAGCGCCTGACTCTATTATGTGCAAGTGTAAGTGAGCTTAAGTCTGTATTTGTAGCCCAAAGTATCATCGAGAAGAGAGAAGAGAGAAGAGAGAAGAGAGAAGAGAAGAGAAGAGAAGAGAGGGTTTGGATAGCTCCTGTATGTCTTTATTATTATTATTATTATTATTATTAATCTTTCTTGGAAATGTTAAACCAATTGATGCCGCAAGAAAAGGAATATATGATCAAAAAAATCATAAGTTGTTGTATTCGCACATCGTATTTTATTTTTGTGAAGGGAGGGCAATTGTGCTTTCTGTTATTCATGATGTGGCTAATCAATCATGCTTTCTTTCTGTTTTCATCGTTGTAATTTACGAACCTTGAGCATTAATACTAGATCTTCTATGATGCATAGAAAAGGATATATATATATACCATAGGCATATTTTGAAAAAATGATCTAACTTAGGCCATATGCAGTTTTCAGTTAGTTAGTGTTAGTGTCTGCGTTACAAGTGCCGCTAAAAGAGGGCCAGGCATTCGGTATGTATCAGATCTCAACTCGTTTGAATGATATCGAAGTAAATTCTCTGCTGTGCATTAAAACGATACGGTTAGATTCTTGCATGAGTGAAGTCATTTTCTCTAGTTCCCATGACCAGAGACTTCCTCCTGTTTGCTTTTCTCATGAAAGGAGAAATGCATTTTAAATAAACTAACGTGCGATCCAGATTATTGTAAATCTTCTAAACTTCCCAAACTTCTTCATAGTCCAGAATACCAGTTGGGGCCGTGAGCTGAGAAGATTATGATAAGATGTTGGTGTTGAGTAGAAAATCCTCGCAGTAGCTAGGCTAAACCAGTGACATCCCATATTCCCTACAACGCTTTTTCAACTAGCTCAGCAAGACAGAAGACCCCTGCAAAACAAGTTTATATATCACTTATGAAACATTATTTGTGAGTTAGGGCCACGGTTGGAGAATAATGTTTGCAAACAAGTTTATCTATCACTTATGGCACATTATTTGTGCGTTAGGGCCATGGTTGAAGAATAATGTTTGCAAACAAGTCTATATATCACTTATTGAAAGGAAAGCTGTAGTTGATCCCCCTCAATATCTTCTTGTTCGTCTCACCCAGTCACCTGACCACCAACCAGTGTAAATATCCTTGTCTTAACACACATAACATAGATTACTCATTCTTAAACAAGACGTTCAAAATGTGTGCAAAGCTTCTCTGCCTTATGGCAAGGAATAGACATAGTATCTGCTCTAATTGACAACAATCTCTTTCCATAATCAGCGAAAGGCTGTTCTACTTGGCGGTTGAGTCTACCTCATTGCTTGCCTCTCTGCCCGGTAGCCTAAATTGAGGGGTGTTACCCTTGGACGCCCTAGCTGCCCTTTTCTATAAAGTTACCCTGTTTGGTGGGTTTTTTGTTTATTTAGGGTAGCTACAATGTCGGACTCACTGCTCATTAGGGGTCTTTGATTCAGCGACTGCATAGCTTGCGTCTGAAAGATGTTTTTAGTTATTCCTTACTTTTATAACTGCTTTAATATATTTTTTTTGTCAGTAAAAATAAGCAGTGATAACAGCGGTAAAGAAATTTAAAATAATTAAAATAATAAAAAATTAGCATTTAAAACTTAAACAATAGATAAAAGAAATGTTGCTGTTTAAAAATGTTATTCTTGTAAAATTCCTGTTTCTAAACTAAAATGACGCAGATACGGAATGGAATGCGGGGAAGCCTCGTTGCTTTTATTGTTTTCAAAAGTTGTTTTCGAGATGTTGAATTTGTAATCAGATATGTTGACGTTAGCCTCGTCTTGAGAATCCCACCGAGAGACTGGGAAGTGTCGGGCCACCTACCCGGTATGCAGGGGGGAATTGGTCATTGACTTTTCACACACGAATCAGGAGAACATGTTCAAGGTGTGTGGCATTAAGTTCTGCTTAAGACTCGTTTCGAAGTCGAGACGACATTCAAACTAACACCAGAATATGATTTGTTTGATCTGTTGAGTGTGCTGCGTGTTCTCCACCACCTTGAAGTGACAGTGATTACCATCTGTGGCATAGAGGCAAAAACGGCAGGCCTATAGTCATGCGACTGATATGCATAAACATTGAAATTATTTTGGCGACAAAGTTACCCTTCCCAAGTCTTTATTTCCTTGTATTTTCTCCTGTTGTATGAATATGTCCATGCGAATAAGCCCATATGTCTGTTACGCGCACCTGTCAATTGTGGACGCCGTTGAGTAATTATTTCCCGTCGATAAGGTCGCCCGTTGCATAGGCGCAACTGATGAACGGTGGGCCCGATTTTGAAACTACCCTAAACAAACATTAAAACCACCACACAGGCTAAGTAATAAATATAGGGCAGCTGGGACTGCAAGGGCAACGCGACCCCTTAGATTAGGCTACCGTATAAAGAAGCAAGCCATGAGGCAAGCTCAGACGCCCAGTAGGACCGCCTCTCACCGATCATGGAAAGAATATGTCATCCGTGAGAACTTAATTTGCTACCAACCTTGAGTAATGCCATCCCCTCGAATAAGCGCTGCTCGTGAATGTAATATATATTTTAAAGTAACCACGTTGTGCTTACTCTCCATTTACCTACAATTTTATTTATTTTTTCAGCCGGATTCATTGGCCAAGGCCTTCGTTGTTTTACCAGATTTAATATTTTGCAAAATACGCACCCTTTTGTTGCATGTTCCCATATGGGAACGTTGCCAGCTAAAAGGTTAATTAGGCAATGATATGTTTTACTTCTTCCTTTCAGTTCCCAAATACGCAACTTCGATTAAAAGGGAAAAGGAGGTCTTCACTAATGGCTCCAAACTACTGACATCTATTTTTAAAGTTTTTGAAAACACTGTAGTATTGAGTGGTGGATCCAATTTTGTGACTGTTGATTCGAAGAGTGGTGAGATCCTTGAACAGAAATCGTACAATAGATTTCCGTATAAACCCAAGTCCCCAATACTCCCCGTGAAAGATTTTTTGAACAATATTCCTGGTTTTCAAATTGTCTTACTTACATTTCATCACGATTTTTATCCAAATGAAAGACTTGTTACCGCAAACAATGTAATGGTAAGAACAAAATTTGCATTAGACATTTTCTGCTACTGTTGAACTTATTCTAATTTTTATGAGTGTGTTTTAAGCGAGTAACCACAGTAGCAAACCCTTTTTCTCTATGTATGCACGTATGTTTGTCTGCATGAGCATCACTTATGAAAACGGTGCGTATGAGCCTTTGATGGAGACACCAAGAAGAAAAAAGCTGCAATGGTTCAATCATGTCGCCAGAAAGATGGGGACTCTTGTTTTCGACATCATGCACGGTAGTGTGGAAGGTAGTAGAGGAAGAGCTCGACCAAAGGGATGAAGATATATTGATTGATTGATTGATTGATTGATTGATTGATTGATTGAACCTTAGGTTTTAATCTGTTCTATAGAAATATCATGAAAATTGTCAATCCACCAGTCGACACCACTGGTATTGATCAAAAGCGCCAATTCATGGAAACTAGGGGACAAGGCTGTAGCCAATGAGCTAATCCCCATATATTTTTGTCCGACTCGTTAAAACATAGCGCAATGCATTTAAACAAGTTTCCGATGGGTTTTATTTTATTTATTTATTTATTTTTTATTTATTTTTTTGTATTCCTTCCTCAAAATAGATTTGTAAACACAGCCCAAGGGGAAGGGGAGAGGGGGCGAAAGAGTATTCTCCAGATTCCAGGCACTGGAATCTCGTTGTCTTTTCAATTTCTTTAACAAAAATACAAAGCAAAAAAAACAAGCCCTTTTTCAATGATAATACCACGAAGAGATTTTTTTTGAATCTAAGAGGAGGAATGCAGGAAAGAAATCTTGTAGAGAAAATTTCCTTCCTGATAAAGCCACTGGTTTTCCATATATGCTAGATGGTAACAATGCAAGTTTTATTAAGATATTATTAAATTTGCTTCAAATATGGAAACAAAAGCTGAATTTTCAATCACCTAAGAAAGATGCACAGACACGAAACAGTGAAACTTTATCAGATAAATGATTGCTTGCTCTATTGTATAAGTATTTGTCCTTTTCATTTGTCATTTACTTGAGTAATTCTACAATTCCATCTTCTTACTAACTATGTAGCCCAGAAGACTGTCTTGAAGAATAGATGGCCCTCAAGTAGAATTGCAGTTTTATAGGAGAATTTGATCAAAGCTTATTAAACAACTCTAAGGTTCGAAACCATAGAAAAGTAGGGGCGTAATATAATCCATTCGGTATCACAGGGAAACAATAACCTTAGCAGCCTGTCAAGCAACTTAAGCCCTGAAAGTGTATCATATCCTTAGCAACCTAGCAGAAAATATGGCTTACACTATTCCACAAAAGCCAAGCGTGGAAGACCAAAACGTGATGAAGCAAGGAGAATTATCTACGTACTGCAGTCAACATTTGATGCTTGGAATGTGACACGTCTTTATTTAAATATCAAGAATGGAAAATATTTTTCCAACAATGATTTTGCAAGATACCTTATCGATCACTTAAGGAAGTCTTTGGATCTGGTTAATAAACCCTGAAACTAATTCAGACGGGACAAAAGATCTAGGAAAAGAAAGTAATGAAGGCAGAAGTCGACAAACCTACAAATGAACATTGTTACTCAGAAAGAGTTGACTCCGAAGACGATCATGCCCAAGCTGAGATACTTGTTACTCCAGATAACGTATGCTTTACATACAATACACTGTTTCTTTTTTATAAGAATTACATAAATTTTGCCTGAGCCTCATGGTTGTTAAAAATTCTTCGTAAGTGAGCCTCAAATATTCTTAAATGGTTCTTCAATTTTTCTCAAGGATGGTTGTAATTTTTATGGAGCGAATAAAGGAATTATAGTGGAAACGTTATTTTTACTTCCACTGAAGCGTGCTTCGAATTAAATAGCATTATTGAGGGGCACAGGGAAGGTACAAAATTACAATATTTTTTAGATCTTTGGACCAAATCCAACGTATTACCCTGGTGTACAAATTTTCCAACAATTTGAATTCTGAGTGGAAACTCTTCCTTCCGCTCCTTTGCAGTATACACTACTGTACCGAACAATCTTAACGAAAGACTGAATGAAGATGAGTGAAGAGTCTAAGTTTTAGTTTTGTATTCGCGATTGTACAATTAAAAATTATATTGGCATGGGCGAGTTTTTGCTTCTCTATTATCGATTTTGCGTTTCTTCTAATAAGAGTCTCATATTTTAACTTCATTTTGATGGCAATCCTCATATTTTGTCTTCACAACTGATATTTGTTTTGTTTTCGATAGTAAATATTGCTTACCTCCCTCACTTCTACTTCATGGGAAATTGCCTTTCCTCTGGTTTGCAGATGCGCATGCGTCATATACATGGGCTCTCTTCAACAAGTGAGGAGGTAAATGGTGTACAACTAAGGCATACTTAAAAATTCTCCTTTGCACAGCAGCGGAATTTAGAGGAACGCTGTAAAGCAGTTGTTGTATTAGTTCTTCTTATAACTGCCGCTCATAATATTTAAGCCTCGACAGTAAAGTATATATTTTGCTAACATGATTGACGATCATTTCATGACCACAGGGGATCACAACATAAGAATTAAGGATACTCGTACACTCTGTTTCCTGTCAATGTCAAGCCAGATTTTAGTGCATGCCCAAAACATCAAATCAGGGATCTTTACGTAGGTTGAAGTTCTATGATCAAATGTAGTAAAGGGGTTTCCATAAATGCAAGGTATCCATTCAAACCTTAGCAAATGCTATTGTGGTAATGCTCCACTCTTTGAGAATTATATATAATTGCAATGTGTCTGCTGAGAATATGTATATGTCTGGCAGTATCAAAAGCTATACGCTACACAAGCTACCGGGTATCAAAAGATGTCTGGTGCACAAGCTATCCGGTATCAAAATTATCCGGTATGTAATCTGTCCGGTATCTAAAAATTATCTGGTAGGTAAGCTATCCAGTATCAGAGGCTATCCGATACGGAAAAAAATCAGTATCAAAACCTTTCCAGTACATAAACTATCTGCTACACATGCTATTTGGTATTGAAAGCTATCTGGTACACAACGTATATACGGTACATAAGCCAACTATTATAAAAGGCTATTTAATATGATTTGGATAGAGAACTAATACGATGGTTTAGCTCGTTGGATTGGAATTGACCTCTTATCGAAAAATTCTCATTTCTCAAATCTCATGAGAAGACCCATTTACAACAAAGGCTTTTAAGACATGTTGTGGAAAGTATGATTGAACTCCTGACATTGTATTATTTGCAACAATTTGTGCTTATTAAATCGATGTTAGTGAAGAACCGCATCTAACTTCGGCAATATGACTACTTACTTGACCAATGCATTTGTGGTTTTGTGGGCTCGGAGAATCATTCATGTTTCCTCCGAAAGCGATAATTTGGTTTCTTGGGCACTGTTGGTTAGAAACAGTAATCGTATTAAATAATATGGAGAATTTATAAGTCTATAGAGTCAAAACAAATCTGCTCTTACGACGGGCAAAGGTCAAATTGAAGGAATAGGAGACAACAAAATAGTTTAAAGGCAAGGCCATCACCAAGAATGGAAGGGGTTGGGAGCATTTAATAGTAGAGAGCGCTTTAACGTTACGGGTCAAATGTGGCATGGTAAGTTATTCAAGTGTTTTCAGATATCATTTTTATTTTGAGTACTGGGAAAATTCCTTGAAATTAATAAACGGGGGGTCCTAATAAGGAGCGGGGGCGTTATAAATTTTAAAAACTTAAAACGCGCGGGGGGGGGGGGGGTAAGATTATTTGGCACTCTAGAGTAGTTTAATCAACGCTAATTTGATGTACGATTTGTGGTAAGTAGTTATTCATATATTATTGAGAAAGGGAAGGGAGAAGTCCTAAAACCCCTCATTTTAACAGTGGATGAAATGGGGTGATGCTGGTGATAACATATGCAGGTTTAAAGTTATCACAACAAGGAAATAGAACTCAGACCTTCCTTAGTAAAAAGATAGGACAAAGTTTAGTAAATAGTTCCTTAGTAGGATAAAGGGTAGTTGAATTTTTAATAGTAACTCTCCATCTAAATACTTGCATTACTATTGTTTAACATTCGCAAACGATAGTAATAGTTCAGTAATCATGCTTCATCTAATTATAATGTATGTTATTTCATTAGTCGCTCCCCTTTTAGAATGTTGGAATTTAGGAAATATTTCATTTGTTACTCCTTTTTTATGTCATTTTATTGTAACAACTAGCACGTTTCCGTCGAGCACCTGTTTGGGTCCTTACGTTTATAGTTTATAGTGTTTTCTTTTCATTATATGTAGTATATTTTATTAGATTCACTAAATGATAAACCAGTAAAAGGATAGGAATACACTCAACAAGTAAGAATATTATGTTGCTAGGGACTTGATGTTAGACATAATCCAGTTCTTGAGAGAAAAACTTAAGTTAGGTGAACCAGAATTGCTAATAAAACTTTTAATTTGAAATGGATACCACCATATGCAAAATTTATTTTAGACTGGTTTACAACCTCCACCTGCAAATATCAACCCCCACCTTAGAGGCCAACCCCCACCTGTAAATGGGATTTGAGCCAACCCCCTATCTAGACGAAATTTTTTGAAAATGTTTGACCCCCCATCTGCCTGGGGGGGTGCAAACTATAAAATGTATGCACTAGTGCGTACTAATTAGGCAGTACGCGCATATATATGTAGCAGATTGCACTTTGTGTTAGTAGCATTGAGCAGTATGATTTCAAATGCCAATGGTAACATATTATTTGGCTAAATTTCTTGGCAGGCTATTTTTGTAATGCTGCACACTCTGAGAATTATATATCATTGCAATGTGTCTGCTGAGAATATGTATATGTCTGGGACTGATAAATACTGAAATCCGGAACACAATAAATATTAATGAATTAATCTCCCCGTGCCCACTGAGTGGAGGAGAATTCGCGAAAGAGTGATACTAAAAATCTTTGTCTTAGCTTTTGTTAGCTTTTGTTCCAATGGTTGAGGCGTTGGTTTAGTAATCATGAGGTCGTTGTTAAATTTTAGGGTTCACAGCTAACCTGAAAATCAGGGGAATCGGGGAATCATCAGGGAATTTTATACTGTACTCATTTTGTGAGTAAAATCGGGGAATTGTCAGGGAATTTTATACTGTACTCATTTTGTGAGTAAAATCGGGGAATTGTCAGGGAATTTTATACTGTACTCATTTTTCAGTCCAATCAGTCGTCGCCTTTATGCAAATGGCTATTTTTTAGTCATTATTTTGCCATTTTTAACATTTTGTCTAAAAAAATATCATACCCAAGAGTGGAGTGAGCAAATGCATGGTGTAAGATAAGTATTCACTTTCTACGCAGATATTTTTCCCCCTCGACATAATACCTAGGTATTTACATTTGTTGATTTAATTTATCGGACTCGTTTTTCGCAAGTTTAAATCCAAAAGAACACCAATATCTTACATTCGTATCTTGTAGTTTGCTCTTGGTTAGTCATTGTTGGTAGACATAGATTTTGCTAATCTATTTGCCAAAGAATAGATACTTCACTTTCGAATCATTAAGGGACGATTTGTTTGCTTGAAACCTGTCTTGCAGTATTTCAAGTTCAAAATTTACTCGTGAAGACAAATGAGTTATGTTCTGTCTTTGTAAAGGGCAGTTTCATTATCGGCAAACATCATTGTTTTGATAACCTATAAGATGGTGCGTAGATCATATACACATATCAAGAACACCTGTGAACCAAAGATGAATCCCTGTGGTATTTCACATTTAAGCATTTCTGCATAATCTCCCTCGGATGACACGGCTCGTTATTTGCTAAAGACTTTTGAAACTATCATAATTCATTGTTAATAGTGCTAAAGTAGCACATTTTGTCTATTAGAATTTCACTGTGAACAGAATCAAAAGCCTCTTAAGTCTATGAAAACACTTAAGCAAATATAATATGAACAGGTGAAGTCATGTCAATATTGCTTGAGTCTATAATGCCGGGGCCATCTGGACAGTCGTTCTTCTATTAGTTTGTATACTTATTCATTCACGCACCCATAAATCAGCGCATTAGATTCTGCATGAATTCAGCTACAGTCAACTCTCCAATTAGCGGACATCCTCGGTGCAGAGAGTTTTGCCCGCTAATTAAGAATATCCAGGGTTTGAAACGTTCACCCTGTTTGCTACATTTTGCGTAAAAAATCGCTGGATGTTATGAGCCGCTGAAGATGATTCAAATTGTCAAGTAAAGGCACTTATCTCAGTTTCAAAGTGGTATCTTTAAACACTTAAACTTCCATACAATTATCTTCGAGAAGAGAGGATTTGAAATGTTAGTTTTGAAAAGAACCCTAGAGAAATAGAAAATAGAAAATATGTCACCACCGGTGGTGACATATTTTCTATTTCTCTAGTGTTATTTTCAAAACTAACATTTCAAATCCTCTCTTGTCGATGATACTTTCTAACTTTAATGGGCTTTGGATTGATAACTGGCCGGATGGCAGTTTTTCCTTGGTCAAGTCCTCCATCAAAGAGCTTTATAGATAATTGTATTTTTGGAAAGAACACTAGAGAAATAGAAAATATGTCACCACCGGAGATCGAACCCGTGACCTACGCTTTGGCGGCGTGCGCCCCACCAACTGAGCTAGGTGACCTCTGATGTTAACATACTCTATTTCTCTAGTCGCCACATTAGCTCCCAATCATCCACCGGTGGACATCGACATCCAGCGCAACGCAATTGGAGACCAGCCTCTCTGCGCCATGTGACTTGACCAAGGAAGAACTGCCGTCCGGCCCGTCATCAATCCCTAGCCTGGGAAGCCTTTAATACAACGAAGATCGACAGCCGCAATAAACATCATCAATCACTTTACTAGTGCCAAATGATATCATTTGTTCACTGTGATGTTTTGGTCCCCTGAGTAAAAAGCTGAACCCGTAAAACCAAAAATCATTTTTAAAGGCAGCTTTCATCGCTGGCCGATTAGTTGATATAATCCTTGATACGACCTTAAGTTTCGATGTAAATGTACTGGTAATGTAAAACTAAACAGGGTCTACAAATAAATGACGCACCAGAACGAGACACGCAAGCAAATGAGACACACCAGCAAACACTAACCTTCTCTTGTTGCTTCGTATTCGCAAGAGAAAATGGGTTGGAAAATTCACCTAGATGCGGTAATGAGATATAACAATATCAACGAAACATCAATTTCACAAAGGGCGACACTATTCGCTAACTTAGGTGAAACAGGATATGCGAAATCTGTTCGAAAAGTTACTGGAACTGTGAGTCATAATAAACGACAATGGTTCTTTTGGTTACGTTTTTCCTTCGAAATGTCCTCTATGGGACCTGACTAAACAGCTAAATAACTATCGTATCGGGAGGTAAAATCAACTGGGCCTCTCTTAGTAAATGAAAACGGGAATGGTGGTATTTCCACTATCAATATTGCCCAAAAACTAACAAAACTGACAAAAGCGAAATTCTAAATTACAGTATCTTGCATAAAACCCACAGGTTGTAAGCACGTCCTCCTGTACCTGCCAGTAAGCCACGTAACTTCAGCCGGCTGACGGTTCCAATTCTTTGGCGAGGCCTCAATTTACACCAGTCTGCACACAATCACTATTGGTCCTTCATTTCGTCTGACTATTTCCAAGTGAATATATTTTAGTTGATGCTAATGTCATTTTGTGTTTAGGTGGTCAAGTATCAATAGGTAAAGAGGTGCAATGCTGGAAAATGTTTGTATCTAGAGAAGTTGAGGTGTATATAGGGTATAAAGTTGCTTGATCAGTGCTTTTTGACTCATTTCAAGAAGTCTTGAGTTTTGTGAACACTGTATTGAAATAACACTGTGTCATCCCTGCAGTCAAAGTTTGGAAGAGTGTGAGCTAGATCAGGGTTTCACATCCTCTGAAAGTGTATTACCCTCCTACTGCTACCAAAATTTCCAAGTACCCCTCTGTGTCGATAGGAACCAGTCTTTTATTCCTAGATCAATAGTGATGTACATTAAAGTGAAGACGTTTTTTTTTTCAAAATTCCAACTTTAACTTCCATCAAGGGGTAACCTGCTACCAAAATCGTGTAAACAAAATGTAGCATTAAAGACTCGTGAGAAATGGCTGCTTGAGTTTGATGGCTGTTTTAACTGGGTTAAAAAGTCCTCATAGCCATGATTTAAAGTTTTAAAGGGTGTATCTCAACAATTGCTCAAGGTATATCTCTCAATTTTGTACAGAATACCTTCGTCAGCAAGGAAAATGAAGTAAATGCAAAATATTAATGAAATTGTCAACTCATACGTAAGTACTGTAAATATTGCAAGTACAACATGCAAGTAGGGCCTACAACATGCAATAAACTATGATTAGAGTCCTAACTAAGTATGAACTGAAAATGATTATTATCCATATCTAACTTCTAATTATGCAAATTCATGCTTTCACTTTTAGGTTTGTGCGTCGCCTTCTCGTATTTTACAAGTCTTCAAGTAAGCAATTCTGTCTGGTGGAAACCAAACTGGAGCTCTCTAGGAAATACTCTGAAGTTGGACTTCAATTAATCGATTTCTTGCTGAGAAAGGAAGAGGTAATTGATGCCGAAAACTGAGGAAACAGACTTTATTTTATTTGACTGTTCTAGAAACAGTGTAGTTTAGTATTTCTACTATTGCTCGTGCTTAAATCTTCTCAAACGAGTTCTGAAGGATTTATTTTGTATCTGTCGTGAGTTTTTTGTCTCCCTTTGCTTATACAATACTGTTAGTGTTTTTAGCCCAGGTTCAACATTATGGTATAGCAGGCTATTTTATTTTCCGGAATTTTAAAGTAGAGACAACTGTATCGTACTCTTAGCCTGTTATGGTCAAAGCAGATTTTAATAGCTAAAATTTCTTGATTATTGAAGACGTGAATTGGAAGTGTGTTGTAGTAATTTACAGGTTCGGTGTGGACTTCTAGATCTTCACTAATTAGAAGTAAATTTTTAAGTCATGTTTACATGGTAATCCATTGACCCTACAACCGTTGATATAGAAGCTGTGTAACTAAACCGTTATATTGACAATTTCTAGCGTCGGTAAGATGGTAGAATAGTTTTGTTTTCATTGGGTTTTTTCGTATGGAAGGTTTGAGCGAGTTGAAGTCCATCGGAATATTGCTTGTCCTGAAAAATTACAATTCGCTTTGAAACTGGAATTTGTTTATTGCTATTCACGCCTTTCAACCAGAGCTTTTCCCCGTCATTCCTGTAAACATATCGTGCCTTTTCACCCCTACCAACATCAACATTGTACGTCCCCCACCATAAGCTCTTTTACACAAATCCTCCTCGATTTCTAATTTCCAGGTATCCTAGTACTTGCAAATGATATCGTTGGCTAGGCTGTAGATCTCGGAGGCCTAAGTTGTTGCATACTTTGAGCAAGTGGACGTACCAATACAGAAAAACTCTTTACGTCCTCTCGAATCGACGTAACCAGCTGACAGCCCTTATATTTAGGGGGAATCGCGATACTCAAGTATCATACCTCAAGCAAAATCGACGGTCGAATATGACAACCAATGGAATTACTTACCCATGACACGTGATACAAATCCAACAGGATACTGCGAGGCAAACAACGTCAAGAACCAAGGTGCAGCATACAACGTGGGAGTGACGTCATGCTTCTTCAAATGATCATACACTGACGGATGATAATCATGTAGTAGACGTGACAGCTGGTAGAGTTGTTGCTATAAAAACAAGAAAGAAAGAAAACATGAAGGTAGAAGTGGAAGTACACAGATTTCTCAAAACGCGCAGAAATACCTAACATGTACAAATAACTGCTTGTTTACGAGTTCCGTAGTATTTTCGTACATGTTAACTCCCTAAAACATAATCAAACCCCGCAGGTACTAACGGTCTACTCTCTATCATACTAAGCTTCAGAAGATACTCTTGCGGATCTATCACTCGCAATAATTGCGGATTGCGGAAAATACTCTTCCGGAATTCCCGCATACGTACAAGTATACCAATAACTCGTGGGATACGAACCAGTGAGGGGATAGGAAACAGTAAGATGATAGGAAGCAGTAAGATGACAGGAACGGTAAGGGGATACAAACTAGTAAAAGCATACGTACAAGTATACCAATAACTGGTGGGATACGAACAAGTGGGGGATATGACACAGGAAGATGATGGGAAAAAGTAAGAGGGTAAGAAACAATAAGATGATAGGAAACAGTAAGGGAACCCAAACTAGTAAAGGATACATGGTAGTACAAGGATACCAACCACTAACGGGATACGAACCAGTAAGAGGATAGGAAACAGTAGGAGCATGCGAACCAGTAAGATCATAACAACCAGTAAGCGGATACGGATAAGCTGTGGTCCAAGCAAAGTAATGTTTCTATGGAATATATTGGGGAAAGAAGTCGACAGCAGCAGTGACAATTGTTATGGTATGGTTTTAGTTTCTATACCCTAGGACTGAGATTGTAAATAGTTAAGAATCAGCTTAGAGGGAAAGAAGGCTAGTAATCGCCAGCGAGTAGGCGCAAGTAGTCTCTCTTCATCAACCTTGCTTCATTTAAGTGGTGGTAGAGTAACTTGTGTAACAGAGAAGGCTTAAGGAGTATTTACCAAAAGGTTCCCGTACTGACATTCGCATCCCAGTATTGTTCTACAGCCTGTTAGTGTAGAGATTTGGGGGGGTTATCTTTATACCTTTCTTTATTTATACGTGATCGGGAGCAAGATGCTCCATAACGCTTATAGAAGAAAATACGACAATTTAATTAGGATATATAAGTGAGGTCACTCAGAACAAGGCTTAAATACCCACGGAGACGTTGAAACTACAAAAAAAGAAAGCGTAGAAAAGACATGCTAGTTAAGTGAAAGGATCTTGAACTGATTAAGGTTATATTCATTAGGGAGGCAGGAGGAAGAAAGGGAATTCCAGAGAGAGGCAGTGCTAAGAAAGAAACTCTTGGAAGTCCTGAACCTCAACTGCGAAAGGATGAAGTTCCATGGCGGAACTAGTAGTACGTTCCACAGACTTTAATGGTGGAACCAAAGAAGAGAGCTCCTAGCTACACCGTACGTATCTGTAGAAACGTGAAAGAGATTATATAGCCCGACGAAGTGAACGAGCTTCAAGGGTCTCAGAGAGCTCAGGGCCAATCAGCTTGAAGACTCGACGTTGGATACGATCCAAAACATTAAGGTGGGAGGTAGGTGCACCTGACCAGATACGGCAACAATACTCCATACCTGGTCGGATTGAAGATTTATAAAGAATACTCTATGGTGAGAGGTTTTCTTTGCGCCCTATAGAGAGAGCCAACTTTCATGGAAGCTGATTTGGCAAACGCTTCGATATCAGATTTGCAAGTCACGAACCAAAATTACACGTAGCTCCAAAAATAAGCTGCCAGTTCCGTTTCGAAAAAGCACTCCAGGTCAAAAAGGTATCTCATTTTTAAGATAAAAAATCAGGAACGAGATGAATTTTTAAAAAAAGTCAAGTAAAGATAGGGCGATGAGTATCGAAGTTTTTAATTCCCCTATCCTTTCCAGCACCGTAGTACGAAAATGAAACAATCCTACCGCATTTCACCGACCCCGTAAGGATGGAAGGCTGAGTGAACCTTGGCACCACTGTCTCGAATCGAACTCCGGTCGATTTGCAATGCAAGTCCAGTGCCACAAAATTAGAATGATCTTACCTAAATACTACGCATACATACATAATTACCACAGAGATGCCAAAACCACTTAACTAACAAAAATTTAGCACAAAAATTATCATTTAAGACCATTTTACAAAACGTTAGAAATCTTGCTGTATTGCGCAACATTTAAGAGCCATAGATGACGTCATTGACACCCGATTTAAAAAATTGAGGGGGGAGGGGGGGATTTGTTGGAAACGAGATAAACTATAACCGTACCTAAAATCTTTGTAATAGCATTAGGGTATACAAAGTTATAGCACTTCAAACTGCCGCGGCCCTACTAGTCCTCCTCCCTCGCTATTATGACATCATTGAAAGGCAAGAATGCGTACAAACACAGAATTTCATAATAAAATCATACCTCTCCCTCCGAACTCTTAACCGGCATACAAAGAATGCTCTTTGTCCTGTATCCAGTTTTGATGTCGATCGATTGATTAAATCTCGAGTCCTAAATGAAAATAGAAGTAAATAGTATTCAAATTTGATAAATTTAACTTCACCATTCGTAACACCGAGATTTCCTAGTGTATAACCGTTAAATTAATTGAATTCCGAGTGCTAGATGACAGCAGAAAATTAACATCAATGCTTAGAACAACATCTTCTTGTATGAATCTGGGATTCCTCATGTATACCGTTGTGAAAGGAAAAGGGATGGGAGACCTTTGCAGATCAAAATCGTTGGTTTTTGCTTAAAGGCAGGTCACATTAAACTCGCCACAAAGTTCTCCATAATGTGAAAGAAAGCACACACAACGCAACTGGAAAATAGACACCACACAAACATGATCTTTTGCCGGTTGGGGTGTTTGGAACTGTTCACATGCTACATCATCAAAGAAGGAGCGTTGTCAAAATGTTTAATCTTGAATCGGAACGGATGAATAGTATAATTGATGACACAAGGGAAGAAAAACATTCACTCAAGCATCTGAAGTAAGTTAGCTAGTTCACCTCCCCAGAACTCTCAAAAACCATTTGTGACCAGCTATCATCCGCCTGGTTACCTTCCACCTACAACCGACGCTCATTCTCCTCTGGTTTTTGTGATATTGCTGGAATAAGATTCACTAAATGACGATACAACATCAGAAGCGGTGAGTTTACTGACCATAAATAATAACAAGGAGGACCAGTGACAACAACCAGAGAAAATATGATTCTATGCACGATAAATCCTTGTCGACGGAGTGAAGAATCACATTATAAACCAGCCACTTTTAATATGAAAGATATACGCGCTCAAATCAAAGTCTACGTTTTATTCTCGTAATCTGCACATGGGCAAAACACAATCAAGTTGCAAAAGTGCCACAAACTAGATGATGTAGGACACACATACTTAGCAAACACAATCATCTCGACAATACATTAAGAAGTTTCTTTCCAACCAACCTGTGCCTATGTATCAGAGCATTGAATGCTAAGCCATCACGCCATGAAGTAGTGAAGTTGCTTACTTTCACATCTTTATACCTCTTTTCAACAACTTTTTCCAGTTCATTTCTAGAACAAATGTAATCGACATAGAAACACGTGAGAGATACAATGAAAAGGCTTCTCTAGTACAATTGGAAAGGCTTAACTTTCAGTCGTGATCACTAGACATCTAGTAAGTGTATATAGTGACATTTATTTGGTACAAATTGCCCGTATGTTCTTTGCTAATACTAATAGTTTTTCTGTTATTCATCGTGGAAAATACGAACGTTTGATTGTGACTGTTACATCATTTACCTTGAAAGATGTTTCGCTTTCCCCTATTTCTTATCTGTCCCTCATATTATTTTGCACGATCAATCAGTATACTCAATGACTTTCATTAATTCTTGTTCTATTACGAACACATCTTTCAGCCAAATTGAGTTCTGTTTTGAATACTGTCACTGATTGCAAAGTGATGCTACAGCTGTGCCGGCCCATTATTTTGTAAAACGGTTCTCCAAAATAGATTGCCAAAGTCATGTAAGCAGAAGAACTTTTTTTCTGATCATTTATTTTAAGAAAAACAAGATCTCCATTTCTTTCCTCGTACTCTTTAACCTGTAAACATAATATAACCCTTAACTAATACAAACGAGGTAAGAAAGGATAGGATTACGTTTTCTGGAATAAATAATTGGCAGAACTAATCGCAGAGTCTCCAAAGATGTATCAAAAGATCTGGTTGTTTTAACGATTCAATTATTTTCCTCTTCAATTCCTTGAAATAATTTATGTGAATGTCGAGAAGGTGACTCCCATTTCTCGGAAAGAGCATATTTTGCACTTTTTCATCTCTATAAATCAAGTATATGGAAAATGAGCTTGTCGAGGTTTTTTTCACTCATGATCACTTTAGAAAAATATCTCTCGCAGTCTCCGTTGAAACGTATTACAATAAACATAAACATAACACGTGCTGATATTCGATGGAGTATATTCAAAAATTGAATAGGGGATATATAAACATTCGATTTTATGTTCGATGTTCAAAAGTATACTAATAGGGGAAGTTGGGCTTTATGTAAACGCATTTCATGTTGGCCAATTCCAGGCGAACTAATCAACTTCACAAAGCTAATAATTACATGCCATTATTGTCTTGTGTATCAAAACATTGGAAACAAAACGACAGCAACATAAAATGTTGTCTCTATATTTCGTCATTATTGCTAAATTTTCCGTCTTGCAGATTGTAATTACTACTTGAATCAGAATTGAGATCCATACACAGCCACGCAGCTAGTCAAATTTTGATGAGGGGGGGGGCAAATTTAAAACAAAACCTCTTCCCTTCCCTTCTTCCTTCCAAGCCAGCCCACCATGGTTTTATTGTCTGGGGAAAATTTGAGTTTTTACAATCCCTAGAAGGATCAAAATTGCATTTGAGAGACTTAGACTTCTCGTCTTTCTTATCTCATTGCATAAGTGAATTCAAATACACAAGTGATCCATCTTTTAAATGCCTGTAAAGATAGTTATTACTATGAATCGATTACAGGATGCAGGGGGTACTTTGAAATTTTGGTAGCTCAAGAGCGGTATTATACTCTCGAAGGTCGAGAAACATTGAATTCTAGATGAATAATTTGAATAAATAGAAATCATGTATTATGTATAATACATGTTTTATATTTATTCTATGGGCGCTATCAGCTCTAATAGCGGGGTCTGAAGGCGGTGTTCCTACCACCTAGATAACTCTTCCGGCAGTTGAAAAACTACAGCACTAGAAGGGGAAAATGTGAACTCAGCTGTTAAAGTTCAATGGATAGGTGCTGAGTAGGGAAATATGTCAATAATTTTTAAGTACAGAAAAGGCAAAGAAAACGTTCTATTCGGATTGTAGGACTTCAAGCTGAAGATGGGTGAAGTTTCTTTCGAAAAGACAGAGTCCTTACGTGATAAACTCTACATATCATGGCAAATGACAGCGCGCGCTAGCAATGCAAACAATGCATGGTCACTCCGCGCACTGCAGGACGTCCAGCAACCTGGCCCGACGATCATGTGTTGTATCTGTTCTCATTGATGACACATCGATGACACATCGATGACAGGTGCTGTCCATGGTCCGTGAGAGGCGGTCCTACAGGGCGATCAAGCTTGCTTCATGGCTTGTTTGTCTGCCCGGTAGTCTAAATTGAGGGGCGTCGCCCTTGGATGTCCCAGCTGCCCTTTATTTATCAGTTAGCCTGTTTGATGATTTTTCTGTTTATTTTTCTGTTTATTTAGAGTAGTTTCAATGTCTGTCCCACTGCTCATCAGGGGTCTTCGATTGAGAGACTGCCAGGTGCTTTTAGTACAGGGGGCTGGCATATGCCAGGAGGGGGAGAGATGTTGACCAAAAGATTTTTGCGGTGAAAGAATATATCTCTTTAAAACAACAATCTTTATTAGACAATTCAAAAGAATGATGGGTAACTGTTTTTGATCGTTCAATATCAAAAATTAAAACACAAATGGGGTTCATTTTCTGCAAGCCTGTGTCCTTTGAGCCATCGTGTTCTGCACTATCAGGATGGTTTTTACGATGGCTCACCAAGTATTGGTGGTAGTGTGGGCGGAAAGCCTCGTTCATTATCGCACTTGTCTTCTGCCAGGCACACCTATATGCTTTAGCAACTGGACTCTCGTGAAAGATCGATTTGAACAGTGGACCAAAGTCCAAAGTGACCTGCAGTTACAATTGGCAAATTGTGTTGCACAATCAAGTTTGTAACTTTAACTTTTGCATTTAGAACTTTTTTTCTTCAGTGATGCATCGGTAACTGTCCCAAAAGAAGTTATACGCGGCTGCCTCTTCCAACACTTTTCACTGGCCCTCATGGCTTGGCGCCTGACAGCGTTCTTCGAAGCCTTGGTGGTGACCGGTAAGTTTTGCCACGAGGTCAACAAAGAAATTTATGCTTGTCTGACCGTAGGCCCTGAACAGGATAGTTCCTTTTCCATTCTTCTTTGAAATTAACTTTATATGTGAAAGAACCGGTGAACTTCTTCTTTTTGCTTGAAGCTGAAGCGTCTTCGCATTCCTCCGAAGAGGAAATAGCGACATCATCGTTGTGTTTCCTCTTTGACGCCATCTTGAAACAAGTTCAAGATTTGCAGCTACGCGCGTGTTTTAAATCTAAATGTGTTTTCGAAAACAGACCTTGTTTCCAGAGGTTCCATGCGCCCGCGAAGATGGTGCCGCGCTTCCAACAGGAAACTCACATTTTTGCATTCGCCCCCAGTTCCTGGCCCCAGTTGCATGTTGAATAGGCCTGTAGTAAAGAACGCCATGGTTTTAACTGATAAAACAGTTCAAACAGAGTTTTACTTTCCGGTGTTTCCTGAGTGTTTATCCAGTTCAGCACGCAACCTTGTGTGGTTTGAGTTTTGACCCTCTGTGCAATTGAGTGTGACACCTCCACCTTGGTTTATCTCTCTACAGTTCAATATTGTGATAGGAATTAACTAAGAACGTTGATGAAGTGTGCTGCTAAACAGATTTTAAAACCTCCTGCTGAAATCCAATTTAACTAATAGTGTTTGTAAGTGATGAAAGATTCCTAGAAATTAAGAGTTTTTAATCATCCGTGAATCAAAATTACCGATTATTCCATTAACAAGTAAAAGGATACATAACATTTTGTGCTTAAAGTAATCACATGGATTGTCAAATCTCATCTTGTTTACATTAGATTTTTTCCTTTTCTTCTGAAAGTATAATCTCAGATATGATCCTATAAATGATACAGCCTGATAGTTAATCTAGTGAATGTAATAAATTTATAAAAGGAGTGGCACCTAGTCACGCGTCACGTGCTACGTAATTAAATAGACGTTCACAATTGGTGACTGTTTCCTTGACGCTGAGAGCGTTCGATAGCTTTCCAGTAGCCGTAACAAAAGTTCTCAACAAGAAACCAACGCTACATGTCGATTTCTTATCAGGGCCGATATTCATAACACTAGGGGGAAAATTCATTTTTTTCCTCACAGCTAAGTGGAATTCCCTGCCGCTTAGTGCAGCTTATACTCAAAATTTATGTAACCGGAAATGCTAATACCAGAAGTGCTTAGAAGTGCTTAGCGCAGAAAGAATAAAACTGCGACAAGTTTTCTCGTGGTCGACGTAAAATGCAAGGTTAGGGAACGTCATGCTTGATTCACATTACTTATTGGCGTCAAAAATATTTGCCGCCACCTCCTGTGACAGGTATGCCTTAAATGCAAGTGGATGTTCTCCTGTTAATTATTGAATGTATATTGTCTTTAGGTAAAGAGTTAACTTGTGGACGATTGAAACGAAATGCTGTGCCTTCAGTTTTTGCCTGGACAAAACCAGAGACAGAGGTTGCAATGAGAAGGGCAAACAGAGCTGCAAAGCGCCAGAAATCAGAGGAAGCAATGCTGCAGTACACTTAGGATGAAACTGTCAGTTTGCCCAACTGACAGCCCCACAAAAGCTGAAGTAACCAAGGAAAGTCATTGCCCTTGTCATCTCTCAGTACAGACAGATCCATTACCAAACACTATTCTGTCTATAGAAAAAAAAGAAAAGAAAACAATGAGGCACTTTGCCACTATACGGGAATGGGAAATTACGAAAAGTTCTGCTGCATACTCTTGGGCCAGCAGCCTATCGAAACCCCAGGGAATTTCTGTGGACAACCAGCTTCTAGTAACATTGATTAAGCTCAGAAAGCATCGGACGTATTATGAGTTGGGTATACTTCTTAATAAACCACATCATACAATGGCAGCAATATTTACCACATGGATTAATTTTATGTACCATCAATGGCTTGAGATAGATATTTGGCCCAGTATGTTTTGTTTCATTAAAATCACCTGCACTTAAGATGCATTTAAGGAAAATATGTCAAATATTTCGTACTCCATTACCGAAAGCTTTAACAATAAAGTTGCTAAATTCGTTAAGGCAAAATAGGCAAAAATCCTATACTAATTATGTTTCAGAATGCCTCCAAAAGCATTAAAGCTTCTACTATTTCAGCTACTGTAACCAGTGGTATAAATGAAACTTGTCAGCTACTTTTCAGCTTAACTCAGATGGATCACACTGGAAGTTTTCTCTGTTAGCTCAGTGATTTGTATTGGGAAATCGTCATTGAAACTTTATCTTGTATATACATCATGACCTGATTCTTAGAACTGCCGTTATTGTCGGAAAAAGTACACAAACTAGAAAGGAAATACTCATAAACAGCAGAATGATAACAATAAATATATAGCTACTCCACGCCTAGCAGTGGCACCTGCCTGCTGTTGAGTGAAATCATTAAAAATCTTAACTATGATGGTACCAGTACTAACTGCATTCCAATCTTCCAATCTCATTTAAGAGTTGCCTGCAACGAACGTACAAGTGTTCATCAGCTTAATTATCACTCACAGCATCTTCTATACTAAAACATTCCAAGTAATGCATTTTATTTCAGTACAGTCATAAGAGTAATACTTTTACTACGCCTCATGAAATAGTGATGCCAAAACCAAATAACTGACGCGATAGTTACTATACACATGTTTGCAACGTAAGCCAAGAGTTGTAATTGATACCAAAAATAACAAGTGGGCATCGAATCTCGTGATCACGTAAAGGTCTGTGGCTCTAGTGGCTGCAAAGATATCGAAGGCTGAGTATTTGAAAACTTGTTTTGCAATGTTTAGTCGATCTTTATAATGTGTGGTTTGCAGATTGTTTCTCGAGAAAATAACTTCAAAAGGAGACTTAGAACAGGATGCAGTCGACTTTGGTGATGTAAGCAGTGGCGGTTTTAGAGACTGCGAGGCCGGGGGTCGAAAGGTTCTGCGGCGCCCTTTTTGAAAATGACGTTTTTCAACAGAGTTCTGTGGCACTCTATTTCTTCATTGAAAGCATTTTGGTAAGTCTTCGCTTGCAGCTAGTTTTTCCATTGAAATAGATGTAAAAGATTTTCGCGAACAATATAAATAAATGGTACAACCCGTGCCTGTGACTAGCTCAATGTTTTTCATGGAAAAATGGTGCAAACCTTTATTTTCATATCGTTTGATATGAGTGTTGCAGTTTATTCTGAAGTTATGGTCAATGAATCAAAAAACACAGTTGTTTAATAAAATAAACCTCGAAGGTCGAAGCCAGTACGCTGCGCAGAAAGTACGCACTATGCAGCCCTTTTAACAACAAACTATTTTACGCTTAAAAAGTTTTCAGGGTGTCTGCCAAATCTGGAAGACGGATTTTCCAGACATTTCCCTGAAAAATATCCCTTTTCCCCTGACGTATTTCATTAATTGTCATCCACTAGAACAAAAATTAATGACTTACGAGTCAAACTATTAAGCCAAGCAAAGAAGAAACATTACATCAGCAAGTTTGAAACATTTAAACTTTAGTACTCAAGCCAGTTAGCTAAATTTTGACCTTTCCTATGCCTTCCTTTATCGATAATACTTGGAAGCCAGTTCTTCTCTTTGAGACCATTCCTTTTTACAACGCCATGGTAAGCTACGGCACTTGTGCTCAGATGACAAAATACCTTGATTCTGTATGAAGGAACTTAAGGTGCCGTGTAACCAGAATGTAAAATCGCCAGAATGTAACCAGATACGTGTTACTCCAAGAAAAGCGGTCTTCATAACCTACCAGGATCACTGAGCTAAAATTGTAATGTTTGATTCCGAAAGGGCCGGAGCAGGAGTTCCGATGTTGATTTTACAAGGAGCATGGGTTAAGTACTTTGAAAGTATTGTATCTATTACTGCGTTCACATCGAAGCTGTTGATACTATGACGGCTCACACTGCCCATTATTTCACTAAAGCCTGGTTCACATACGAGTAAATTCCATCGCTAGGTCTGAGAGGAGGAGCAAGGAAGGAGATCGTTTTCCTTTACATCTTTCTGGTTCACATGCTCGATCCATTCATTACAAGCGCAAATAACTCAAAATGTAGCATTTTACGTCAGAATTTCATTGACGGGGGTTTATATCCATATTGTTGATTGTGACACTTCGGTCTACAGACTTCAAAAAATAATTATCATGCACAGATACAACCCCCTTGGTTGCTAAGGAACCTGATCTTCCTTTGGCATTAGAAAGCTGTCAAAATTTGCACCTGTCATCTTCATCATAGAATTACCGAGTCAGAACAAAAGAGGCGCCAGCAATTCAAGTGATAGTCGGAAACCAACAGAGAAAACTCGTTGGAAAAGAACAAATTTTTTTTTTGTCAATAAAGTTTCTATATTTGGCGTTTTACTTTTGATAACTTGTCGGTGGACTATTCACCTTTCATTCATAAACACGGTGAAAGATGCCTTGTTTAGTATTTGAGCTATAGAAATTTTGATGGCCACGCCATTCAAATCCAAAAGAATCGTTGTGCGTGACAGCTGAAGGCACTAGCTACCACAAAGAAGTACCTCATCATCAATTTATATATTGCGTCCTTTGTTTATTAAGTTATTGGTCCATTATTGGTCTACCAGCATTTTGTTTACATACTGCATATCGGGCGGCTACAGGAATGTGGTGACTAACTGTGATCTCACTACTATTAAACTTAGGAGTGGTTGTCAAAGAAATGCTGGTTCTCCAGCAAGAAGGGCTCAACTCAAGCAAGCACATCCAGTAAATTTTTCTTATCTCGGATATGAATTGTCAGGAAATTCATTGTTTTAGCTGATATCAAAATTTTCAGGCAAGATATTATCCGCAACTGTGATAGCTGAGTTTCAAAGGTCGGCATGAAAGGTATGGACATTGAAAATATAGAGCACACAGATTCCACGTGACGTAAAAAAAAAGCTTTGTCCGAGCTTTTGTGCTGAATGTATATTAACTTACAATGTGCAGAAATCGATATCTTAATTTAAGTTTATTCTAGCCTGTCTTTCGACCCTGACAAATGTGCGTTGGACTCTGGGTGACTGATTCAGATGAAGTACAGTGAATTTTTTAATAACACAGATAGGAGTCAATCTTCGTGCTTCTGTTTCGATCATGCACAGTTTTTGGTACTTTTCAGTATGCGCTATCTTACCTGTATCATTTAAAAGTTGTCCAGTTTTTCTCATAACGTAAGCAACACTTGGCTTGAACTTCATGCTAATAGCACGCACTGCTTGGCACATTTCTTGGTTGAAACAGGATACCAGGAAGCAATTGTTATTTATCGTCAATGCCAGGTCGCATTTCTCCGACACGCAGCATAACTTGGTGCACATAGGCATCCCATCCACTTTCCCAACATCAGTAAAATTTCCAGCCTTAAGTCCTCCACGAAGTGTCACTCCAACTTTCATACGAGTAGCAGAGCATTGAAGGTTGGTTGGCTCTGGTGGTTTCAGACCTGTAACATGGAACAAAGGAGATCAGTTCTATCTTTTTGTATACACTTTTGTTTTTTTTTGGCATAACTCAAAGAAAACTAAAACTTTTATCTCTTGGAAGTGGATGAAGTAACAGCAAGTAAGAAATGTAAATAAAAGTTTGGTTATCAGTCTTGCGAATGTTAAATGTGATACAGGGACATTGGAGCCAACCTTTGGTAGCCCATCAGGAGCTCTATAGGCGGACCCTGTTCTCAGAGCATGATCAGAAGAATCACGCCCAGCTTTTGTCTTTAATCCTATACCATTTCCATTGATAGGCTTTATCATGTAACTCGTCTGTGACTTGAAATGTCTGCTGCTTACACCTGTTTGAGTCCTCGTTATGATAAGTATGATAAGTGAAACGCCAAACTTTATTGACAATGTTTCGTCTAACAGACTTCCTTAGGTCACTAACTTGTCGGTGGACTATTCACCAGTCAGCCCTCGTTATGCAGTTTCTGATTCTGTTGTTGAAAGTGCAACAGATAATTGCTGTTTGCTACACCAGCTAATTGGACCATTAGCAAAAAAGAAAACGTAACCCGAAGTACTTCTTCTAGTATCCTTATCGCTAGCATAATCTACATCTGAACAACCTATCAATTCAGAATTGCCACTTCTTACATACTGAAATCATAATTTATAGTGCCTTGCAAGTAACGAAAAATTTTAACTGCTATCCAATGATCTAAGGTTGAATCAGACGAAACTTAGCAAGAGGAGCGACGGCAGTTAAAATATCTGGGCGTGTACCTAACGCGGGAAAATAGTAAAGTACCGATAGCACTTTGATAAACTTATTTGTCCGCCCGCTCATCATTATCAGTTGATTTCTGAAATAAAGTATTTGGATCCATAGGCGTTGTTATCGGTTCCAGTCTTTCTTACCGAATTTCGAAAGAATGCTTTTAACAGAATGCTTTCAACAAATTGATCTTCAACATAAAGTTCGAGCACATTCAATTGATGTTCTATTTGCCCGCTCCGCAACTCCATTCATAGCGGGCGAATATGGACAGGAAAGTTGCTGAACTATTCCCCTCTCCTTGCCATAAGATTTAAATCTTGAGCTTGTGTATTCCCCTCCATTATCTGATCGTAGTGCCTTCAACGTATTGTCAGTCCGTGTTGACGTAAACTGCACGAACTCCTTGAATTTATCGTACACCTCAGATTTCTCTAGCATGAAATAAACTGCAAGCATATTTGTACAGTCATCAATAAATGTGACGAAATATCTCGATCCTCCAATGGATTGCCTTAAACTACACCCAAAACATCTCCATTTACTTCATTTTGCAGTTGTTCATCGTATAAAATGGCTGAGACGATTTGAACGGCGAACGATATTTAGTGAGCATACCTAAATTGAATTCAAAACATATATCAACTGAGTAAATTATATAATATAATGATATTATATAATTTACTCATTTGATATCTATTTTGAATTTAAACTTTTATCTAAACACAAACTGCAATTCGTTACAAGAATGTTCATCGAAAAAAGAGACAAAATTGTTCTCTGTTTGTTTGTCTAACAAGAGAATTTTAGCCTCAGTCGATAACCTACGGCCTAATCAATAACACTGGACATGCTCATGGTTCGATGAAAGTGTTGAGTACCCTTTCAAACAAACAGAAACAGATAAGCGAACCTTTACCGTAGTCCTCTCATGCCAAGCTGATCATCCGTTGCGAACAAATACTATCCTGGTTGGCTGAAAAACAACAGTGCGACGTGGCATGATTTTGAAATATAGTCTGATCCGTTTCTCAAGTGGCACGTCACATTTGTCACGTGGCGTGCCACTTCGGTATGAAAGGTTTGATACTGTTGTACAGGTTCGTTCCCAAGTGTCATGCCACGTCGCATGCCACGTCGCATATGCCACCGACAGTAGCCTCGCTTTCATAAAGAGGTATTATGTTCGATCAGCTGATTACAGATAATGTAATGCTTCGATTAAGTTAGTTATTTTTGCTCATCCATATAGTCGTTTCGATGACGTTAGTTTTACATACAGATCTGCAGTATATACCAGCGTACTCACTTCGTTCTCAAAGAAGCAAGCCATGAGGCAGGCCTAATCGCTCAAGAGGACCGCCTCTCGTGGGTCATAGAAAGAAATCGACCATCAACGAGAACAGACGCTATCTCCCTTTCTTGCCAAAAGGCCGAGGAGCGTGTCTAATAGTCCCCCTTCGCTCATGCCAGTTACGGTTACGTAATCAGGTCATAACGCATCATCGTCGTCGTCATCATTATCATCATAACCATCATCATTATCCAGGCCTGTTTATGCATCTACAAGAAGGTGACCTCCACAAACTCTTGAATGCCTCATATGATATCATATTTTATCAATAAGATAATTAAGACACGGACGAGTGAAGAAATAGAAAACGCCAACATGATAATGATTATTCGGTGAAAAGCTTCCTCAGGTCGATTGGACATCAAGCTATTGAACTCAAGAACCTACAGTCCAGGGTGTAAGCCAAAACGCAACCTACATACACTCGTTGGAATGCACCATGCTTCATTTCATTTTTATCTGTTTTGCGTTTTGCCTAGTACTGTAAAGGCTGGACGTCAATAACCTTATTTTCAATTTACGTAATCGATTACAATATTAGTTTCTGCTGCATTCTCTAAAGTATAACATCCCTGTATCGCAAACATTCTAACTTGGTTTGGCCTTTCCTGGCCAATCGTTAACCTAGAATAATGTTGGCAAATCAAAGGTGTTTGCACAAAAGCTTCTCGGAATGTTAAAGTGTTAAACAGAGGAAATGAAATGTGTCCCATTCTCAGCTTTTTGGTAGGCCATTGAATTTAAAATGTGGTCAATTAAACATATAAATCATCGCCATAATCAATTGCCATGATTTTTGTCCCGCGGTTGGCAACAACATACAATGTATATTACAAAACTTTGTCTATCGACTAACAAAAACATTTGGTAATATGACAAGATGGTCAAAGGAATGAATAGATTAACGTATGGGTTGCAAAAATATTCCTATCATCTACAAATGCCTACTCTTCGTCTTGATGTCCTTGTCTTGACCTTGTATTTTTGATAAAAAATCAGTTGTCATTTCGTATCTTGGAGATAGATCACACCTATGTATATAAGAGTTATGTTCTTATTTGTGAAACTGATACTCTACTAGTGCAGAAATATTTGTAATTGTGATGCTTCAGAGATGCAAAAGAGTTATGTAAGAAAAATTTTTGTTCCTTGCAACAGTCAACAAAATCCATTTGTAGAACTCATTTCCTTAGTCGAAGTAGGACATTCTTCTCCATTTAAAAAAAGGGGCATACCTTACTTGTTAAGGAAACCTTATTAAGTAACCGGAAAATCAATAAAAAGATATATGTCATTTTCATAGGTAGGTTTCACAAAAATTGTTTCAAAGTACAAAGAGAAAGACTGTCGGTTTTGTACGTACGTTTTTTGAATTTGTAAGTTAAACTCAGTATTTTACATACTAATTAACTTCTTAACTGTATGTGATTTTTGTTTGTTCTCTGCTGCAACTTCAAGCTCTGCGAAAGTGACAATATGCAACACTCTTTGGTATATCCCTTCGGACTAAAGTTCAGGCTACACGCCAGCGCCTTGCATCTGATAGACATCTTTTACGAACGTTGGGCAGTTTTCGCTATTTCGTGAAATATTAATAGGACTTTGTAATCCAATGGGAAATATAAAATGTTTCAAAGTTCCGGGGTGGGGAAGTCAATTACGCAAACAAAGTTTACTGAAAGTCGTTGCAGCATAACAATATACCATGACAATAGAACTACTGCGTCCGACTCTGCAGATACAGGTACAAGTGTGAAGTCGCACTAGAACTTTAACTCTGAGCAATCATAAGAAGCAACAATCCCAGTAGGGAAGAAACCAGTATAATCTGTATGCAGACGCCGTCAAATTATGGTCTTTTATGATCTCGTTTGGTAGGATTGCCTGATTATTATACTGTATGGGATATCTTAAAAATAACTCCATAACTCCGCCTTGAGGTTTCAATCTGACTAACTTTGAAAATTCTCTAGAATTTTCTTCATTGGTCTACGTCATGTTTTTGACATAGGCCTAATTGGCAAATTTGTGTTTTCAAGGTGTACAGCAGTGAGTACCTGTTTACTTCATCGTGATAACAAATAAACATTTGCTGTCCAGGTGTGTAAGAATAATGGTCTCTTAGTGGAACTAGGAAGCGGGGAAATAGTAATACTTACGCTTCCGTTGGCTTGTTACAACATGTGCATCCAAAGATAAGAGTCAATAAAGAAACATAGGTAATTGAATGTCATAAATTCCCTTCTTTCAAAAGAATAAACGGTAGAGATGCCCTCACTCTAAAAAGAGGGTTAATTTGTTTCTTAGTTTCTTTTTCTTCTTATATACGATAAATTGGTAATTTTCAATTCATTTATTTTGCTGCCACATGGCAAACAACAAAAACAACGTTTCCTTCTCAGAACATCCCGGCAATAACTTTTAATACAGTATATGCATTGCGACCAATGTAACGCAAAAATGCTAAGCAATTAAATATCAAGCATACCTTTGGCTTTTGCTGCCACCTCATGCAGGTCAGTTTCATCTAAACGTAAACGTTGTAATATACGATTTAAATAGGAAGTTGAGTGATTCATTAATCAAAATGGTTAGTGAAGGCAAGGAAAATAATGATTTATTAAGGTATTCAGAGACAAAAGTATAACATCATTTAATCTGACTAAATAGTTGCTGCATAAAAGAGTAAGCTTGCCATTGCTATATAGAGATATATACTAAATCAACAAATTTGAGGACCGTAGGGTAATTTTGAACACAAACAGGATTTAAATATTATCAACAAGAACGGATTTGGAATATCAGTTTTGAAAAGAGACTACAAAAATGCAAAATGTGTCCCAACCGGGGTTCAAATCCGTGCTCAGCGATTTCTCGAAGTCTGCTCTACTAACGTAGTTACGTGTAATCCGACGTTAAAAAATATTTTATTTCTCCAGTTACAACAGTAGCAATCAATCGTCTACTGCTGGGTATTAACATCCTACTCTCTGTGTGCTGGATGGACCGCTTCTCCGTTCCATGTGACTTAACCACGTAAGAACTACTATGCGTCCTTTCATGTTGTCTAATACCCATTGAAAATTACAACATTCCATTGAGAATAGATGATTTAAAAATTATCAGTTTTGTAAAGATACTAGCGAGGTGGAAACCATTTGTAATATGGTAGGTGTATATAATGACTGCATTTTCGCCTTCAAAAGTGCCCCTAAAGTAAACAAAAACAATACAGACTGAAGGAGGAGAAGAAAGTAAACATTTTGTCTAAGCCTATCAACATCTAGGATGACTTTTAAATCAAATCGATAACTCAACATATTTACACTAAACGTCAAAGACACCAATGTTACTGGATCATTTTTTTTCTTCCTCTTTTGAGCTTTAATGAAATAGTTTGAGTATTGAGTCTGCGAACCTTGTAGTTCTGTACCCTATTATCTGGAATTAGAACACAGAAATTTCGTTTTAGTACGGAATCACAATCTTTTCGGGATACAATTCAAACAATTCTTCCAAATATTTGGCACACGCAGGAGGTCACGTGCAGCGAATTTAAGGCGTGCAGATCACCTGTGATTGCGGTCATTGTGAAGCAATAAATATTTTGTAACCCGAAGTAGTAAGCTAAACGTGTAGTATGTTCTCCCACTAGCTTGCCCACGCTTTCATTGTAGTAACCATATCTACTACCCTGTGGTAGTGCTGACGACACTTTTATTCCAAAGGATTATGCTCTCTGCAAGATACTTAACCTGTATTTCACTGATTCACAGACCAGGGCTCCTAACCTATTAAGAGTCAAACCAAATGAACAGCGTGTGTATTAAAGTAAAGGGAGCTATTTCATTTAACAAGCTTTTCTCTTTGCTACTATGCTCAAGTGAGTCTAGCACCTTAAGTGCAGCTTTTGTGCAGAGGCCTATTCAAGTCAGAAGATGCGTCAATTTCACTGACGTTTGTTGGAAGTAGAAGAAATTCCGAAAACGAGTCTAGTGCTTAAGAAGAAAAAGTCTGCTGCTCATTTTCAGAAACGATTTTCAAAAGAAATGAGACCAATAGAAAGAATTTGACAGAGTTTTCATACAAATGTTTATAGATGTAATGAACTACTAATGTGATAAGTTCTGCTATCAAGGCAGGTATAATCTATAGAGCCACCAAGGAAGTGTGGTTAGGGCGTTAAGCTTATAACCAAAATGGTCGTGGGTTCGAATCCCGCTGGAATCCCACGGTGTTGTGTCCTTGGGAAAGACGCTTGTCTCCATACATTCCCTGGGCTCAGCTCCGATACCTTCCCGTTTTAATCAAGTGTTAGTTTAATATGTTGGCAGTCCTGATTTGCAAACTATATTATGAATGAGTTGCATTGAAATGGGCAACAAGAACCAAATGACATAACTAATGCTTTCCAAAGTTCGAAAATAAAATATTCTTATAGTGCCCTTACTTCACGATATGTACTGACAATTTATTAAATTCTAGAATTCCCAGGTTCAACATGATATTCCAAGGTAATCACTGGGCACCTGGGGTTTTCAGCAACATTGGCAACCTCAAGAATTCCAGGGCTATAGATACTGAACAAAATACTGAGCTATTGAACAATTTCTGGAAGCTAGATAATTCATTAACATAATATACATTACCTCGTGATAGACTGACTTTACATTTGCTACATCAACATTTGATGAAGACCAGTGAAAGTGAAGATACGGCGGGGAGCTTGCAAACGTAAAGGGACCCTCATCATTGATTCCAACTGCATAAATTCCAATCTGTACAGGGCACATCATCTATGTCATGTAGACCACTTTGATCTGCGTCCTTTTTTATTTGTGCTTTGAGGACAATAAAAATCACTGAAAACGTCAAGTGAAGACATCCAAATCAGTGGAAAAAATTAGTCACATTGATCTACTAAACCGCTTGACAAGGTTAGCAATTTCATTGCAGCGGGATAAATGTAACGGCCGAGCACTTCAAGTACGAATTCCCACCAGGAGCAATTTTTGCTATCCATAGATGGATTACGTTTGAAACAAGGGGGTCAATACTGAGAAATATATTCTTGGATTAAGTCACACCAGCCGCAGTTGTTATAGTACAAATATCACTGCTCTCCTTTCCTTATTGTGGTGCATTATCCTTTTGCCTGCGGTGGCTTTGTCAAAAGTCCCCAGAGGTCATACCTTGCTACATTTTTGCTGTTTATGTGAAGTGCAACGGAGGATCTCCACTGCAACATAATTTCATTTATAGCATGTTAAAGGGAATTTACAATAAGCTTTGCGTTCCATAATCATCTCAAAACTTAACTTCATTTCAAAGATCTGTCAATATTTTTGATTGTACAATAAGTTGAAATCGTTTTCTTGAAAATGATCTTTGCCTTTTCTGTGTATTATTTTTTCTAGTTATTTTGGGATCAAAGTTAATAGAATCTGTGTCTTCCTCAACGAGCACTTACTCTTGTTACCTGTCTACTCACGACTTGAATCCCTTGAATCGGGGTTGTTGTAAGGCATTAGGTGTTATGAATCTTGTGATAACAGGCCTCGAGTCAGCTCCAGAAAGAAGTATGTAGACGAGGACTAGGAGGTTAAAGTTCACGCATTATTCCCTTCCGGAAGTAAGGTGCAAGTCCATAAGTAACTACGTAGCTGATTTTGGCTGCAAACAATTCCCCAAATTTGGTCGCAATTTTACTGTCAGGGAACATTTTTCTGAAGAGGTCCCCCATCCCAGCAGCACTTTTGATGATTGGTGACTATAAACTTTCTGCAGGCACAACAGGACCCTGCCTGCAGAACCTCGGGTGGTGGATTCTTAAGGTACATGGTCACTGGTGTTTTCTTGTTTTGTGACATCAGTGGCTGAGTTCATTGGTGGGCTTCATTATCAGCAGGAGTTGATGAAGGTGTTTCTTGAATTTGGGAGGTAGAACATTGACTTGGAAAGGTTGGTGGCACCACAGCTGGAGAAGGTGGCGGCGTAAAAAGAAAACTTTTCTTCGTTTGTTTCAACACCGTCATATTTTTGTTGTTGTTTTTTTTTGACTCTTTTTTCTTACCATCTTTGAGGGTAGTATCTGACTGATGACTTATCAGAGCTTGTACACCCATTGTAGAAAGTTTCAACTTTCCACTTTTGCAAACTTTGCACTAAAATAATGATGGTCATCAGCCTGGCCTGTCTTCTATGCTTGAACCCATTCAGCAAAGTCTGGATGGAGAACTGTGTTTTCCCAGTCAGTCTTGTAACTTGTGTCATACTTGATCTTCTTACTCATCCTTGTGCATATCATTTTCATGTATTGCTGGAATAACAATTGGAGAACATTTGATTTCCTGAACATACTGCATGATAGCAATAACTGAGATATTCTATTCAAAAAACTTCATGGAGGCTTTGTGTGGACAACAGGAGCGTGGTAAGCCATTTCAACATGGAAACAGGCGGCAAATAGGGCAAATAGGTGTTCCCATACCGTATCCTTCTTGGGTCTTATTAAGTTCGTCAAAAATTCCAATCTCAATTATTACTGATCTGTCAACAGACTCATAATGTTCTCAGTACAGTGGAGAAGAAGACCTAAACAAATGTTTGAATGATATCCAACAACTGAGTGTTCTCGAATTGAAGTCAACGTCATAGAAAGCAGTGTAGCATGGAGATTTGACTACGTAGACGCACTAGTCGTCTACCCAGTACTTCTCTTAAAACTCTCCAATGCCATAATACTTGAGCGTAAGGTTTCTTAAATTCTTTCTGGCCGTCACACTTGAGCGTGAGGCTCTTGTTTAACCCCCCCCCTCCCATAAGCGTGATATTTTAAGGAATCAAAATTTTGTCCATTACCATTTAGAAAAATTCTCGGAGTTTTATATGGGCAATAGGGGCGTGGCAAGCCTTTTTAAACTTAAAAACAGGCGGCAAATAGTTGTTCCCATACCATATTCTTCTCGGGTATTATTAAAATTCTTAAACATTCCAACATCTATTACTACTAGTCTGTCAACAGACTGATAAAGACCCTCAACAAATATGTTTGCATGACATCTAACAATAGAGGAAGTGTTTTCGAACTGAGGTCAGCGTCAGGGAAAGCAGCGTCACGTGTGGAATTTATGGGGAAATTTGAGTACGTCGGTGTATCCAAAGTCTACCCAAGGCTATGCTTAATGACGGCTCTCTTAAGTTCTTCTCTGGCTTTATTAACTTCATTGGTTGAGGAAATGTCGAATGTTTTTAACTTTTTCTTGGGCAACATTTCCAATGAAGTTTCTTTGTTTGCTTTGGCAAGAGTGTCGTAGACTTATGTGACAATGGGCGGCATCATCTAGTTCGTTGAGGAGTGCACTGAACCTATTGTGGACAGTTGCGGTATACTGAGCTGAAAGGTTGTCGTCGTTAGCGACCTGTCTCCAGTCTATTTTCTTCATTGGGTCAATGACAATGCTTTGTTTTTGCGATAGCTGATCATGCATCTGCAGGAAACAATCCTGTGATTGGAACAAACACTTTGAAAGGAACTGTAGGCTCTGGAGTTTTTCACAGAGTTTTTCGATTTCCTACAAGTCAGAATATAATCGAGCTGTACAGTTTGTCTATTTGGGTGTTGATGTGTCCATAGCTTGCTTGGCTTGTTGCAGAAAGTGGTGTTAGTAGCTATTAGGTTGTACTGATCCATAAAGTCCTTCATTAACCCTTTAAGGACTGAATAACCGAGATGCAAAAAGTACTTAAGGACCGCATTTTTCGCGCGAAAATTCTCATTTCGCAGTACCCTTCATTTAATGGCTAATACTGCTTTATCTATAAATCCTACTAAAAAACGTTCTATACAGAAGTTGTAGAGGAGAAAACGGTCTACAAGACAATATATTTTGTTAAACTGTCACTGAAAAATTGTAATTTTTACGGCCCTTCGAATTCGTACAGTTAAAAAAGTCAACAAATTTCTAAGAAATACTACATCTAACCTACACTACCACAGGTGCATTATTATTTAAAGCCAGGCAAATAAACGTAGCACTTAATAAGCATAGAGACGGACGTACAGACATAAATTTAATGTGAGCATTCTTCATACGTTCACAGGCTCACACGTAAACATTCCATTACAAAATACGGCAATGCCAAATGAGGAGCAGGGGTCGGCGTTCATTTCTTGTCATGAAGAGACACCAGGTAGGCTAAAATAGGGAACATCAAATTTATCCCGTATAGGGTAGAACGTACATGTAGATCCTGTGCACCAAGATGGGTATAAATGAAATAGGAAAAGGGAACCTGTTTTTTCCAACGTCCTAAAAAGCAGGCTCTTCATGATACAGAGAACGAAAACGGCACTTGTGTATGTAAAAGAAAGAAAGGATCACTGTCTGTAAGCATTTAAAGGGCGCCGGCGCTTTCTTATCGGTCCTAGAAAGAAGCACCTACAATATGGCAAAATATGATAAAAGCAAATAGTGTCACTTAAATGCAGGCATGGCAAGGATACCTACAGTATCATCCCGACAACTCGAATTTTCAGTACCTCGAACTGTAATTATACTTCCCTTAGATGTTCACAGATGTTTTTCTTATAGCTCTGAAATACCTCTTAATTAGTGCAACATCACAATAGTTACTATAAACAAAAGAGCTAGGTGGCCTTAATAATCTTTTTGGATATCGGACACAAGGATCTCTCCAACTCAACTTGCATTGCCATTTTCTTGTCGCTCGCAACTAGGAGGTCACAGGAAGATTAGGCATTTGGTTTTGGATTTGGAAATCGATTACTTAAACACGAAAAGAGAAAATTTATAAATCTAAACATATCTTGGAATATTGATGACTATCTATATCTTTAGCTGCCATTTCAACCCTTGTATTGATATTAGAAGCTTCGGATTTCATACATACCGGTGTGATAACAGTCAAGTAAATAAAAAATCTTAAAAATCTTTATTTCAATGACAATAATCATAAGCCAGGTTTACATTTTCAACTGCTGCTTTCAAAGATGACGTCAACTTTTAACAGTCAACTATATTTATTCAGAATGAAAGGTGAATGGTCCTCCGACATATTATGATAGGTAAAACGCCGACTTAGGAAACTTTATTGACAAAGTTTCCTCTAAAAGACTTCTTCAGGTCATGAACATTTAAAGTATCTAGGAAACTAACTAACAAAACCGATCTTGTTCACTATTTGTCGGACCATAGTAGTAACAAGAAAAGGGGGACCATTAAAGGATTTTATTTTCCTGCCCTGAGAATTTGTCCAGAAAAGTATTTAAAGAGGAGATTTCGTTTATAAGGGAAACATTTTGAAACATGGGCTTCACACACTATTTTGGTCTTAATACCAGGTACAAAGCCGTCAAGATATAAAAAGTAGGATCAATTAGAAAGCAAGATAGTGAAACGAGCAAACTACTAATCATCCAAACATTTCGTGAGTGGAGTGTCACTGGAATATTTAAAAGCGGATATGGCAGTTGTGTCGTTGATTATAGCAGTTATAGGAACAAATGCAATATCAGGAGCAAAGGAGATAACGTCAGCAGCAACAACAACAATACCAGGAAGCAATAGTATACAGAATGGTCTCCACACAACAGAACTAGTGATGAGTGGTTTCTAATCTTGTCACTTTCTGATATTGAATTATATATCCACTGAAGGACATCGTCCATTTCATACAATTTAGGTCCAATAAGGGCACTTTTAGGGCCATAAACATGTCCAATGTGATCCAAGCCAAGGTAATGAAGAATCAGAATGTCCCAATCTAATTTCTGCAGCTCCCTTTGTAAGTGCTGAGTGATATTAATGTCAACCTAATAAAAAAAAGTAATAATTGCACTATGGCATTAAATACTTTAGTTCATCTTTTTGCATAGTTTTCCTTGGACCAAAGGGTCCCAAAAGATCTAAAAAAAATTAGAAAAACAGATTTGAGCTTTGGATGCAAGACTCATGAGTTTGTAGCATGTGCTCTACCAGCTGATCTAGATATATAGATAGGAATGTGTGCGTAAACTACATGTATTATGAAAAGAGTGATTATGTATGTAAGTAATGCAAATAAGAACTTACTTATAGTACTTGTACCTGACCCAGCACTAGACTTGTTCATCCAAACTGGAATTCATGATTTCTCTACTGAGCCTCTTCCCACTGGTTTCTGTCATTGGCAAATGCACAATTCAGTAAGGAGTAAACAACTGATTGATTAATTGATTGATTGACTGATTGATTAATTGATTGAGTGAAAAGTGGTAAACAAAGTAACTGGTGTGTGCGAGTGTGTGATTCTATTTTTAGTGTGTGACTGGGCAACTAGGTAAGTGAGTAGGCGAGACAGTGAGCCCATAAATATCTGAGTGTACAAGTGAGTTAGTAGCAAAGAGGTGGTTTTTCATGTTTCCACGGACGAAATGTTAGCACTTACATTCGAAGGCTCATATTCAAACCCTTGCTGGGATGCCTTTCTTGTACAGACATGTTCGATCTGAATACACTCCTTTAAATCATGCCTTCCCAATTACAATTCGTGATCGCTCCAAATATGGATTTGACTTCGATTTGACCATAAGCCACTCTTTCTTAACAAAATCTATCAAAATTAAAGTGACCCCCAATGGCCTAACTTCGTCCTACTCTTTTCAGAACGATTCTTGTCACTCGCTTAAAACTAAAGGGACTACATACCGTAATTGATAGCATATGAAACAAACTTTGCCCTAATCAAATGTCTTTGTACTCTCAACAGTAGCTGAGTCCGAAAAGTATAATTCAATAACCTTTACAGCCATGGTTTAGTTTCTGAACCACAACTTCATCTTTAATCTTTATCCAAACGCACAGCGGTACCAGAATAATTAAATGAAGCGGTGCAGGTTTGTTAATATAAGAACATCTCCGATACTAACAGTAAAGGAAACTTCACAGATAATTCATGCAAACCTAGGAACAATACGTTGTGCTTCATTCCCATTAGTTTCCAGGTCAGAGTATTCTTATAGCACAACTTCCGCTGGAATGTTGCCATGACGACAAAAAAATACGATTGTTAACAGAAACAGAAAATACTGAAAGGATACTAGTTATACTTCCGACTTTCGACGTAATGGCGTTCAAAAACTTCCTTTGTGAGTGTAAATTTTCTTTTGTTGCTAAAGCAATCCTGTAAAAGTGGAAACGACTAGTTAATTAGACAGCCCTGTCTTCAAGTCTATGATGCTACATTTGGCCACTTTCGCAAACTTTCAGCTTCGGAAAATCGTTTTGTGGATGCTCGTACTGGCTTTGATTTGCTTTGTTCAAATTGATTGTTTTAGCAATTTTTTACAACTCCTCTAAATTAATGGAAGATCCACATTTTATTGCGAGTTTATGGTAAAAGTATCCGCTTGGGGGGCAATTTGATTAACTCTGTGCCAAGCCAAAGGATGTCACTCGGCTTATTCAAATCCTGTATTTGCACAGCTTTTATAATGTACTTTCAAAACAGCCATATCACGTCTTGCACTACTGACCGGCAACGAGTGGAACTGTTCTGGCACTATCAACAATAATACCGATCGTTAAGGCATAGAGAAATTTTCTTCCTGTCCCACCATACTTTACCGTCGTTTTCATATCGATGGGTGCGAGATACCGTCTTCTCGGGTGTCCCAGGGAAATCTCTGTTCGAAAATGGCTCTTTACTGTTTATTTAGTGTAATTTCAATATCGGGCCCATTTCTCATCAGGTGTCTTTGATTGGGAGGCTGCTATTGTGATCTCTCTTCGTGTAAAACACACGCTCACGCCAGCCTGTTCAATACCAAAGTACGGCATTGTCGTTATTGTTTCCCAGTCCCTTTCACTCGTTCGACATTTAGCCTCGATTTCGTGAATACAAAGAACCGTTTGAGAAAGCAAACGCAAATTCCCCCGAAATTCGCGTGCCTTCCATCTTGGAAAGTTTCTTGGTTGTCCCACGCACTTACCAAACAGCCAATATTTATTTTTGCATGCTTTGAATATCAACGTAGAGGACTTGTTTTAAAATAAATTGACTCGAAAAGCATTAGAATGTGATGATCTTATACTGTCATATCACTGTGTACCATCCTTGATACTAGTATTCGCAAGGATATATCTACAAAAATGGGGGTTTTCGATTAGTAGATTAGCTTTGAGAGTCAATAAGACGATTTAGGGTCGAAGAATTTGTATAAAAATGTGTGTCGATCCGCTATTTCAATATTAGTGACAAATTATTTCAAAACTTAGTAATTTACAAATGCTGCCAGGCTTTTCTACAATTTTAGTGACTCCGTCCTTGAACTAGAATGCAATATATGTGTTGATAATGAGTTGAAAGATAACATCTAAAATTGCCAATAACAGAATAAAATCTTTTGCATTTCTAAGTTATATATATTTTCAAAAAGTGTGCTTTGGACGGAAAAAAGCCAAAAAGGTTTTCCAATTCTAAATAAAGAATACCCTTTCCCAGTTAAAATTGGCCTGTTGCGGTTTAGAAAGCAACTCACTGTGAATGAATACTCTCTTACCATGACTTTGATTGCCGATTGCATATTGGTATAGGTACAAATAAATGTAGCCGACAGGGGCAGGCGGACAGCAACTAATTACAATATGGGTGCAAAATAATCGCCGGGTCTTGTGTTCTTTCGCCGAATTATGAAGTGGTGCACTCAACAGAAAAATATCACTATTGTAAGCAGTGTAGATGTTTAACTTTGATATTCCTTAGTATGTAACTATGCGATAAATTATTATGGAGTGGTGTCCTCAACAGAATGAATTTTCAAGCAAATGCTGTCCTGTTGCCGACTCTGCTTTGAGATCTGTTGACTTGGATTTGCTTACGTGACTGGAGAAAATGTTTGAAACTTTACTGCATCTATTAATGAGGGCCGACACATGTTGGGCGATTCTGTCATGTAACTTCTGCAACGTGCGACCTGTACATTTGCTCGCACAGCAACGCGTGAATGTAGAAACTAATAAACATTTATGAGTGACAGGTATTATGTCATGTTTGGGCAACATACAGGAACGTTTGCGTGGAATGAACAACACGAGCTTGTACCATTGGAAAACCTTTGGTCACGGTTGTTTTGATCCTTTTATCCAAACTTAATGCAAAGAATATAAGGAATAGCGCAAAGATGCCTAAGTCAAGAGTGATATATTTTCTTTGTTAATCTTTTGTGCACAAGACAACTTTGTTTTAAAAAGTCGTGCACTTCCGCCCTGCAAGAAACTATTGTACATTCATTAACAACATAAAGATCGAGTGGGCGATGAGTAAAACTTTGCTTCCCTCTACGGAGTCAACTGTCAGTAATTAGTAAATACGATGGAGCGTGCAATTGCAAACTTCGGATAATTCAATACTTTAGTATGTTTGCAGCTTAACTGCCCTTATTAACTTAAAAGAAGAATGTTCGGCAGGGTAACATCAATGTGGGTATTGTCATTTAATACCATGTATGCGTAAAGAAGAAAAGCCATATAAGAATGAATTGTTTCTTACTTGCATAAAGTTATGCAATGCTAATTAGTAAATAAGGAACAAATAGTTTGTTAGTAGTACAAAGTCGTTACCACCACGTAACCAAGGACGTTATGGCCCAATGAGCGTTTCCGGTTTAATAGCGTATAACCCTCAGTAATAAACTTTGGTCAACAAGATGTAAAGCATCTCAATTTTTTGGCATTAGTTTTTTTTGAAAATACATAAATGATTCATGTTCTTAGACTTTATCCGAATTGACAAAATTTGCTGATTTTCACCAGTATATCACCGTTAAAAACTTGTGCCATTGTCAAGACCGCTATTATAATTTCGTGTCGAATATATTGGAGTCACATAGATTGAGTTTATAAGTATATCGGAGAGAAAAGGGCAAAGACAATTTGTTCAGAAGTGGATTTCAAGCCATTTCCACCAGCAGTATACGTGTAATAAGCTCTAATTAAAATCGCATTATTCATTCCACTCATTATATTTCACTTTTCATGCCTGGTAGTCCATGTTGTGCTGAAAATGCGCAAATGGGCGCCATACAAATTAAAACCAATTCATTTAAAAAAACGTTTGTGTTACAAGACATAAAAATGGCATCGAGGAATAGATTTATTTTGATTCGGTTTTCTATCAGACACCAATCATTTATCGTCTTCGTATAAATTGTTCACAAATACTTGTCATCAAAGTGCTTCCTTTAAATAATAGATGTAAATGAGTGACTATGACGCTGTTAATTACGAAGAAAGAGCTGCACGCACGGGGTGATTTCTTTCCTGCAGACTACTGTTGATTGTGACAGATTTCTTAATAAAGCAGACTAGTCCAGTTTCCCCGCCCCTACATTTAAATAGTACATAATAAATCTTACCAATTACTACAAGAGGGATAAGATTACAAATCTATAAATCCATCAGTAATCCTTTGAGTTTTGCATCCTCTTAAAAAATTCTGTACCATCGCCTGGCAATTCCGACTTTGCATAAGGATACAGAAGAGCTAAGTACCAACGTTTGCCTAGCACGAGAACAACATCATTATATATGTTAGTTTTGAAGTCGCGAATCTTCTTTTTGCACTCAAATTGAGTTTGTCCTCGAACAATGAAAAATATTTGAAATCCAATAAGGCACGAAAACAGGAAGAAAGCCATGAAAGTGATTCCTGCAACAATCAAAATACTAAGCTGGTGCAGTGTGACATATCCAAAAGTCCAAGCGACCATTGGGAAGAGCAATTTCACCATAACTGATGCTTGAAACCCCCCTATTATCTTTCCATAATAATCCAAATTGAAGATAATTGCGTACAAGCATCCTATCCAAAGATACAATGCCATGCATAAAAAGTAACGATGATTGTAATATCCCACGCAATTTCCTGTGAAAACGCAATGATGATCTCTTTTTATGACACAAATGTCGCAGATCGGGCAGTGATGAGCCCTCGGAGGAGCATTAATCTGGCAGTTCGGACAGTAATACCACCCCTGTCGCAAAACCGATGGTAGCTGAAGTTGTTCGCTCTTAACAGTCGAGTCCGTTAATACCATATTATACATGTTTGCAAATACATTAAATGAGAAGAACAGTGCCCAAAATACATGTATACAGTACCAACTGCTGAAAGGTTCGTGGTGTTTTGGTAACACAACAATCCACTCGAAGAGGAATATTTCGGTTAAAAAAAGGGATGTAACACACTGATCGCTTAATCTGTTCTACAGAGGCCATATGACACATTGCGTTCATTTAGAGTCACATTCTTAGCAGGGCGAGGAGTAGACAGATAACAAGTATCTTGACAGCAGAGCGTCGGCTCGAACCAACAATGTTCAGTTTGCTAGACAAGCACTTTTACCGACTGAGCCAACTATCCAACCACCTCCTTTGTCATTTCTAGCGATCAGAATGTAAAGAAATAGTCTGACAATAAGCAGTGTTCGACAAAGTACTAGACTTTTGAGTCTCTGAGTTTACCAGCCAAAATGTCAGTTAAAAAAAGTGATGTAACATACTGATCGTTTGATTTGCTTTACAGATGCGATATGGCGCATTGTGTTCATTTAGAGTCATCTCGTAAGCAGGGCGATGAGTTGACAGGTAACAAGTATCTTGACGGCACAGCGTCGGCTCGAACCAACAGTGTTCAGTTCGTTCGAGAAGCAAATTTACGGACTGAGCCAACTCACCACCCGCCTCCTTTGTCATCTCTAGCGATCAGAATGTAAAAAAGGGTTCGACAATCAGCAGTGCTCGACAAAGTAGTAGACTTTTGAGTCACTGAGTTTACTAGCCAAAATTTGAGTTAAAAAAGGTGATGTTCCACACTGATCGCTTAATCTGTTTTACAAAGGCGATTTGACACATTGTGTTCATTAAGAGTCACTTTCTTAGCAGGGCGATGAGTTGACAGATAACAAATATCTAGGCGGCAGAGCGTCGGTTCGAACCAACAATGTTCAGTTTGCTAGTCAAGCATCAAAATTTGACTGGCTGCATGGCTGACAGTGGTGGTAGACAAATACTATTGATGACAAGTTATTTTTTGACCGACTAGCTTTGGTCTCACACTGTATTCATGGTCTACTATTAACTATGTTACAATAAACTCTGACATTAACTTACAGCTCTCCCTTCTATTGAAAATGTTCAAATATTCTACATATACATGATTTCATACATCTAGGTCCCTTTTTTCCTGGATAGGAATCGTGATAGGGGACTGAACAGGGAGAGTAGGGGTATAAACTGGTAAGTTAGTGGTCATCCAGTTTTCTTAACGGTTATTGAGTTCTTGGTTACAGCCCTGTGGTGTAAGGGTTCTAAGTTTCTTTATGGAAAAGCCCTCTCTTGTTTGGAGGCAAGATCTTGTTTATTTCTTTATCATGCACTGAAGTTGTTTGATTACATACAGTATACAAATCTAGGATGCAAGTTAAAGTTATGGTTGAATTCCTGGAAAATGCTTGGCAGCTGTTATAGACAGCTGTTTAGTTGAGTCTTTTCAATGATTTTTAAGTCTCATGTTGAATTGGCCATCCGCCTTACCAATGTATTGTTTATTGCAAGCAGTGTATTTCATAACATTTATTATATGGTGACTTACAGTTAATGTTAAGGATTGCTTTGTCAAATTATTATTGAAATGCGTAGTGTCTCTAACTTGTTTGCAGAATAAATTTCTTTTTATACATGTATTCAGCAGACACATTTTATATATATACATCCCATTAGTGGAGCATTACAACAAAAAACAAACAAAAAATCACTGTAAATTCTTTATGATAGTCTGCAACACATGGTAGATTGTCTCTTACAGCGCTGCGTTATCAATATTTTAGTTAAATGGCCTGCAACAGAATGAAAGTATATACCGGAATAAGCTTTAATCTCTGTTCGGCACTTTTAAGTTGAAATGAGAAATAACATTCGCAGTAAATCATGTGCTTACCCACTTCCAACTAACTGCCTCTACTGATCTGTCGTACACTTACTTAGACTCCCGCCACGTCCAGTACTGAAGTGCCTTGTAAGAGTCGGTCTAACATACGGCAATTCTTAATTGATTCTCGCTGTTATTCATAGTTTCCTTCTTCTTCTTTCATTGCACACTTTTTTCAATAGGAATCAGGTTGCGAAAGTGTTTATCACAGGACAGAACTTCAAGGCACTATAGAGACGCAATCCCAAGTTACAAATACATGTGCAAAGATAGAAATAAAGAGTCATCTAGCTAAAATGGTATGTCTGCCCAATACCTACAGTGACAAAGATGACAGTTCAAAGGGGTTTGGCAGCGTAAACATGACCAATACGAATACAGAATCTGTGTTACAAGATCTCAAAGAAAATAATGATTTTGCTAGTTTGTCTGAATACTCTGACAGCGATTCTAAAACATCCAACAACATTTTTAGGATAGAAGAGTAATGCTGATGAGATGACCATGATCAGGTTATTTTTTCAAATTTTACGGCTCTTGTCCTCCCTTGTAGTGTCTACTGTCACCTGCTTCTGTTTAAGCTACTATAAGTAAATGTAAACTTCATGTGCAAGTGTTTTGTCAATAATTACGTACTGACAATAAAGCCCTCGGTTGTAGCTTGGAAAAGGCAACAAAATATATGCTCTTTCAGCATTCTCAACAATAAGACAGTTATCTACAGATATCATTTCTGTTACAGCCATAAAAAGGCATATTCTATTTTTTCTACAGAGGAATTGGCCAGAGCTGAATTAAAACAGCTCTCAATTTGTTGACCAACTAACAGACGAAATATGCCTTGTATTGGTAATTTTTCTGATTAGTTTGTTACAATAATGTTTGCAGTGGTCTTGATGAGTTTACAAATCTAGAAGAAAAGTGAATGGGACATAAGTGACAAAGTGAACACGTCCGTGCTTTCATTTGTAAACATGAAGGACTAGCGTCAGTTCAGAAAAGGGCTACTGGATTGAATCAGATTTGAGAATTGTAACTTTATGCTAGGCCAGAAATCTCTGCAGGCAACGCCAAATTTCAAAGAAACACAAGGGAATACAAAACGACAGGCTTGTATTAGAAAGGACATCAGAAATAAAACCTTGATTGCTGATCTTCACCGACGAATAGAAATTAAGAAATATTGAAATCAGCCTCCCCAGGGCCGGCGAAACAGCGGGCGGGGGACCACGCCCCCTTTTTTGGGTAGCTATAGCATATGATATTTATTCTTCGAATCATTACACAGATTCCTGCATGGTTTTATATAAGAGAACAAGCAGTGCCCGACTGGACTCAGTGTAATATTCTAGCTGCTTTGACATAGCGAGCATCATAACTGCATTATTACTCCCTGGAGATGAACACCCGTGCGGCAAGGTCTTTGATAGGACCAAATAACTATTTATGAATAGGTCTTGCTATCTCTAAAGACACTAAGGATGAAAGACAGCGTAAGGAAACTACCAAAGAAGTAAAGGTAAATTCTTTTGTGCTTAAGAGGAATCTTATGTAATTAGGGGGAAGAATTATATAATGGACAATGAAATGAATGCGAAAGTGAATCTTAAAACTAGGAAACCCCATCTTGTTTTTATATTAAATTTGTATGTTGATGTTTGATTGACGTCATCAAGCTACCTCTATTGTCACATGTGGAAGTGTTTAATTGATATGCAATGAAAGTGATAAGGAAAGCCCTCTTCCAACCCCTGCGGTTGTTAAGTCACGTTGGTATGCTAACAGACCTCAAGCGCGGTTTCCGTAGGAGACTCCTGCATTACTATTCTAGTGCTACAGAGCTAGTAGCAGCGTTTTGGCATCTATTATATATCTAGAGAGCAAAAAATTTATTCAGTTACAACTTAAATCTGAGACAAGAAGATATACGACCTATTTACCTTTACATTATTTTATACGTAATACTTCCCAGCTTGCCTTGTGATGAAGAAAATATATCCACCAGAGACAAATTTTAGTTAAATTCCAATGATCTGTTGGAATCTAATTCTCTCCCCGCAAATTTTTTCATTCACAATCCATACCGGTGCTCTAGGAAAATTCTAATTCATAGCTGTACGCTACAGTTTTGGATTACTAAATCAAGGTCTAGAATCGAGTTTTGGATCTCCATGACTTCCGTAAATACGGGAAACACCTTTAAAGATATTGATCGCTATGTAAGATATTGTTTCAGTGTTATCTTTTGGGAGATAAAGCTGTCAGGAAGAAAAGGTCCTCTATCACCATGAAGGGTTGCTCGTAATCCTTAGTCTTGCCAACATACGAGCTAGTCGAAAGAAGAATTCTTATTACAAGCCAGTGTACATAAGAAAAAGAAGGCCCCTATCATGATGGTTCTTGATCTCAGTTTGCACCACAGGGGGTTACCACAGCATATCAGTTCAATGAGGACAAGAAAAAAGAAACTTATACACCTAAATTATGAACATTATGAGATCATCATGTAAGAGGTACTAAGTGAGTACTTGTATTACGAACTATACCAAACGGACGACGAGAGAAAGATGATTTTGAACTCTTGACTAACTGGAAGGTTATCTAATACTGAGGAAGTAAGGCGTGGTAAAAGGGTATAAATGCGAAATTGGAGGACAATAAGGCAATGCCAAATAGGGTAAGTGATATACGATTGTCCCAGTGTGTACGAAAATAGCAGCAAATATTCTTAGTGGGCTGAGCTGAATGCTAGATACGACATACCAAATAAGGGGGGAGGGAGGAAATAATGTGAATAGCCTGTAGCTAACTGTGAACAAAGGTAAAGGTTGTATGTGCGAAACTAGTGTCTAAGGGAAAAACAGAATTCTAGCTGAAAAGAAAGGTAAGCTTATCGTAAGCAAAACAAGTTTAGTGACGATACCCAAGTAAGGTGGGGTAGGTACATGAGAAAGCGAAATGTACCTGGGTTACATAAATAAAAATGAAAGAAACTACAGCACAGGTGGTCAATCACCATGGATATTAATAGAGTACAGTTTATCTATGTCACAAAGTGCGGCACAATGCTATTTGTTTATTTATATGTGCTCTTAGAAGGTTAATAAAGACATGGAGCATAAATTTATTTATTTCTTATTTTTTGTAATTTGCTGATTTAGTAGACCCAGTTCACGTTGACCACACCTTGGTCCATTGCGGTCCGGAAGAAACCCTTGGTCTTGTGAGTATTACCAAGGTTATGAAACACGAGAGCAGGGGAGAGGGATTGTTAACCGCACCCTAACAGTGCCAAATTATCAATGTCAAACTAAATCCTGGGATAAGGAAAATCAGGTGAAATCATAAGGAATCGAGTAAAATTATATAAATCATGTAAAATCAGGCGGAATCGTAGGAAATCATTAAATAAAAGGTGAAATACCTTATTCCTTTCAAATTTCGCCTGCCTATAATTTTCGCTCCCTTTAATTTTTGTCTCTTTAATTTTCGCTCCCTGCTCCTTCGTTTTGCCCCCTTTAATTTTGGCCCCCCCCTCCCGGGTGAAAATTACACTGTATTTCTTTTCTTGTTCCGTACGTTTTTTAATTTCTTTTGGTGATGAAATATTGCGAAACGGCATATCTCTGCAAACCTACCCATACTGCAGCCCCCGCAATTAGACATAAAACTCCGCGGTGAAGGCAAGGCACCGCGGAAATCACCGCGGTACTTTTTTCCACGGCAGAAAAAAAAATCCGACTTATATGACGGTGTAAACAATTTCACCTCTTGTTTACGTGCCCCCTGTGTAATTCTATTATCTATGGTATTGAAGTAGACATGCCTACCTTCTTCACAATGCTAATGTATGATCAAATTTTTCAAAAGGCTATAACTAGAGGCGTTTTTCACAATTTTAGCTAATTTTTGTAGAATCATCTACAAGCCATAAATACATCCAATGCATTAAATGCACATTGATGTAGAAGACTTGACGAAGGATAGCGCGACTATCATATAAAGAGAGCAAGCCATTTTCCTTGATGGGTGAGTCAGAGACAAGTGAGCCGATCGCCACCCACAGTATATAAATTAATCAGACACAGATGGGATAACTAAATATGAAAACCGTAAAATACAGTAAAATACAGTAAAATACAGTAAAATTACCTAACACACAAGGTTTCTTCTAACATGTACCAAGCAGGATGGATGATCAAATAACAGCTGTATGATCAAATTTTTCAAAAGGCTATAACTAGAGGCGTTTTTCACAATTTTAGCTAATTTTTGTAGAATCATCTACAAGCCATAAATACATCCAATGCATTAAATGCACATTGATGTAGAAAACTTGACGAAGGATAGCGCGACTATTATATAAAGAGAGCACGCCATTTTCCTTGATGGGTGAGTCAGAGACAAGTGAGCCGATCGCCACCCACAGTATATAAATCAATCAGACACAGATGGGATAACTAAATATGAAAACCGTAAAATACAGTAAAATACAGTAAAATACAGTAAAATTACCTAACACACAAGGTTTCTTCTAACATGTACCAAGCAGGATGGATGATCAAATAACAGCTGTATGATCAAATTTTTCAAAAGGCTATAACTAGAGGCGTTTTTCACAATTTTAGCTAATTTTTGTAGAATCATCTACAAGCAGTTATTTTGAAATCAGCTGTTGACTTTTTTGAGCTGGCTGATATTACGAAGGGGAAGAAGCTGCTGTGGGAAAAGCTGTCGATTACGGATGCTTGTCCTAAACGCACGGGACCAAATGCTCTAATGAATCACCTGAAGGACATGCTTGAACAGTTTCAGAAAATGAAAACTGAGCCTTTTCCTATCATTCCTGTTTTCGTGATACGTTCCCCCACAGAGGTTCCGTGTTTGCCTGCAGTAGCCTATTCTAGGCTCTCGGCAAAAATTAATACTCTTCATCAGACCCTGCTGCAAATTAAAGATAAGGTGACTGCTTATGATCTCCACTTCCCAGGATTACCAGGGGACGGTGATGCTTCCATTCCAGTTGTAACGAATCAAGCGACAATCGTTATCACGAAGACACCGCGTGATCTTGACAATCCATCGAAACGAAAAGCTGTGATTGATAAAATTGCCGGACATGAATGTGTTGAGAATATTCGCGCCTCTGGAGACAGAATAATTGTGAATATTGACAGCGTTGCGGCAAGCGGCTTTTGTGATTCAGCCCGATCAGTCTTGCGTGGATCGGATGTGAAGTTTCTGGAAAGGAAGTTCTACGGAATCGCAAAAGGGATTGGCGACTCGTTTGATTTATCTCTGTTCAAGAACTGTTCTGGAGTTGCTGAAGCCACCCGGATTGGAAATTCCCGGTGTGTCAAGATTGCCTTTAGTGATCAAGGGTCTCTTATTTCGGCTCTTAGACTGGGGTTGAAAATTGAATATGAACTGATCCGTGTCTATGAATTTAAAAAAATCCATTTTTCATTTTTCATTTTTGTCAGCCGTTATGTTGCTTAATAAGTATTTTGTAATAGTTTATCATAATAAAAATTGTCAAATCAGCAATTCATCGGTGACTTTTAAGATTTTTAGATGAGAACTTGTTTTTGGTATCGGAACCAGATAGTGAAATTGAAAGTTACTCTATTTTTATCATGCCATCTGAGTGACCTTTTATCCATTACTTTTCTGAAAATACTTCAACGCTTACTGAATTTAACTGGAATCTGCTAAACCTCCTCAAAATATCGTAAAAAAAGAGAACTATCCTAAAAAATCCTAAAACACCCTTAGGACTATTTTTTGTTCTCCTACATTTTTCCTAAATTTTTCATTTTTCATTTTTGTCAGCCGTTATGTTGCTTAATAAGTATTTTGTAATAGTTTATCATAATAAAAATTGTCAAATCAGCAATTCATCGGTGACTTTTAAGATTTTTAGATGAGAACTTGTTTTTGGTATCGGAACCAGATAGTGAAATTGAAAGTTACTCTATTTTTATCATGCCATCTGAGTGACCTTTTATCCATTACTTTTCTGAAAATACTTCAACGCTTACTGAATTTTGCTGGAATCTGCTAAACCTCCTCAAAATGGGCGAAGAAATCTCCTAATTTCTCCTAAATATTCTAAAAAAAGAGATGAAAAAGAGTGGGAACCCTGCATTGCTAGGACTGGACGGAGAGCGTTACAATGTATACTACTGGGCGGACTTTAGTCTACAAATAATTAATGCTGCTGCCAAAGAGTAGGAACTGTGGGGACAGATCTCATTCGATTGATGTCCAATGGACAACGTGCGTGATTGATCTCGGTATCCTTCTTTAAAGACTACAAACCACTATCCTATAGCAAAGTTTGACAAGGTAAGTGATGCTATGTGATCCCTTATCAAGCGAGGTATTGCAACTTGGCAAATCGAGCCCTGGATGTCCAACATGATTGCTGTTGAAAAGCAAAATGGCAAAGTGCGAGTGTGTATTGATCCAGTAGATACATTAAATAAAGCTCTATTACGCCACCATTATCCAACTTCGACGCTAAATGAACAGTCCCACAAACGTGACAATGTTTGAAAATTTACTGGACTTGATACTGAGAGTGGCTTTAATGAAATCAAACTCACTCACTCAAGTTCATTACTAACTACTAGAAATACACCTTTGGGGCATAAACGGTGGTTATGCACACCTTCTGGTATCTCGACTTTACCTGGAGAATACCAAAGACGTCAAGCAGACATTCTCAATGGCATTGATGGCGTGATCAATATTGCAGATGATATTTTGGTCCTTGGAAAAGGAGATACTCCAACTTAAATTGATTATAGCCGCGACAATCTTCTGGCATTGCTCAACAGGTTGAGAGAGAAGGGCCAAACAATAAACAAGACAAAAAAAGTTTGGGACACAAGAGGTTTGATACATGGGCCATATCATTATCAGAGATGGCATCAAGCCAGATGCATCAAAAATTGACGCAATTACAAACATGTCTACACCAAAATCTTCAGAAGAATGCACACGTTATAATGGCATTATACAATGTCTTTCACGATTTTTACCACACCTATATGAGGTTATTTATCAAGGTAAAACTTTATGCTCACGACAACAAATCATCACAGCATCCACATCAGATAACTTTAGTTGCATTTGTACACTTGATAACAGTGAACTCTACTACTCCTATTCGATTTTATCAAGGTAAAACTTTATGCTCAGCACAACAAATCATCACAGTATCAATATCAGATAACTTTAGATTTATTTGTGCACATGATAACAGTGAACTCTACTACTCCTATTCTATTTTATCATGGTTAGACTTTATGCTCAGCACAACAAATCATCACAGTATCCATATCGCATAACTTTAGTTACAACTTGCTCACTTGACAACAGTGAACTCTACTACTCCTAATATAGCTTATCAAGGGAAAACTTGATGTGCAGCATATGAAATCATCACAGTATTCATATATCATAATCTTAGTTAAATCTGCGCACTTGATAACAGTGAACTCTAATACTCCTAATCTGCTTTATCAAGGTAAAACTTTATGCTCAGGACAACAAATCATCACAGTATTCATATCAGTTAACTTTAGTTGAACTTGTGCACTTGCTAACAGTCAACTCTACTACTCCTAATCTATTTTATCAAGGTAAAACGTTATGCTCAGGACAACAAATCATCACAGTATCCATATCAGATAACTTTAGTTGCATTTCTACACTTGATAACAGTAAACTCTACTACTCCTATTCTATTTTATCAAGGTAAAACTTTATGCTCAGGACAACAAATCATCACAGTATCCATATCAGATAACTTTAGTTGCATTTGTACACTTGATATCAGTGAACTCTACTACTCCTATTCCTATGCTGTGTGTTAATTTCAGCTCATTCTGAGCACTTTTATTTGAAAAGGCATTTTCAGAAAATTTGCACAATAGAACAAGTTTTTTCAATGTCATGTAATGAGCGATTTGGGACCGCCATGGTCTCTAGGGACTCATTAGCTATGCTGCATGTTAATTTCAGCTCATTCTGAGCACTTTTATTTGAAAAGGCATTTTGGGAAAATTTGCACAATAGACCAAGTTTTTTCAATTTGCAGTAATGAGCAATTTGGGACCGCCATGGTCCCTAGCGACTCATTAGCTATGCTGAATGTTAATTTCAGCTCATTCTGAGCACTTTTACTTGAAACTGCATTTTGGGAAACTTTGCACAATAGACCAAGTTTTTTCAATGTGCTGTAATGAACGGTTTGGGACCGCCATGGTCTCTAGGGACTCATTAGCTATGCTGTGTGTTAATTTAAGCTCCTTCTGAGCACTTTTATTTGAAAAAGCATTTTGGGAAAATTTGCACAATAGACCAAGTTTTTTCAATGTTCTGTATTGAGAGATTTGGGACCGCCATGGTCTCTAGGGACTCATTAGCTATGCTGTGTGTTAATTTAAGCCCCTTCTGAGCACTTTTATTTGAAAAAGCATTTTGGGAAAATTTGCACAATAGACCAAGTTTTTTCAATGTTCTGTATTGAGCGATTTGGGACCGCCATGGTCTCTAGGGACTCATTGGCTATGCTGTGTGTTAATTTCAGCTCATTCTGAGCACTTTTATTTGAAAAGGCATTTTGGGAAAATTTGCACAATAGACCAAGTTTTTTCAATGTCACGAGTTAATCACAATCACGCCGTGCATACTGATCAACAAGGAACTCTGAACTTTCCGGGTTACACAATTCAATACTCCCACTTGAAACATGGAAAGTTCACTGTTGAACCTAATTCACAAAAACAACAATAATTTCTTAATTAAACTTAATTCCACTTCACAACTTGTATACTGCTGTGAAACTTCTCAAATAAACCTTTTTGTAGAGGTTTCGTTAGAATGCCCGCTTTCATCTTGTCAGAAAATACAACATCACGTATAAAGTTATGTTTTACGTCAATGTGTTTCGTACGTCCATGAAATTTAGGATTTCTGGACAGTGCTATACAGCCTTGATTGTCTTCAAAAAGTACAGTAGCCTGAAGCTGTTTAAATCCTAAATCTAAAAGTAAAGAACGCAACCAAATGACTTCCTGAATTGCGCCGGAAGCGGCCACGTACTCAGCTTCCGTCGACGAGAGCGCTGTAGTAGTTTGACGTCTACTCGACCATGAAACTAAACCTCCGCTAACACTAAAAAGATAGCCTGACTTAGATTTACGGTCTGAACTGCCACCCCAATCTGTATCTACATACCCTTCTAATACAACAGTTTTCTGCGTTGTACCTTCAAATAGAATATCAAAATTTAAAGTTCTTTTCAAATATCTAAAAATCCTCTTCACCGCTCTCCAATGCTCCTCGCTGGGATTTGATGAAAACTGATTGATGGAACTTAACGCCGATGATAAATCAGGCCTTGTACCACACGTCAAATATGTTAAGGCTCCCACTGCCTGCTGATACCTTCTCAAATCAAACGTCGCTGGTGGGGGTCTGTTGCACACGCCACTAACGCACTAGACTCTAAATATAACTTTATGATTGTCACAAAGAAAGTGAAAAGTATAGGTTTGCTTAAATAATGCAGTATGCATGGTGTTGCTGAGATCAGCCATAAGTCATGCATACATTTTACATTCTGAAAGAAACTGAGAAACGTTTGCTAATAGCTCTTCTTTTAGAGAATCGAGAAAAGTATATGAAAGGAACTGAGATAATGAACGAACTCTTAGAAAGATTCAGTAAGGAGTTAGAGGTCAGTAAAGTTCTCGAGATCAAACACTCTGTCGCACGGATCAGTAAGGACTTACAGAGGACTAGGCACAAGAAAGGTTACAACTTGGCCTGTGAATCTAAAATACGCCTAGCACCTGACTGGAGAGAGCAACTGTATTCGAAAATTGATCTTGAAAGTCTGCTCCCTACGTTATGTACAAATGAGGCATCAGCAGCTGCATCTAGGTTTCCTGAAGCAATTGCCAACAATGGGGAAGGACGACGAACAGGTAGTACCGAAGCTGCACATTCTAGCCAGGAACAGCTCGTAGAACAAGTATACGTGAACCGGGATACTGGTGGAAGAGTGCAGGGACATTTCTCCTCGAAGAACGTAATAAACTTATGTAAGAGACAATTGACAAAGGATGAAATATCTCTGTTGTCAAAAGGTCTAAAATTTTCACCGACGCCCCAATTTATAGACAAGGCAGAGTTAAGGAGGGATCTACATGAATTCGAGCGACGGATGAAACTAAAGGCCCATTTCTTTGGGGAAGAAATCATAGTCATGCGACGAAAAGGAACTTATTTACCAAAACAAACTTTGATGTTTCCCAATTGACACAACTTCTATATCACAATCATCATTTTCTGATGCATCCTCATCTTCTCCACATCCCCTCTCGATCACTTCTGTATCGCTGTCGTCGACCTCTTAATTATTTACTTTGCTTTAGACCTCACCCTTGGCATCTTCCTCATTGTCAGGGAGGTTGAGCTCCGCGTTAAACTCCTCGATGACATCGTATGGAACACATCGGCTCATCAGAGTTTCCTTAAGGACGCGGCGAAGAGTATTGATATCATTTTTGTAATCAATATACCCATTTTCACGCAATCCTTTGACAATGGCATACTAAGTTGTATGGTCTTCTGTAAAAGCCTTTAGAAGTCTATGCGTTTAAACTCGAGAACAAGCGCACGCGTTTATAAGTGAATCAATTTTTTCTGCTTTTTGGCAAACCCAAAAGCCAATTTTTGCTTATAAGCGCATGCGCTAGAAAGCGAGGTAATACGGTACTTTCAAAAGCAAACGCGGCCTCCCAGCCCACGTCCCTACTAAAGATACCCCGCATATTTCGACTTTGTCAGGCTGATTAAACATGATGATTGCGTAGCTCGGTTGGATTCAGAATGTTCAATAACAACAAGAGGTTCTTGTGGGTAACATTACGCAGTCCATCAATTGTTGCAATTGGCTGTCAAAATAAGATTCTTCTTCGGCTGTCAAAGGAAGAGCCATCTGAGGCATCATTAGTGGAGTAGCTTTTGCTTTAATAACCAGTTACATACAAGGTATGCTATAACTATGTCAAATATGCGTAATTAGCCTAATTTGAACACTTTGTGCACTATGGAATGTACGCATCTAGTGTATCCGAACTATGTCAAATATGCGTCATGAGCCTATTTTGAACGCTTTGTGTACTATGGAATGTACGCATCTAGTGTATGCAAACTATGTTAAATATGCGTCATTAGCCTATTTTGAACGCTTGGTGCACCACGGAATGTAGACATCTAGTGTATCCAAACTATGTCAAATATGTGTAATTAGACTATTTTGAATGCTTTGTGCTCTATGGAATGTACGCATTTAGTGTATCCAAACTATGTCAAATATGCGTCATTAGCCTATTTAGAACGCTTTGTGCACCATGGAATGTAGACATCTAGTGTATACAAACTATGTCAAATATGCGTAATTAGCCTATTTTAAACGCTTTGTGCCCTATGGAATGTACGCATTTAGTGTATCCACACTATGTCAAATATGCGTCATTTGCCTATTTTGAACGCTTTGTGCACCATGGAATGTACGCATCTAGTGTATGCAAACTATTTTAGATATGCGTCATGAGCCTATTTTGAACGCTTTGTGCACCATGGAATGTACGCATCTAGTGTATGCAAACTATTTTAGATATGTGTCATGAGCATATCTTGAACGCTTTGTGCATGATGGAATGTGGACATCTAGTGTATCCGAACTATGTTAAATATGCGTCATTAAACTATTTTGAACGCTTAGTGCACCATGGAATGTAGACATCTAGTGTATCCAAACTATGTCAAATATGCGTAATTAGCCTATTTTGAACGCTTTGTATTGTCTGATTCTCTTGTGGCTGTGACCTCAATGATGCTCTGCAGCCCCGCCCAGGAATGTCGTTCTCTTAGCCATGCTATCTCATCTGTTACACGAACAGTACGTGTCTCAATGCGCCCATGCCCACCATCGACAGTTGCCCTAGCGGCTTCCGGAGATAGTGGCGATGTAAAATACGTAACAACATCTTCATGCAAGCTTTCCTGATTGCCTTTCAGGCTCAAAACATAATCTCCGCCTTGCTCGACAATCTGCTGAGCTATCTTCTTCTGGCAACCCATCGCATCAATTGTAATCACAGCCCCTGCAATATCTAAACGAGAAAGCAGCTTGGGAATAGCCGTAATTTCATTGGACTTGTCATCTACTTGAACCTGACCTAAAACCAGGCTATTGTGCTGCGCCCATGCGCTAACCATATGGATTGCCGCCTTTTTTGAAGCTTTATCAATACTGCGCCTTAAACATTTGCCGTCAATAGCAATGACTTCTCCTTCAGTCAGATTGGCCAGGTCATTAACCCAGTTGGAAAAACATTCGCCAAATTGTTCCGCGTCTATCGCCGCAAAAACTTCGCCAAAGGTATCATGAGAGGGTATCCCGTGTTGCAAACCGAGTAGTTCGGTAAACCATGCTGCTTTGGCTTTACCAAATTCCTCAATAGCCACCCAATTGTCCGCTCCACAAATAACTGAACAAAGAGTGATAAAAAATATATCCTGGAGCTGATGCTTCTTTTGCCTATCCACTCTTGGGTCTTTTATACTTGAAAAATGATGAATGATTGAAGGCGTTGCCGTTGCATTCATGAGGCCAAAAGGTATGCGTACCCATTCATACAAGCCCCATGGAGTACAAAATGCTGTTTTATGGCGACTATCAGGATGAATGAAAGCTTGATGATAAGCTGAGCCCTGATCCAGCAGAGAAAACCAAGACTTACCACCAAGAGCATCAAGACAATCCTGAACACGAGGGATAGGATGACAGTCAGGTACTGTCTTTTTATTGAGTTCCCGAAAGTCACAGCATAAACGCATCTCACCAGACTTCTTGCGGACAACAACAATGGGAGAAGAGAAGGATGACTGAGATTTAGTTATAAACTGCTTCTGAAGAAGATCTTGGATGTGTGCCTTCACCTCAGGATACAGTGGCCTGTGAATGGCAGTGAGGTATAGCCTCATCTGCACATCAGGTACACATCCAATATCGTCCTCAGAAATAGAGAAGACATCCTTTTCCTCTTGCAACATCTGCTCCACAAGGACTTGCTGTGTGGGGGTGAGATGGTTTAGATCAAGAGGAATAGAAGAAGAAGAAGAAGAAGAAGAAGAAGAAGAAGGAGAAGAAGAAGAAGAAGAAGAAGAAGAAGAGTGGGAGGGTGATGAAGATTGGACAAAAGTAGAATGAGTTTGAATGTCAGAAGTAGGGGATGGAGTAGCTTCAGGAATAGTTGGTAGATCACAATCTAAAGGTGAAACAGAGAAGATAGATTCCAGTGAACCAAGAAAACTACGAGGTGGAAGGATAATGTCATGCCTGCTGAAATTAATGACTGGTATCCTGACATTAGTCAATTTGCCACGTTTACATGTCAAAACGTCGCGCCGGGTCGATCAGCGGGCGGTGCGGAGGCTGACGAGAGTGCCGAGCAGGAGCAGGAGCAGGGCGAACAGTGCCAGTGCCGTCGGTCCCATCGTGGGGATCTCGAGCACGTTCGCGGTCAGACAGGGCCCGAACTCGGAGGTGTTGCCGGAGTCGTCGGTGGCGGTGGCGGCGAACACCGTTTCCCCGGCGGGGGGAGGCGTGATCAGAGCGTCGATGGTCGCCGAACCGGTTCCGTCGGTGGTCACCACTGTCGAGCCCAGGAAGGTGCGGCCCTCTCCGTATCCCGAGGGATGACAGGTGGTGTCGGAGAACGCCTCGACGACGAACTGCTGGTTCGGCGCGCTGTCGAGCCTGCCGATGACGCGGAGCAGGCCGGCCTCCGCGAGCACGTCGCTCAGCACGGGGAGGTTCTGGAGGCCGTTAGCTCCGTCGTCCGCATCGAGCGGGTCGTTCGCGGTGGGACCCTCCGCGAACCCCGCGAACAGGTCGAGGTTGAAGAGGTCGATGCCGAGGACCCGGCTACCGTAGATCGAGTTCGCCGACACGCGGTTGTTGGTCGCCGGGTCGGGGTCGCCGATTTCGCTGCGCTCGATCAAGACACCCACCCCCGGCGTGCCCTGGGTCCACGCGATGACGTTCGGCTCACCTCGGTTGGTGCCGCCGATCGTCGTGTTGGAACTACCGGTGACACGCACGCCCCAGCCGCTGTTGGGTGCGGGACTGCCGTCGGCATCGAGGCCGATGGTGTTGCCCTGGATCACGACATAGGTGCTGTTCAGCGAGACCAGGACGCCGCCCATCCATTGGGATCGGAATTGAATTGAATCCATCGGAATTGAATTCTAGGGCCCCCGGCTGGAATTGGGAGAGGAAACCAGGAAATACTTTTTTCTATGAGAGGCCTGTCTGCAAAATTTCATCACTAGTATTGGGCGCAGGGGGATGTCAGGACTTAAAAAAAAAACTAGCAAATTAGTGATATATTTAATTCAAATCATTTGTCTTTCTTTCTAAAGGGAAACACATGTAACAATTCATGAGGAATTTGATTTTTGCTGCCAATTCTCTAAGAAAATGGTGTAAAATGACTTCCGTGAGGCAAAAAACTTAGTGTACAATAAAGCCCATATACATATACAGAAGCTTCCTAAGTACCAAAGCTGTTGCAGTCATTTCAGCCAAAAATTAGAATTTGACTGCTGCCAATTATGAAGGGATCTTGTACCAATATAAGGCCAAATGGGTATCTCTTCTAGTGGTAATGTCTGTAGATTGTATTAAACGCTGTAAGGTAATATGCTTTTTTATGACAGCTGTAGTATCCAGTATCCAGACCGTGCATCAAGCTTAGAGAAATATGCAACTCCATCTGGGTTGCTTATGGCATTGTCAAATGTTGGGATTGGGTAATATGGTCATTTAATTGTTTTATTAGGATTGATCAGGTCAATACATCCATACAAGCATCCCTACAGGTAGAGGTCTGACTCTTCACCTGAGTTTGAGTTGCCTGGGAGCTCTCCACTGGGCAAGTGCTCACTGTGCAAATCTTTCACAAAATTAACTACTTTGCTCTTACAAACTCTGGCAAAATGGTTGATCGCCAGCGCGAAGGGCAGAACCTCGGTCGCCCCGGCCTGTCGGAGCACGCGGGCCGCGACCGTCATCGTCCACCGGCTGTCCACCAGATCATCCACGAGCAGCACGGGCCCCGACGGCACCTCGAGGTGCTGAGCGCTCAAGCGATCCCAGAGTCCGGCGAGACGGAAGACGCTGTTCCCGCCCGGTCCGCCGGAGGGACCGCCGCCGAGGGGCTCGGGCGCGCCGAGGTACGGCAGGCGCCCGACCTCGGCGAGACCGCGGGCGAGCGAATCGACCATCACGGGGTGCGAGCGCGACGGCAGAGCGACGACGGCGACCGGCCGCTCGGCCCACTCCCACCCCGCGAGCACGCGGATGCACGCCTGGAGCAGTTGAGGAGTGACCTCGGTGTCGGGGGCGCCCGCGGCGAAGATCTCGCGCAGAGCCCCTCCCCAACCCAGATCGGTGAGGCGCGCCAGCGCCCGCCCCTCGCTCGCCTGCTCGTCGGCGGGGATCCTCCCCTTGACCGGCACCTCGAGCCGGTCGGCGCCGGTCGGCCAGGCACGACGGGGCTCGATCGGGACACCCACCCGGTCGAGGGACTCCGCGGCCTGCGAGCTCGCGGACTCCCCGACCTCCTTCGGGAACCATCCGCCTGCACAGTTGTCGCACCGCCCGCAGGGCGCAGCCGTGTCATCGTCCAGCGCCCGCTGCAGGAACTCCATGCGGCACCCGTCGGTCTGCTCGTACTCGATCATGTGCTGCTGCTCGACGAGACGCTCGGCGGCGATCCGTTCGTAGCGCTCCGCGTCATAGCTCCATGGGCTACGCGGCGGTAATCTGCTCGGAAGCCTCTATCTGTCGGCGAAACTCGGTAGGCGTCGTATGTGCAAACTTCCGGAAGGCGTCGTGAAAGGCCGTTTTTGAATTGAAACCGGATTGATAGGCGACGTCCAGAACCCTTTTTGTGCCCGAGCGCAGAAGCGCCTTCGCATGGTCAACCCGAAGCTCGTTAATAAAGGCATGGAAAGACTTCTTGCCAACACCATTGATGGCTTCCGAGAGGTCGAGCGGGGTCACCCTCAGGCGGTCAGCAAGTTCAGATAGCGACAAGTCTGCCTCAAGATAAACGGACTCTTGTGTCATCAGGTGCTCTAGTTTCTCAAATAGCGCTTTGCTTGCGTCGCTGACCTGGCGAGATGCCGAACGAAGCGGCACGGCGGAAGGTGTGGTGACATCGCTTGCCAATAAACCGATCAAAAACAGCGTGTGGGCGAGAGCCAGGTGGATGATATCCAGCGCAACGATCAGGTTCCCCGACAACGCCCGCAATCCCAAACCACCACCGGCGATGGTCCACAACAGGTGCGTGAGGAAGACAACCCCCCAAAGCTCCAGCACGCGCTTGAGGCCAAGCAGCTCCCGACCCTCGACATGAGAGAACCACTGGCGCAGCGCCAGACCGTGCTGATTCACGCAACGCAGCGCCAACAGCACATAAAAGAGCTGCACCAGATCGCCAACCAGGGGCACCCAGAGGCGGTGCAATGGAGCGTCAAATCCACCGTCGGCCACCATAAGCACCTTCTCAGCGGTCGGCAACTGGTAGTAGGTCAGGTAAAGGTAGAGGTTGTATGCAAAGGGTTGTTTAAGGTAGGCGCCAAACCAGATTGCCGGAAGGCTGCCGACAACGAATAACACAAACAGCAGATGCGCGATTAAAACGAGATCTGCTGGTTGCATATTAACAAATTTTACAGGCTGGAATGCCCTGTTAGATGCGTTACAGTTGGATCAGCGTGTAATAGCGGTAGAATTGACTTTTCCAGTGTTTTCTTGTGCACGCGCCCCAGAAAAGTATCGGCAATATTGTCCTATCTATCGAAAACAACCGTATAGGGAAGTACAGACATTAAATTACCCGCCGCTTCCGCAAAAGACATTGCTTTCAGACCGCCGATCAACACTGGATAATTAATGCCAAATTCCTTGCTATAGGGAATGACTTTTTCTTTCTGATCGATTGCTAAACCAACAATTGTTAAACCCTGTTCTTCGTATTGCTGATGCAATGCAATAAATTCAGGGATTTCTTCCCGGCAGGGGGTACACCATGTGGCCCAGAAATTAACGACAATAACATTACCCTCCCATTGTGAAACAGGTTGTGAATCACCATTAAGGTCGGGTAGGTTTGCAGCTAAAATAGTTTTTGCGGCGTGTTTACTCATATCTTCAGGCAGCGGCTCTTGAGGGCCGTCCATAAGATTTGCCCGTAACCAGACGCCTGCCGATAGGGCGACAATGGCTGCTGCACAAAATAGGATAATTTGACTCAGTTTAGGCATTAAGAATGATCCTTGAAGTATTTGAGCGGTATTCGAACCGACTCGTTAATAATGGTTATGGTAGCGACGGCTGATTAAATCAACGCCTGTTCACGCGTGCGCGCGCCGAGTTTCTTGCGCGCTGCACGCATGTGTCTGCCGTCAGAACAGGTTTTTTAGATCGGACGAGAAGGTGGGAAAGGCGTAAAGGCCGCTCTTCAATTCGCTGGCCGGTATGTCGAAGCGCAGGGCCAAGGCGAACTGGTGGATCAGTTCCTCCGCACCATGGCCAACCATATGCGCACCGATGAGGCGATCCGCGGTCGCATCCACGATCACCTTGGCATAGGCCACGGTCTCGGCATAGGTCTTGCCCGAGAACCAGCCGGTCATGTCGTTCACCGAGGTCTTGAATTGGAGCCCGCGTTCGCTCGCCTCCGCTTCGGTCAACCCGACCGCGCTGAGCGCCGGCACGGTGTAGACGCTGGAGGGGATGGCCGCGTAGTCCGGCGTGTGCGTTGCGCCGTCGACGATGTTGCGGCCGACGATCTGGCCCTCGTAGGTCGCGATAGGCGATAGCTGGGCCGAGGTCGACAGGACGTCGCCGGCGACCCACACGGCCGGATTGGTGGTGGAGCGCAGGTGGTCGTCGGTGCCGATGCGCAGGCCGTAGCCGACCCCCTGCATCCCGGACTTCGGCGCCTCCGGCGCCGCACCGTGTCCGGGGAAGTGTTTGAGGGTGGAGGCGACGAACTGCTCCTGGGCGGTGGTCGCGGCGGACACCCGGTCGGCGGCGCTCGCCGGGTCGGTGCCGAGGGCACGTCCGTAGATGAAGGTCCCGGGATCTGCGGTGACGTCGGCGACAGTTCCGAAGTTCACCGTGATCCCCGCGCGCCCGACCAGCGAACCTTTTACATTATACAAGTATCCTTAGTCACTTCTTAAATCAAATTCTTCAATAAACAATAGAAAACTCTTCCAATGCCATTTCCTAGTTTTTTGTTTGTTTTCATTCCGATGATAGAGCTATTCGAAATTACTAATACTGCCTGTCTTCATACGTTGAAGAGTGAAGGGTTGAAAGTAACACTTAGAAATTTTCTAACAGGTTTTCAAGGATTTCATTTTCGCAGGCCAACATTTGGTTATTTGGAAATCCTTTTTAAGTGATTGGAAAGTTAGGTAGCATAATACTGAAGTATAATTGATTCTCAATTTAAAAGACAAGTCAGTTCGCAAAAAACACAAGTAGTTTTTGTGTCGTTTTAGCGGAAAAATCTGTTTCTCCTAATTGGGAAAATATTAGTAGAGAAAACATTACGTAAGCTGTTTTCAGATTTTTTAATTCTAAATGTTCCAGATAGCCAACAAAGCACTTTGTTTTATAACCCACCTCAGGCCCGTAGATTTTGGAATTGTTCTAGATTTGTATTTAGGTTTTATTGATGTGTGGGATCGTAAGAAGAATAGAGCTAATGTTATTATAATTAGCAATAGGATCTTGAATTCATGTATCTTTTGCTCAATGACAAAGTCACAGCCTAATACATAAGAATTTTCAGGAGTTGGTGATTCATAGCAGCTTGTCTTGTCTCGGCAGCAGGTCTCAGGAAAACGCTGTTGAAAAGCAGCATTGAATTGTCGTAGATCAACTGTTTTTCCGGCGTAATTACTAATACCACAGCATTTAAACTGAATATGGATGAGTGATACCATGATAATGATGATTATGATGATAATAATGATAATGATGATAGTTCTGATAATGATGATCAGGTAATGATGATAATCATAATGTTAAGGATGCTGGTGATAATGTCATCGTGCTGGTGATAATGGCATGATGGTGATGACAATGCGGTTCAAAACCCTGGCTCTGGTCGGTCTTTGCCTGAGCGTGACCCTGGCAGGGTGTGGCCGCAAGGGCGGGCTGGAAAACCCGGGAGCGCCTGTGCAGCAGGCGGACGCCGCGGTTGATCCCGCTGTGGCAGCACCGGTTCAGCCGGAAGCGCCGCAAAGCGACAAGCCTTTTTTCCTGGATTTCATGATCCGATAAACCATGCGCGCAGCGGCAGAGCCGGCTGCGCATCGGAGCGAGCTGGCTCTGCCGAGGCAACCGATACGCTCCATCGTTTCAATGCCGATCAGCTTCCGCACGGTCTGGTAACACCGACCGGCCCTGAACCTGATCCAGCCGCATGAGGGCCGTCCCTTGCATCACTTCGATTACAAGAATGGCGAGCTGTTTGCCGAAGACGTGGCGATCGAGACGATCGCGCGTGAAGTCGGTACGCCCTTCTACTGCTATTCCACGGCAACGCTCACCCGTCACTACCAGGTGTTTGCCGCCGCATTCAGCGATATCCCGTCGCTGGTCTGCTATGCGATGAAGGCAAATTCCAACCAGGCGGTCCTGAAGACGCTTGCACAGCTGGGCGCCGGCATGGACGTTGTGTCGGAAGGCGAATTGCGCCGTGCACGGGCAGCGGGCGTGCCCGCGTCGAAGATCGTCTTTTCAACACGTTTTGCGATTAAGATCTTCAAAAGCTCTTGGTAGCTTTGAAATGTGAATCTAAGAATAATACCTTTAGTTCATCACATTTTTTTTTTAAAAAAAAGGTTGTACAGCTTGTACTTGGCAAGATTGTTTGATAAAGCTGAAAATGAAACCTAAATTCATTATCTCAAAGAAAAGAAGTTAGAGCGGTGACAAAGACATGTTAAACGGTATAGATAGTTGATGGGCTGGTGAGAGGACCACCCAAAAATTGATAGTTTTCCGGTGCTTAATTGATTTTGAGCGGTAGTTACGACTTCTAGTCAACTATCACCCTGGAAAATCTTATGTCTTGATTAGTGAAGGTTCTGCGGCGATTGAAGACTCTTGACTTTTTAAATGACATTTGTTGGGGAATTCAATCACTTAACGTCTGTATTGGTATCTTTATGTGTGGCATTGCATTTTCAAATGAAATACTGCTAGTAGGTTAAACAGCAGGATTTGCTTATACAAATAAATTCTGAAACTTTGTGAAGCACAGGCCAATTTGTCTCTCCAGAAATAAGGAATACGCCACAGATGCAACAATGTCACGGAAGTACGTCATCGACATAAACCAATGAAATTAAAGTACATTTTTTACCATATAGTTATAGGAATTAATATCTTTCCTCTTTCACTGAGGTACTTACCCGTCCAAATTTAAACAAATTCCAAGAAAAAACATCGGTTTTGATTTAGATTTATAACCATTATTTTATAGTTTGCAATAATCGGGGGAATATGGGAAATTACTATACATCTCCTTTTCATTTGTCCTTAAAACCCGTGAGGCGATGTCATCTGACGGTCAGATGAGCACCGTCGGTGACGTGGGGTATGTGGAAGATGGTTATCTGTACCTGACAGACCGGTCCACGTTTATGATCATTTCTGGCGGGGTGAACATCTACCCGCAGGAAACAGAAGATCTATTGATCACACACCCCCAGGTTATGGATGCTGCGGTGTTTGGCGTGCCTAACGAAGATCTGGGCGAAGAAGTGAAAGCGGTGGTGCAGTTGGTGGAGGGCGAAACCGGTGACGAGGCGATGGCCGAGCGTCTCATGGCGTTTTGTCTTGAAAACCTGGCGCGGCACAAGTGTCCGCGCTCTATCGACTTTGAAGCTGAATTACCGCGCCTGCCGACCGGCAAGCTCTACAAGCGCCTTTTGAAAGACCGCTACTGGGGTGACCGCAAGTCCGGGATTCTGTAGCAGCCTAAAGGCTTGAAAAATCAGGGTCGCGTTTTTCCACAAACGCGGCCAACGCTTCTTTGTTGGCCGGTCCGCCAGCCAGTTCTGCAAGCCCCTTGTTTTCGGCTTTTGCGGCAGCCTTCAGTGCGTCTCGTGTGGGGTCCCTTAACAGCGCCTTGGTCTGCATCAAACTCGCTGAAGGCAGTACAGCCAAGGCATGTGCTTTTTCCATAACCTCTGTCAGCAGAGCTTCATCAGGAGATACCAGCAGGGCAAGACCTGCTTCCAGGCAATCGTGTGCGCTCATCCATTCCCCCGAGAGTAAAAACCAGCTTGCGCGCTGATGTCCCATCAAACGAGGGAAGGTCTCTGTGCTTGCCGCTTCAGCCGCGGGGAGATTTTTTAAGGTTCTTATTAATGTTGCGTTTCTTTTTTTAATCTTGCAGGGTTCAATGGCTTTTTTTTTCTTTTTCTTTTTTTTGTTGGGTTTCTTTTTTTTCAATATAAAGTGCAACTTGGTTGGGTTTTGGTGGATTTTCTGGTAGGCTTTGGAGCTTGTATGCCAACGGAACTGCCGATATTTTTGAAGTTTTCAGGGATTATCAAGCGAAACTATGTGTAATGTCTTTTTTTCTGGTTTTTAGCTACGGGTTTCATTTGAACTTGTAGTTTTGTGTGGGGGGAGGGTCTAAAAGGCTGATGGAGGACACCTTTAGAAAATCATTTGCACCCATGATTCCATGGGATTTTTTCCAAATTCTCAAAAATTGGTGAAATATATATTTGTTGTTAAAACATATGTGTCTGGACAAAACAGATAAGATGGGGCAAAACAAAGAAAATAAATGGGCATTTCAATTCCTATTCCAAACTGATCTTTCAACTACAAATAGAAATGAATATAAGAAAGTCTAAAAAAAACTTCCTTGAAATTATCGTATACACTCATAGCTATTATTATTATTATTATTATTTCCTTTTTTGCTCGCAAAAAACCGTTATTTTGTCAGATGTATGCCAAAACTAATTTATATGGCTTTTCATTAGAATTAAATATAATTTTAGCCACATTTGTTTACACCAAATTTTATTAATAATAAGCTCAGACCAGAAAAACTGTCTCCCAGGCTGTAAGGGGGTAACCTTGTTCCTGACTTTTTATTCAATTGCCGTTCATGCAGGCTATAAAGTTGTATGACCTTCATATTTTTCTATAAGGTTTGATTTTTCTTAGATTTTATCAATTTTTATTACAATTTTTTTATTTTGCAGAGTAATTTTCTTTACTCCCTTACAGAGCATCATTATACCGTGTTTAAACATACAAAGTACCCCTTCACCACACCTCCTAGACACTGTTCTCAGTTCCTTGTTGGCACCACTCAATTGTCACGTTAAACCTTGTTTCATGTCGAAAACTGTGTTTTATTTTAACATTATCTTCTTTTAATTACGAAACGCACTAGATATACTAATTTGCTTTAAAACCAGCCCTTAAATATGGCTCTATGACGTTTCAGCGCCTCACTAGCGATGACAAAAAAAAGGAAAATGAGATATGCCACTGTATCCCACGTAAAGAAGTGTTTTTCCTTGTTGCTCAAGATGGAGACTGTAACTCTCCTATTTCAAACTTTCGCGTAATGTGTTTTGAGCATCATATTGATGCTCATATTGAGCATCGAGTTTCGGAGATAGTAATGCCATAGAGTAGCACATTCATTTCTAAAAATACATGTAGTCGTACAAAATATATAGCTAAAACGTTGACATTTATTTTAGACAAAGACTGACCCAGAGCAATGCGGTGTTTTCAGCCATTTCATGGTGCTAAACAACAATTCTTGCCAAATAAGGTAGAAAAAGCTATAGCGTGAACACTCTGAGATAGTCAATCGATTTAGTATTATTAAAGATCTATATGCACATTGATCCTCGAGAATTAGAGGCTGTAATGCCGTACGGTAGCGTGTTCGTTTCTTAGGGTGCAGGTAGTCCGGACCGTGCTTTCATTGAAGTATCGATTACCTTTCTAGCAAAGAGGGGATGAGCTAAGAGTAGTAACCCCCTACAATATAGATTTATTTTGTTCTCTTTACGTTTTAACGTTATCCTTTACTTTTATTCACAAAAACATAGTTGCGAAGCCTTGTATGCTTAACATAGCAGTGTGGTTTTTAAGAGTAGTCTTGTCAAAACACAGAATTTTACGACTTAAGGATCTTGTCAAAATATCAAGTTGGAGCCCATTAAAAACGTCTTCAGAGTTTTAGCAGGTGGCTTGCGTCATTTCATCAGGCAGTCTAGCTTTTGCCCTATTTTATGACCAAAGCAATATTTTCTTCCTGTTTCCGGCTTATGGCCGGCATGAAGATACTCTTTGAATTCATGTGGATGTGCTGACATGATAAGTTTGTCTCTTGAGTCGACAGTCTCTTCAAAATATACGAGTTTAAGAAAGCAAATTAGTCTAGTGTCTAACCTATAGCCTCAAAAGCTGTTCACTTCTTGCCATCAATAAAACTGTGAAGTATATATGAATTTGTTTCGGAAAGTGAATTGCTTTGAGCGAGACTTATCCACATCTTTTTTATCTCCTCATGAAAGGGGAAGAGGGATTCTAATTCCCCTAAAATAGGTCACCCCCTTAAAGTTCAGTGTTTAATTATACGTCTACACATAATTATTAAGTTACTAAGGGTAGGTATATGTGCAGGCTTTTTCAGGGGGGGGCATTTGATAAAAACCTGCCAGACTCTATAAAAATAACGGTAAATAATAAAATCTGTAGTTGTTTTGGGTGCACCTATTGCCTGTAGTATTGGGTAGATACATCCGGACATCACCTCTTATTGCTGCCATCTCGGTTCCTTTAGTCAGTTTGTTTACTATATTCCTCCCCATTGCCCTACATATCTCTTGACCCGCTATATTTAGCCTATACAGGTACTACAATCGCTCCATTTTTCAATTTGTCATTTCTGGCAGATGCTACTGGGACAGTTTAAAAAAAGACCCCTAATTTTTTTTTCTTTACGAAATATTTGACTGCCTAGGATTGAAATCTGAGTCCCACGCATTAATAGATGACACACTAATTAGAATAGCAGTTAATCCGTCGTTTTGGGATTGTTCTAAGCAATAAATTTCAAAGGTTTTTAAAATTTTTAGTGTAGAATTATGCAAATCAGGAGAGATCAGATTATTCCGAAGGCTGTCAAAGTTTTATAACTATTAACTGGTTTCTCTTAATCTTAGAAACCCTTCAAAGTTTCAGTGGGATTAAAGCATTCACCTTGCAAAAAAGTTTCTTCATTGCTTCTTAGGATAAAATATAATTCTCTGACGAAAAGTATCTCTAATGCTTGTATCTGTTTGATTTTTTTGCAAAACCTGTCCTTGATTATTTTTAACAGCAATGTTGTAGAATAAACATTTTTAACAAGTTTTGTGCTTGTGGATTTCGACTTAAAACAAACTTAGGGGGTCCCAGGTCTCATTGGTAATGAGCTTTAATCTAATGCATGTCTATATTAATAGCCTGGGGAGACTAGCTTTCACTTATTGGAATATATTTTTTGAAGACAATAGTGTGATTGAATCAAAAATAAAACTTATATCTTACAGGAAACATTTTGAGATTAAAAAGTCATGCCTGTGAAGGTGTGATTTCAAACATTAATTAGAAAACAAAAATTTTGGAAGCAAGAAATACAATGTTAGGATTTACTCAAAAGAGAATAAATGAGAACTCACTCTTTAAAAGTAGAAATGTCAGAGAAGAAATTACAGTGAAGAAAATAAAATTACCCAGCAATATTAACTAGTGAAAGATGAAGAATGAGGAAATATAAGGATTGCAACGAGAAAAGTTAAAATTTAGTGATTAAAAAGTAAACCTCTGACCTCCCTTAATTTGGAAGAATATATTTGTCGAAGGTTGTTGAATGAAGCATGCGGTAGGGGTTTCTGAAACTCCCGTCTCATTGTGGAAACCTAGGCCTATTAAAGTATTTTCTATCTTATTTAGAAAGTAATAACACTAAATGAGCAATTTTTTTCGAAAAATCATTATAAAAATGGTGACTTGAATGCAGAATGGGCATAATATTGGATTTAATTAAGGGAAAAAAAACAAAAAATTCAAATGAAAGTAAAGGGCGACACTGAAACCTGAAACAAATGGAATAATCCAGTATATGTGCCATCCCCTCCCCAAGAACCTGCTATGTCAGCTCACGTTTTCCTTTTTTTCAAATGCTTCAAGAGAGAATGCTCTAGCACAAAGGCAATGAGAATGTCATTAAAACACAGTAATTTCACCAGAGAATGATAGGGCGTATTGATATGCATTTACTGTAAACAATAAAATTTCCAGTTCAGATAATTAAGAAGGGAATCAATTTGTAACAAGTGTTGTGTTGTATTCGTTAGAGACTTAACCTTTGACTCAATCGCAGATGATGAAGATAGTTGCTGTAACGCAAGTTATTTACTTCGATAACCTACTGAAACCCCTGCCCGACTTATATTTGACTTCGATCCAACCGCAAACGGCTGGAAACGCCAAAGAGGTAGACCCTGTACAAGATGGGCAGATATCATCCACGATCGACTCACAGCGTGGGGCATTGACCCTAGCGAAGCTCTTACCCTCGCTCAAAACAGGCCACTCTGGAGACGACTAACAGCAATGATGTCTCGTTCCCATCTACGCTGGCGTCACTGCCGAGCAAGAGCATTAAGCTAAGTTAAGCTAACATTGCCACAAATTACTGAATAAGTTTTGATTATTCATTTTTACTGTAAAGCGTGGTAACACTGACAAAAATCTGATACTGTCTTAATTTAATCCATAATTTTGAAACAACCAAAAGCAAAATGTTAGAACATCGTAGTTTCAAAGCATGAATGGAACTAAGGTAGGTCCAGGGGGCAAAATAAAAATCTGCTCTTTTTATATGAAAGAGTTTTTTAAGTTTTTAAAAAATATTTTTATTTTGCACTCTTTAATATTTTATAAATAATCTAGGACAAAACAATTTTTGCAATGAATGGAGACTCAGACGATCGTAAGTCAAGAAGGCTGTTAATAGGAGAAGTGCTGATCAGTTGGTCCTAAAAAACCAATTCACGTTTGATACTATAGTCTAAAAATAATTATTATACTGATTATATTAACATTTCTTCATTCATTGTTATTGTATGAACGAATGTAATTTTTCTTGCAAATTTTGTGGACTTATGTGTCAAATGGAAGCAGAGCTGCTTGACCACTTAAATGAAGACCATTGGGTAGATAAGCCCTATTGTTGTCATATCTGTCTTCAAGCATACAGCAATTGTGAAGAATATACACTTCATGTCAGCCTTAAGCATCAAGGAAGACATATATGTTCTCACTGTAAAGTAGTTTTACCCAATGCAACTGTCTATGAGACCCATGTTAAAAGTCACTACCAAAGGCCTCAGATTATAATGAACTGTAAATATTGTGTCCTAAAATTTACAGACAAGGGTTTACTTGAAGACCATGTGCGGTTGCGACATAGTTTAAAAATGGAAGAGTTCGAAGATGATAAGAATGACTCAGTTTTTTTGCCTAGTGAAGCAGAAATAGATATTGAATTCAATACTCCAGTTTCAATTAATTCTGTTGGCCTAGAAAACGAAATTTTGGAAAATTCTTACCCCTGGAATTTATAATAAAATATTATTGTCATATAGCTTGTCTGATTCAACGTTTTTTTTTTTTCAAATAAATAAATGAAAGCGAATGATATGTTGGACACTTTGCAAAGCCGCATAGCAAACATCCAGCGTTTCCTTTAACCGTAAAGGTTCTTCTCAAAATATAGTGAGGGAGATAGTGGAGTGGTGTTATTAGAAGCGTTTTTACTTGCAGTTTATATTATTTAGAGCTTGCACAAACTAGGTGTTTTACATAATGTTTACAGGGAAGTCGTCCTTTGTTTTCAAAGGGCTAATTGCACACGGTAAACAATTAGCTTTCGAGACTTAATCTTTTACGTTGTGCTTTTACAATCCAGACATTTTTTTTTGGGGGGGGGGGGGGTAAAATACCTGAGAGGATGTAGCAAGGGAGGCTTTGAATAGAGTAGGACGGAGGAGGAGCTTGCGTATCTGTGTTCATACCAAACAGTTTGGTGCTGTGGTGAGTTCTGAGCAGTGGTAGTAGTTAGTAGTTTCAAAGGTAAGAATGATAATTATAATATTAGGTTACAGAGTCAGAAACATATGGTTCCCCTGTCATTAGTCTGCCTCTACCTTCTGGTGTCACTGATGAGCATCTATTAACATACAAGGTAAATACGGATTAAGGTCTAGATTAGGGACTATTGAGAAGGAGACTTGTCATGAAAACAATTCTTACTTCATAATATACAAAATAATTGTGGCTAAAAAAAATTCATTTCAGTTTTGCTGCACTACTCCTCCTCTTTCTCCCCAACGCACATATAGCTTATATAGCGGGATTTATATATTTCCAATTTATTATTCAACGCGTTTACCCAAAAATTGAATCTATTTTCGCACAACAAGAACCGGTAAAAACAACAATGACATGTTATACAATCAATTGGAAATTTATAATTTTGGCTATAAATTTAAAAACAAGGGGGTTAGGGATAAAGTATAGAGGGCTACATCCAAATCTATTAGCTATACTTATTCTGTAAATTATAAAGCAAGAATTGTTTTCTCTATGTGTTCCCTTCTTAATAACCTTTATTCAATTTTCCTACCGATACTAGATTCCAAAAAGATTTTTCAAGTTTCGGTTTACAATAAAAACATAACAGTTAACACCAGTACCGATGTGAGCGCCGTTGCCAGCAGAAACAATAGAAACGCCGCCGGTATCGGATTGCCAAGCCTGGCGCCCAGTCCGCCATTTAACGCAGCCATCAAAGGGATGCCTGCGCCTGCAATGAGGAGAATGATGCTAGAGCCCGAGATCATGTCGTGCGGTCCTTCGGGCGAGCGACAATGTAATCTTAATCTTCCGTTTGTTCATGGTGCTTCTCAACTTGAGGTCGCGGGCGCCAACGCGCGGGTGGCGCCCGCGAGGAGCAACAGGCGTCACAGAATCGTGAACATCTTGTTGACGATCTTCCATTCACCGTCTTCTTTCAGAAGACCGAGAAAGTCGATGAAGTGCGCGGCCAGCAAGGGCACGTCGACCTTGGCCATGGCCTGGTCGCCGACAATTTCGAGAGACCGAATGTTGAAGTTGTACGCCATGCCTTCCTTACTTGGCACGGGTCGACCGGCAACGGCTTCCAGCCACTCATCACGTGTCTTGCGATAGTCGTTGCCTTTGAGCCAGGCATCGTCATGGAAGATTCCGCGGAGCTTCTCAGCATCGCCGTTGTAAAGTCCGTCGAAGTAATCGTCCAGCAGATTTGTGACCGCTTCATGGTCTGACTGGTAGCTAGAGATTGTTGATGTATTCATTGGATGTCCTCGTAAAGTCGTATTAGATGGGGCTTCTGCCGGATGCTGTTTTGGCCCGGATGTCGGTCACCAGTTCGCCGGCGATACCCCAGTTGTCAGTGGCTATTTCTTCAACCAAGACAAAGGTCGTCGAAGGGTTTTTGCCCAATAACATATTGTAAAGCAATATTTTTCATTTTATGTTGTTTTGTGAATTTGTATCCTTTCCATTTGGGGATGTAAAACACCTAAAGTTTGCCTAAATTTCAATATTTGTCTTTAGTATATCCTTTTTCAACTCTTACTTACTTACTTATTAGTAAATCTTGTTTATTTTAAAGGATACCGGTGAACTAATTGATTTTGCTGAAGGTAGGAATAATTTAGGAGGAGGAGGATGGTCTGCTCCACCTCAACCTGGCTTCAAAGTTTCTAATTATCCAGAAATGCCGTCAATGGGTCAGCCAGTACCAATGCTTCCTCCTACAGAAAACAAGCCATTTCATTATCCTAATGTAAGTAGAACCTCTAACACATTAATCTATAATCATTTTCATTTTCTATGCTGTTGTAGTAATTTTATAGGCTATGGGGTGTTGTATTATGTTATTTAATGCTGTTATAATTGTGAAAGTATTATTCTAATGGTACTGTGTTGTTACTTTAATTTTATCTGTTAAGGCATGGGTTGTCAAAGAACTTTTTTGTTTTAAACCTATAACAAGTATGGTTTGGGCTCCGTTTTAAACTATGTCATTTTATTTGATAAACAGACCTGCTAGGTCCCTTAAGATGCTAGATTTGTGACTAGAATCACTCACTCCCGATCACTTTTCCAAGCTGAATTTGAGCAATAGCACATTTTTTTGCAGCTAGAAAATTATACTTGTTCTTGGAAATAAAATGCCTGTTATAATTTGTGAGATCTATATAGGATAACTGCAAATTTTGTTGTAAGTACATCAGCAGCACATAAATGTAATCGATATAATTAGTATAGTAATAAGCGCCTGATCTTCATTACTGAAAAAATTGCGAAGTTTGAAGATTTGCCAAGAAACCCCAAACACTAGATGGCGTTTGGTGATTCTTTTCCCGGCACAAGCGCCAGTTGCCACTCTTATTAGTAAGCTATACTCTTTCATCTAAACGAGATCAGTACAACTAAAACAGCACAAATTGTCGAAGTTAGGACATTGAGAATTCTGAAATATGTCAGGCTAGGTCAAGGACGTATCCCGAAATTTTGTCCAGAGGGCTGTTGGGGAGGTTTAAAAAAAAGATTTAACGCATCAAAAAAAAATTTATATCCGTTTTTTTAGTAGTCGGACAAAAATTTTAGGGAAGGGGTTCTAGCCCTGAACCTTCACCTCACCTGAATACGGCCTTAGATTAGGTACTAGAAACAGACTAGAAGAACTGTGCATAAGAAAAAGACTGGAGAAAAACATCAATATTTTTGGCTCAGAATAGCAATGATTTAATGATTTGATCTTTCTTTATTCTATATTCTATAATTAGATTATATATTCTCTATTCTATATTCATGTTTTTTATATTTATTCTTTATTCTATATTTGGTCCTTATTCTATACGTTGACCCACTTCAATCGATTCCTTTTTATTCCTTTTAACAACGCCATCTTTTCGCGTTAATCATTAGTCTTAATGGCACCAACCTCTCGCTTTAAGGTAACTCTACCTGCAAGTCAATCCCTAATTTGTAGCGCAAAGCTGAAAATATTTTAATTTCATCTCTTTTTTGATCCTCATTATATTATAGTTTACAGGCTCGCCATTTTTGGAGAATGTCCCCTATAATTTAGCATAGGAGATAAGAAAATTACTGTTAAAACGATAGTATGTAAGTTACTACCTTTCTCGTGTGTTTTACGAGTGGACGCGATGAGAAATCATGGAGATTTGTGGGATCCAACAACGTTACCATTACCAAGCCTAACCCAAATACTAAAGCAATTTGTGCAGCATCACAAAACAATATTGAAATACATCGTACACTGCAAACCTGATATAGTTTTTCCATCATGAACACGTACTCCAGAAGCTTCCACGACTATCCCTATTCTTGATCTTCCACTTTTATATCACGCGTTGTTTCTCCTTGATCAATGACTGAAAGCCCAGCAATTTTCATGCTGCATTTATGCTTCTGTTTGTCAGCCACTCAAATTCAATAGTGACTGGCGCAGACACTCAACGGAGTCAATACACACTACATGCCTTTGCTAATCGTTCCATGTAGATAACCCAGAGCACGGTATCCCCCTTTTGGCACGGCCATGGGAAGAAGGATAGCCCTACTGGCATAAAAAAAACATGAGAAGGTAAACTTATTTTCAAATAAACAGCCCAAAGTTGGATGAGCTAGCCGAAAACTAGCCACCAACTGATGAATAGGCACTTTTTATTGTATTGACAACAAGGTATAAAACATGAAACACTGGCATAATCGGTAATAAAAATATAATCACAAAAAGTGTTTGGGTGTGAAATTTCTAGAGAGTGCAAAAAAAAGAGAAATGGGGCTGGATTATGCCTGGGCATAATCCAGGTCTGAACAAGGGAAACAACTTTTTTCTTCTTTTTGCGGCTTGAAAAACCAAATAATATATGTGTCAAACTACCCTAAAAGGCAGGGTTATCTGATTTTTTTTTTTTTCGCAACACACATTTATCACTAATTCCCTACAAAATAAATATCCAAAACTATTCCGAAAACTTAATAACTTACTCGAATTAAAATATATAGTTGTATATAATTCAATATATGTCACCTTCCATCAACTGTAATCTACTACGTACTAACCAGCCAAGGGCAATGAACTCCGTGATGAGTCACTAGCCGCTGTCGCACGCTCCTAGGTGTATTTCTATTTAGGCTATTTCAATTGAATGAAATACTCAATCTATTCGTTACATTATTGTTGCAGATTATTCCAAGCATTACAGGTTATTGCAAACAATGCAAATTGGCTTACTTTATTTCAGACAATTTCTGTTGAATGATGCAAAGGAAAATATGATGGTGCTTTCTGGGGAAATTGTTAAACAGTCTAGAATATTTGTTAAACATATCCGTATGCTGGAAAATGTTGATAGGGAGGTAATTCCTCATATGGTTCATGGAAGTATCTCTTCAGGATAATTTTGTTAAAAAAAATTATTGCTTAAAAAAGCGCAAATTTTTGAACGGACAAAATTTTTTTGGTGGGGGGGGGAGGAAGCAGTGGCAGTTTTAGGAAATCCAAGAGAGGGCATTTGCTCAAGGCACAAAAATTTTAGGAATGCAAAATTTTGAAAAGAAATAAATTGTTTTAGGAGGGGACACTTACCCCGGGCGCGGAAATTTTAGTGGCGTAAAAGGTTTACAGGATTTTTCTCAGGAGCAAAGGAATGCAATAATATGATGAATTCGGAAGGACGAGCAGGACACTGAGGACCTCCCTGTGTTCGTCCACATATACTCAACACTTGGTTTTGAAAATATACTCGTAGATACGACAAAATACAGTTGAAGTACTTGTAAAAAATTTATTCCATATAGAATCCATCTTACATATTTCGCACTTGTTTAAAATATGAGATCTCACCACAATACCATTTGAAAGAAAACTTCAATTAGCCTAGATTCACATATATATATATATATATATAATCAATATTAAATCATGTATTCACATGGCAAGATTTTTTAGTAAGCCTTGCAATAAAAAAGTTTGAAAAATTCGCCTAAATCAATGACAACATATTACATCACTAATTTCTTAAGACCACTTTTAATTGGATGTTTTATGGACAAGACACCAAATAAACGGAACTAAAGCTAATCCAAGGCTCATAGGGCTTATTGAGAACAAGTTTTCTCTGTTTTTATTAGGTTTATTATTTTTTCGCATTTTCGACTCATTGAAATAAGAAAGAAACTTTTTTTTAAACGGAAGAACAGTAAGTAACACATTTGTTTAACTTAATGTGTCCAATTAATCCTAAGCATGTATCTTTTCTCACAGCAATCCACTTCAGAAAATCTCCCCTCGAAATATCCACAAAGACTGCCTCCAAAATCAAAGCTGCACTTGCTTTACAGAGCTTTGACTCGAACCAAGTACATCAAAATAGTATAAGACGGGAGTTGGTGAAAATTATAGAACAAATTTCGAAACTCTTCCCTATCTTTCCATGTTTAATCACGGAAGATCCGACTCTTATGATTTAACAATACACTTTGTTATAAGCGATTACTGTGCAATATAGGATAGAATAAATCCCTCAGCCTGTCCTTAATTTAAAGAAAAAAAAAGAAAAGAAAAATAGGGATTATTAAGTAAAGGGTGAGTAGGACCCACATAACCTCCATGGACTCTGCACATCGTGGCTCAGCGGACCAAAATAATGAAATCCAGATCGATTGTTTAAGATTGTTGCAAACTGAGGAAATATAATAGACAAACTTTACTCCAATTTCTTTGACCTTTGTGTCTTCAGTGCCTTAATTCTGTTTCCCATTGTTAGGTTTTTTTTCGGTTTTTTGTTTAGATTTTTCGGGGCTTTATTGTGGAATTTTTTTGGTCAGTCCCTTGTTGCTTTCCCTTTTTATCTTCTTAGCTTCCTTCTTTTGAAGGTGCTTTGTTTTTCATTTTTTTTTGTCATTTTGATTTTGTATTGTTCTTGTCTGACGTGTCGTATGGTTTCACTTTGGACAAAATGCTGGTTTCCTCTGAGTATCATAGGAAACTCTCGGGTATGGCTAAAATTCTATCGCTTTTATCTTTTTAGCAACGTTTTATCTGATTTTAAAATTAATTATGCTTTTTTTCCTTGTGTCTTTTTTTTTAATGTTCCTCCACCTTCAAACTCTCTTTGTAGGTTATAAATAAATTAATTAGTTAAAGCAAACAAAGAATAAAAAATAATTTAATTATCATTGGCTATTCCATTTTTTACATTTTCACGTCATCCACCATCTTTACTGAGGGTTTCGACGGCACGGGCCTTGGCGGCGCGGTGGCCAACCTTGCGATGCTGGCGCACGGATTCGGCGATCTGTTCGCCGATGGTCAGGACTGGATTGAGCGCTGTCAGCGGCTCCTGAAAGATCATGGCGATGCGTTCGCCGCGGAAATCCTCGACCCGTCGCTGATCCATGGACAGGAAATCTTCCCCGTCAATCAGGATGCGACCGGAGGCCACGTGTGCAGCCTCGGGCAGCAGCCTCAGCAGCGACAGGGCGGTCATGGACTTGCCGCAGCCCGACTCGCCGACAATGCACAGCGTCTCGCCGGCGGCGATCGATAGCGCCATGTCGGAAACGACGGCAAACGGTTCGCGATCGCCGCGGATGTGGATATCCAGATCCGATACGTCGAGAACCGGGTCACTTGGCGGGGAGGATGCGCTCAAGCCGTCAGCTCCCTTCCGCGCAATGAATGGATTGCCGAGTGCCTTGCCATGGACACCTACCTTTCCGCGCCGTCCAGGTTGCCGACGATGAAGCCGTAATCGCCGGCCTCCACCAGGTTACGGCTCAGATGCTGCATCACCATGATGCCGTTTTCGTAAGGAGTCGGGATCTCATCCAGCGTTTCGAAATCGTAGGGGCTGACGATGCGGCACAAAAGCGAACCGCCGCTGATTTCCTCGCCATTGGGCGGGCAAAGGGGTTCGAGCCACCCGCCTTGTGTGGCGCGGACAACAACCATCTCGCTCACCACCGTCTGATCAGGTGGGCTCGCCGCTTCGCCGGGGATGCAGTCGAGGTGCCGAAGCATGTTCAAGTTGATTCTTCCGTAGTTGCGTAGTTTAATAGTTGCAGAATTTGACCAAGTGTTTTAAACTCAGACGAATACATGCTCAGCTGCTGTTGAGTAAGGTCTCTCTTTGATAGGCAAGGAGATTCAAAGTATTTAAATTATATTTTGATCATTTAATCGCAAGGTAAATGAAAGTGACTTGTTATCGTTAAAAATCGATTATAGAATAATTTATCACGCTGAAATATAAGCCTAGCAAAATAAAAAAGGAAATCAATGTCATTTAATCCATTTATCTAATAAAAGAAATTTTGTGATGACTATACCGAAAGGACTTCGTGGCAGATGGTGTTTTACATTACAATGTGACAAACAAAGTAAATAAACCTTGATTTCCCTTAATTTTTGTAATCAGAAAACACGTTAAAGCGTACGCTACTAACGTAGAAATAAGGCAGATTAAGGCTTTCAAAAATTAGCTTTCTATTTGGCTCTCTTAATTTTAACTGCGGAGATACGGATTGTAAGCAGTATCAACGTTATTATTCACAGGCTAATTTCCAATGTTTTTTGTCGTACTGACACGTTTTTATTTCCCGTCGCTAGATGACCGTTTTGTACCGCATCAACCAATAAGAAACCAAAATGAGTACAATAATAAATAAACATGGATTTTTTGAATGTAATCTATGCTGATCTATGAGGTCACAACAAGGTTTTTCGGGTATTTTTGATAACGTGAATAGAGTAGATCGTTCTTACCACAACTCAAACCACATACGGCGAATAAAACTGTAAATTCAAGGATAAAAAACTGAATCATCCCTTTTTGCTGGGACTCGCCGATTTGTTGGTTCAACGGCCCCAGCCCCGCGGTGATGTTTCCGTGGCCTTCATGGTGGGCAAGCCACAGAAACGGCAAGCCGGCAAACACAAGGCTCAGGACCGCTCCGATCATCAGTGCTTTGATGTTTCCTCGCGCCAACATCAAACATCCCAACGGCAAGATATACGTTGGCTTGGCGGAAACAATCATCAGCGCCAGCGCCGCAAGGATCGGTCGACGCTGTCCCCAATGAATCGCCAAAAACGTTGCCAACACCAGTTGGAAAGTGAAATAACCGGTGTACAGCGTGACATGCCCGGCGCGGCTCAGCACCATTGCTGCGGCAATGGCCAGGATGATGTCGATACGGCCTGGCCTTCCCGACGCGGCAGCAATCACATTTGCCGTCACCAGCATTACACCAATCGAGATCACAAAACAAGCGATCTCGCCCGCAATCAACGGAAGCAGCGCCAAGGGAAGGTGCAGTGCAAGAATGCCGGGAGAAAAGAATGGTATTTGGCGATAAGCCGGTGAGTTTTTGGCATACTCGCTGCTGTAGGGGCTGACACCGTCCAGCAAGGCTTGAGCGGGAAAGTAAATCCCATTGTGAAAGTCGCACATGCCCAAGTTGGGCGGCGCGATCTGTCCGGGTGCACTGCGTTGTTTGATGGTTCGCACCGCGGTCGCAGCGATTCCAAATAACAGAACCGCGGCCGACAGGATGACGACCGATCGACGACCCCATTGAAATTGCTGCGTCATTGCGTTTCCTGCCTCATCCGAGCAAGATCGGCGGGCGGTTCAAGTAGAAAGTTGTCTAAGCATCATATACGGTTAATACAAGCTTTTCATCAGTCAATCAGCAGGTCTGCAAATAGTAATTGCACATGATTTCTGCTCGTGCCTACTTATAGCTCTAACTGACACTTGGGTTGGGAATGGAACATGACATTTGCAGCTTAAGCGATATGCACCTCCATGAATCACAAAATAAATTTCTGGATATCTGCATGCATTCTGAGTTTCCGGAGGGGGTTAAAGGGGGGAAATTGATTCCCCCCCCCTCTTTCTACGCTAATTATATAGGTTTATTGAGCATTCGCTGATAAGTTGTTATTAGACTAAGAGGAAGAAGTTGTTGATTATTGACGAATTTTCAGTAATTAACGATAATAAGTTGTGTTGTTTCAGGTTTCAATTTCACTCTTTAATTAAATCTATTGATTTGCCCATTTAAAATATCGCATCCGCAGACAACTAACAATTCCTTACAAATTACAAAGTATTTATAAAACTTCGATTCAGTTATCACTTTTTATACTTTTGAATGGAATCAAAAGGAACAATGAAAGATTAACTTTTTTATTTGATTCCTAAAGGGCTAAATGGCCGGTTACCAAGGGAAAACCAGTTAGAAATTAAAAGACTGTTCAGTTTCCACATTCAAAATTGAAGGAGAAGTCAAAAGAAGAAGTAGAAAAGAAGAAGAAGAAAACGAGTCTAAACTATCAGGCTGTATAAACTATACAAAATGCCAACAAGATGTTAAAAAAATACACACAAAAATTACACCTTTGGCTTATTTTCGAAAAAGGAGGGAGCCCCCCCCTAATGTCTACCTGGCTATTATAACTCAGCCATCGGCTCCATAAAACACGAAAAGGTGAATTAAAAGAAATAAAATATAAAAATAAATTCTATGAGATGAATTTAAAAAGAAATAAGTCTTTTCAACTGAACGTAAGGAGTAACATAAAAACTTAAGACGATAAAAATCATTCATTGCAGGCATTATTTCCCCCTTCCAATGTTTTTAGTGCTTTTAAAAAGCTGTTAATTCTCATTCAGCGGCCCTTGTGTTACAGTTGTTGTTTTTAAATAATTCGGACAAAAAGTCAATCTTTGGCATAAAGAGTAAGGTGTTGAGGAGTGTGAAACTTCCCGTATACACTGAATAATTTATGCCCATTTTATGTTTTATTGCTGTTCCTTACTTTCAATTGAAAAATCTTTTATTATTTAATTTGTTATCATTTTCAAATCAAGCCAAGGCCAAGCCCATACAGGATGTGGGGTAGGCTAACGACTCCACAAGCCCCTAATTTCTTCTTGTTGAACTGAATATAACAGATATTGTATATTGATTGATAGTGTCCTCTTTTCGGTTTTTCTGCTTAAAATTCAAGTATTGGATTGTAATCCAAATTATGGGGAAAATTTGAATATTTGGTCAAGATTTTTTTTAAAAATTGTCCAAAAGTCAGATAACAGTATCTGTATAGCCGACACTACACGCCAGGGTTCGGGGCGAGTGTTGCACTCTATACCCTGGGGGTTTGTACGGAAGGGGTGGTCGTATAAACTTTGTAGGAGGCTCATTTGATTGGAAATTGGAGGTTCTAGTTCCCTTTTCTGCCGCAGTTGTCTTTCTATTGAAGATCCTCCCACGATGGTGTTCTGCGTCACCATGCAATTTAACCCATTTCTGGGCGATGGTTTGTAACTCATGAAAAGTCTGGACACATCGTCGTGCCCTGTTGAGTGCACATTTGAGGGGCCTTCCTGCTCCTCCAACTGTATTTATGGCCCCGGGCGAGGGTGCCCCAGTTTCTATTATGGATCCCTGGGGACAAGGTCCCCCTTGGTCCCCTTTGCCCTACATATCTGTAGGATGTACTCCTATTGCCACCTGGGGATACGCTGAGTGACTTGGGCGAGGCCCCTAAAGAGCAGTAGACTCATAAAATTGTTTTTTTTTGGGGGGGAGGTAAAAAAATTAGGGGTAAATATCTTAAAATATGTTTGGAAAAGGCTTATGTGGTGAATTCCTTTACATTATGTGGTGGCAAAATTACATATGAAAGAATGGGTTGTTAAAAATCACTAAAATGATTTGACAAAAACCATGCCCATAGAGTGGGAACCTAATGAAAAAAAATTACAAAAAGAGACAATTTCAACACTAGTATATCAATAAAATGAGACGACACAGGCGGCCAACAACTTGATAATGCGCACGAGCACTTAAAAATTTTGTAGAAACAGTATTTTTTTAATGGGGAACGTTAGCTATTAATATGAAAGCCTTATGATAAAATTTGAACTTTGCGTGCAGAATGGGGGGGGTCAAAATTTTCATTTTGAAAACCAGGCATAGAGATGAGGAGGGGGAGGATTGTCGCATGAAATTTTATTTTTGGACAGATAGAAACCCCTGGAAATATTCTAAGGACTCCGATTCCTTTGATGTATCTATTTGTATCAAAATTTCGGTTTTTAGAGTTTTGGTTACTATTCAGCCGGGTAGCTCTTTACTTAGAGTTCATTACCATAAACTCGTCTCATACGGTAACAAAAAATCCTTGGTAACAGTCTTAAATGGTAACAAAACTCAATGGTAACTGTCTCATATGGTAACAGAAAATCCATGGTAACAGTCTCATATGGTAACAAAAAATCCATGGTAACAGCCTCACATAATAACAGAAAATAAAGCTCGTCAAAACTAATTTAGTATTATAGGGGGTGTTATCGAGGAAATGGGCCTATGTGACCAGAACTTCGATTCAATTTGTGAGTCCACTCCATGGCATTAATAGCTTAATACCTGCTTTAAACTCATTTCAGCACCAAAGGACCTAAGGTTGACACAGCTACGCTCGCTCCGCTCCATTCCAATCTCATCAAAACTTCACTATACACCTTTTCACATGAAGTTCCAATTTCCCTTAATCTTATTATTATCACATCTACCCATTAGCTACGACCTGATTTTTGCTTGGCCCCATTCGGAAGGCTAAAAAGAGTATTTCTCTCAATCTATAATCCTTCATCCGAAAGACGATGTCTAGTCATGTTAATCTTTCCTTCATGTTCCCTAGAGAGTATAATCGAACCAAGTTTTCCAAACACCTTATTGGTTGGTATGCGGAGGGGTGCCTTAAGCTATTATTAGACAATACCCTGGAAAACTAGGAAATAATACAAATTTTACGGGCTTGAAATAATATACTTTTACCCCAGGGAATTTTAGCGAGATTGGACAGATGAGTGGTTTGGCAAAGACCGATTGGAGTTGGGCGCCGCTCTTCGCCGATCTGGATAACGACGGCTGGAAAGATTTACTGGTTACCAACGGCTATTTCAAGGACCTGACGGATCTGGATTATATTTCTTATCGGCGGCAGCGCTCTCTTTTTGTGAGCCGGGAACAAAAAGATAGTTTGTATTTGAAACTACTGGCGGATATGCCGGGCGTCCAATTGCCTAACTATCTGTTCCGCAATGAAGCAGATCTCACTTTTTCCGATCATTCCAAACAATGGGGTTTCGACCGTCCTTCTTACTCCAATGGCGCCGCTTTTGCCGATTTGGATCGAGACGGCGATTTGGATCTGGTCGTTAATAATATTAATCAAAAGGCTTTTATCTATCAGAACAGGCTACGCGAGCAAAAGCCGGAACAATCTAATTATTTAGGCCTTCAACTTCAGGGAAGCGAACAAAATCCCGCCGGTATCGGCGCAAAAATCAGCGTTTATACGCAGAACGGCCTTCAGTATTACGAGCATTTCCCCAGCCGGGGTTATTTATCTCAACTAAGCGCTCGGCCGCATTTTGGTTTGGGGGAATTGGAAAGAATCGATTCTTTAATCGTCCTTTGGCCAGATGGGGAAGAACAAAAACTTCAGGACCTGGCCGTCAATCAAACGATCGACCTTGATTATCGGGAGGCGACGACGGAGCGAGCAATGGAGACGGTCGCCGCTACTGCAAAGCCGCTTTTTCGAGAAATCAGTAAAGCGCTAAATCTGGACTACCGTTGTAAAAAAGAGCCGGAAAGTCGGAAGCTGAACAATATTTTATTGTTTGTTCATATTTTTAGTTGCATCAGACAACAAGTAAGGACCATAAGGAAGATCATGATATTTCTATCTCTGCCTTCCCCCAAAGTACTGGCCACCAGTGATAAAACTTCCAAACATCTACGACAAAAACCTTTTTTTTATGGCTAAGGTCACCTAGCTACTTTGATTAGAACTGACAAGTGAAATAAGTAACAACAAGAGCGCGGTTGCTATGTTTCAAATGCTCAGAAAGCTTAATTTTGGGATTTGGACTACTGTCTATGTGATAAAACTATCAGGATGTATTTATGTACTTTTTGTCCACGACGAACAATAACATGGTATTATTTACGTTAATACGGCCGAGCAAATTTCAGTTTTAGAAAAAAAAGAATGGTATGTCCTGATGCCAAATAAGCAGGTAACAATAAGCAGTCTTGAATCTCCACCAGCGTCAGGTTTTGACTATCTTCAAAGCAATTAACAAAATTATTGCCATCGTAAAAGTAGAATAAGAGACTTGTAGTAACTTAACTTTGGAAACTCGACAGGATCAGTGTTGCCACCCTGGCCTGGAAAAATTCACTAAATCTGAGAGGGAAAATTTACTAAATCGTATCTGTTTGCACGCGCACCTTCAAGTATCGATCTATGCTATAGGATGATAATCAATAGGATTTTCGCATTCTTTTTCCCTTTTCTTCTTTTTTTCTTTTTTCCTTTTTTCTCTGTCTATTTCTATTTTCTTTCATTTTCATGCAAATAAACCTACTGCTGTACCAGCCAGTTTATATGGAAAAAGTGTTCGTAAGAACTTCAGAGGGGACTAATTCCAATGTATATTGAAAGTTCTGGTGCTTTTTCTAAGAGTCAAAAGTGTTTTAAGGGGTCTTTCTTCTCCGTACCCACCCCTCAGCAGCGTCCAGGCAAGGGAAATGATTCTCCTTTCCATTTACTAGCTTTAGCGACAAACTTTGACCTGGAAGTCTGGACGCAACATTAGCTTCGAAATACAAGTCCGTAAGCACCGACGCCAAGTCACCATAAGAACTGTTCTATCTTATGCAGACGCATTCCAGAACAAAGGTCAGATATAATCAAGAGTATCAGTCCAAAATTAATTTGATAATTTTAGTAGCAAAAACTAGAATGGCCCATTGTACGGCCCGAAAATACGTGTCTCAACATACAATAATGAATGAAAATATCCTGGAGTATTATCTACCTTGTGCAAGATGTAATCTTAATTTTACACTATAATTAAAAAAAGATGGCCGTGAGAAAGCATACTGCAATCGAAACGATTTAAAGTAATTAAACAACAGCAGCTAAAAAAAATACAAGTTATTTCCTTCGGGGAGTATCTTCTCATCTATATTCCAACGAGGCATAATTTTATCTGTCTCCTTTTTGTCACTTTCATCACCAATTACGTCCAAAAAGTGAGGAGAAGGCGAAGAGACTGTTCTAAAATAGCTTAAAGCTCAAAACCCACAATATTGTCTTGAAGCTCAAAGCTAGGTTAAATTTTAATAATTTTTCGAAATAGGCCTTGAAGTTTTTGGAACTTGCTCTCTTCTCGTAATCTGAAGGTCAGACTCGGGCGCACTTAAAAACTTACCAATTTTTGAATGGAAGGGTCCAGATTGGTTGTTAATGACCTCTGTGGCCCAAAAAGCAGCAGCTTCAAGTTGATTATGAACCTTCTCTTCATTTCCGTCAATTGGATATGATCCACTATGGTGACCATCAATAATAAGTGCTACAAAATAAATAAACTATTTAAAACCAGGGTTAATTGACGACTCAGAAAGAACATAAAAGATGACTTTTCCCGTTGTTAGGCCCGTTTAAAAGATTTGTCGAGTGAATCTAGGGGGTTGGGTAAAACAAATATGTCATTTTCGGACATTTTTACAATAATTCATCATAATTGAGGGATCGCAAACCCAGAAACCTCCACTGTCGTGCCTGGTTTTGGTTGCCCTGAATTTTTTTTTTATGTTAAAATTAATAAACTGTTAAATGATGAGGTTTAAGCAGAGGCTGAAGAAGGACGGTAAGCTTCTGATTTGAGGTCAAAAAATTTCACGGAGAAAAAAGTTTGATGTTGCTAAAGCAGTACCCTTCCAACCCAAATATTTAGATATACTTATTTGCAAGTTGTAACCCAATGCACTGAAATGATACCACTTTAAAGTTTAGGAGTTTTCAAAAGTGTAATTACATCCTTGAATTATTCGTACATGCTGATGAATTGTAGATGCAGATTAAAGGCTCAAATGATAGAAAACACCTTCAATTGAGGTTCTCAGACGACTATTACGAAACTGATCGTCCGAAGATATTAAGAGAAAAGTTCATTTTTTTGGCACATATTCATATTACCAAAAGAGTGGAAAAGGAAAAAAAAGAAAAACAGGGCACCAGAAAAAGTCTTGGTGGGCCCAGGCCCCCCAGGATCTGCCAGTGATATTTTCATCTGCAACTTTTCCTTTCTTCCCAAGACGCAGACGATTAACCAAAAAATAAATATTTTAAAAACACTTTCTATAAAAAGATATTTTCCTGTATATTCCCTGATCGGTTTATTTAGTATTTATTTTTCTTCAATGATGCGTTGCCGTTTATTCAACACAAAACCAAAAAGAAAAAGAGATATCGTTTTTCTATACTTTCGTGCAAAAATCATGATTTAATTCCTTTGACATCGTTCAACATGCGACAACGTTGTAGACAAAGTTACGCTTCTTGATTAAAAGTTCGCCGGTTCACTCCCCCTTGCTGCAAGGATTTTCACCAGAAAAATGTTACCATTTAACAATTGCCAAAGATAGTCCTTTTTTCCCAATCACCTAGGGCCAAACGACAAGCAGTTCATCCTTGAATAGGGTGAAAGGAGGTCGTTCTTGGAAAGGTGTAAAGAGGGAGGATTTGAATCAATGGGAATAGAGGAGGATCTGCGCAGCAGTGGAGGCCTCTGGCAGCTTGGTGCAGCAGTGAGTTGTTAGTAGCTGTAGTGGTTATAGTAGTATTTTTCACAAAATTTTGTAAGGTGACGATATAATTGATTATTAATAAAGCTTATGTCAGAATCAAGAAGGACTGTTTCTTCTTGTTTTTATTCTTGCAGCCAGATCAGGCCCCCCCCCCGCCCACATTTGTCTGCTGAGATTCAGATGCATCTATAAATGACTTTGTGAAAAAGAAAAATATACCTATGTGGCTGCAAAAGAAGTACACATTTTTCGGCTAATTTAATGAAAACAATATTCAATTATATTTTTTTGACAAGCGTTTAATTAACGCTTGTAGTATTTACGAAACTATTTTAATGCCAAATAACATTTAAGTTTTTTTCAGTATGGTTTTGTGAATTACGCGCTGGAACAACTCGTCGTTCGCAATTTTGGTATTCCAACGTGGGAGCTGATTAAGTAAGATTTTTAGGTTTTTCTCGATACTTTTTTTATGTTTTGCTTGTTCAAACAGCCAAAGTGCTTGAAAATATAATTTTTGAGCTAATCCGGAAAAACATCTTAGGCCAATTTTTAGGTCCTATTTTTAAGAGAAAGACATTTTGGAACATTTTGGCACTTTGAGCTCCCTCTTGGTCAAAGTACTTTTGACTCTATGCTTCAATCTGATCAAATACATAAAAAATTATTTAATTGAAAAAAAAAAAATTCAACTAAAAGTCAGGAGCAAATTAAATCTTAAAATGAATAGGAATTATTTCGCATTGAGGGTAGCTGCCCTTGTTATAATCCTAAGTGTTTACGCTGAAGTTCTGTAAAAATACTTCTCATTAAAATTTAACGAGCCTTGTGATTGGGTGCTGTTTCTTAAAGAAGCATGGCAAAAAGTCAAACTTTAACGTAAAGAGCGAGGGTTGAGGAAGAGTCACCCCCCTCATCCACGGAATAATGTATGTTTATTTTAAGTTTTAATGTTTCTTCTCACTTTCAGTTGAAAAGACCTGTAATTTTTATTTAATTGACATCACTGTAGCTTCCAATATTCTGATCCTAGTCTGCCGAATTATCTTCCTATCTTTTCAAACTTTCTTCAACTATCAAAAATACCCTTGACCTTTGTTACTCAAATTTTAATATCGTCTGTGTATCCACCATTTAATAGTGCTACTTGAGTAAGTGAAGCTATCCACCTGACCAATCATCGTGTTACCCAGCATTCCCAGTCAAGGTGACTTAGCCTTCCTAACACTGACTTTCAAATTTATTCTTGCGCCCTGAACTCTCAAAACCTCGAAAGATCATTCATATTGCTAACGTTTTTATCTAAGACACATAAATCATCAGCATAATCTAAGTTTACGAGACTTGTACTTTACACTCAGATTTCATGCTCAGCTCTAGCTATTTCCGTAGAGATAGAACGCAACTTTGCTCAGCTCCAGGTTCAATATGAAACCAGCTACTAACCTTATTTCCTACCTTAGCCATAGCAATATTGTTCTCATAAACCGTACTTATCATTTTAATGTATTTATATGGTATATACTGCAATGAAATGGCCTTTGTTAAACCTCCTCTATCGGCCGGATCAAACGCTTGCTCATAATCTATAAAATTAAGGACTAAAGGTGTTTCATGTCTAAAGCGCTTCTGAATTATTAATCTTAGAGTGGAAATTTGGTAAAAGGGCAGAAAATTTTCTGCCCTTTCTAAAACCGCACTGTTCTTCTCTAAAATTTGGTCTACATCATCTCTAAGTATAAAAAATTTCATCATACTAAGTAATTTGTGCTACCTACAGAAACCAGGCTAATACCTCTACCGGGTTGGGGGCCGACCATTGGGAACCGCTTAGGCTGGATCCTCATGGAAAGTCCAACCGTTGTCTGGTTCGCCTTCGTGTTCTCACGAGGCGCACAGGCAGAAACCCTTGTCTCCATTTTGTTTTTCATGCTCTGGATGCTGCATTACCTCAGGCGAACCTGTTGGTACCCCTTCCGCTTGCGAACAAAGGGAAAGCCAATGCCTCTGGCCGTCGTCTTCAGCGGCATTGCCTTTAATTGTTTGAATGCAACCATCAATGCTTCCTGGATTGGCCAGCTCCACGGCCACGAGCCTTCGTGGTTGAGGAGCTTCCCCTTTATCCTCGGTTGCATGCTCTTTTTCCTGGGGATGACGCTCAACATCCTCGCTGATCGAAAACTGCTCAGCCTGCGCAACCCCAATGAAACCGATTACAAAATCCCAAAGGGCTTTCTTTTTCAAGCGGTTTCCTGCCCTCATTATCTTGGAGAGATCATTCAATGGTTGGGATGGGCCTGTTTGACCTGGTCCGCTGCCGGCTTGGTTTTCGCCTTGTATACGGTGGCAAATCTCTTACCCCGGGCGTTGACCATCCACCGCTGGTACCAAAGTACCTTCTCCGATTACCCGAAAAACCGCAAAGCCCTGTTGCCCGGTCTGCTCTAACGCCAAAAGGCCGGTCGGCTCAGAAGAGGCGACCGGCCTTTTTAGCAATGACCTGAAGCTATTCACTTTCTAGCCATTCCAATTCACCATAGGCATCCAATTGAAGCGTGAAGGTCCGAATTTCTTTTTGCAAAAACAATTGATTGTCGCCAAAACTGGCATTTCTGATACGTCCTCTTAACAACCTGTGTGGGCATAGTGTGTTTCAATGTGGTTTCACACAATTCCATACAGTTCCAATATTTCTCAAAATTTTTATCTTAAAGCCCTTAGATTTAGTAGCGGCAGTAGTAGTAGTAGCAGTAGAATTAATAGTAGCAGCCTTAGCCTTTGTGGTGGTTAGTAGTATTAGAAGTAGTAATAATAGTAGCAATAGTAGTAGTATGTGTAGAAGGAGTAGCAATAGGGTACATATATTTTCTTTTGGTTAGTTTAACATCCCTTACAACAATTCTTGTTAGTTTCAGCTTCACACACAAAGCTGTTCTTAAAATATTGCTGATATGTCCTTTTGACAACCTGAATACAAACAGCTTGTTGTGATTAAGTTCTCCTCCCCCCTCCATACAAAAATTTCTTTGAAAGTTCACCTTCATAGCCTTAGGCATAATTGCAGCAGTAGTCATAGCTGTACTATTTGTATTACTACTGGTAATATTAATAGCAATAGCGGAAGTACTAGTAACAGCAGCACTGTTAACTTATTGTCTGTACAAGCAGGTGCAAAAGATTTAGTAATTGAAGTAATAGTAGTAGTAGTAGCAGTAGAAGTTGTAGTAATAAACAATGAGTGATCTATATTTATAATCATCTGACAAAAAGGCAATATGTTCACGATAGAGGTAATTTTTCAAAAAAACTGCAATGGAAAACAAGGGACAGTGAGAATCCATATATAGAAGCCTGTCGCGTGCCGTGCCTAGTTTCAAATAAATGAGTTAAATGGGACACAAAATATTGTCTACCGCGGTGCGCGCTTATATAGGGTGTTGAGCCCCGAAACCATCGGGTGTAATCCTGTGTGGCCATGCTGGGCCTTAAGCCACACAGTAGCGCTGAATCACCTGACGCATAATATCTGCTGCAGGTTCAATGTGCGCACGTGGCAAGAATTCGTTGGGTTGATGGGCTTGGTCAATACTGCCTGGTCCGAAGATCGCGGTCTCCATTCCTAAGATTTGCAAAAAATGTCCTTCGGTACCAAAGGCCACAGTACCTGGCGCGTTCCCTGAGTGTTGCGCCAACGTCTGCACTAAGTCGCCGTTCATGTCGGATTCAAACGGTGGAATCGGTGGATAGTGGGTGGAGAACTCCAACTGCGTACCACACTGGGCGGTGGCCTGTTGGATACGGTGGGTCAACTCCGCCAAGGTGGCGTCGGTGTCCATACCTGGTAATAGCCTTAGATCTAGCTGCAGTTCAGCATGGGCGCAGATTCTGTTCGGGCTGTCACCGGCATGCATACATCCTAGGTTCATCGTTGGCACGGTCACTTCAAAAGCTGGGTTTTGATGTTGCACCGCCAACTCTTCGCGATATTGAATCAGCGAACCCATAACCCGGTACATTGAGTCCAAGGCGTTACAACCTAAATCTGGGTTAGAAGAGTGACCCGAAGCGCCTGCTAGTTTGACCGTCATAAAGGCGATGCCCTTATGCGCATAGATGGGGGTTAGCCCGGTAGGTTCCCCAATAATGGCGTAATCTGCTTTGGGCTTATCTTGCTCTTGTAAGTATCTGGCACCTGCCATGGAAGATTCTTCGTCCACGGCTGGACTGCTGCGCGCGAAAATCGCCGAAAACGGTGTCCGTGAGCCGATCCCCATCCGCGAGATTCCTCTGCAAGCGAAGTTCTCCCTCGGGCCATTCGATCTTGAACTGGTCAATGTCGCCCACTCGATTCCTGAGCCCAACGGAGTGGTCATCCGAACGCAGGCGGGATCGGTGTTTCACACCGGAGATTGGAAAATCGACCCGAAGCCTGTCATCGGTCCTCCGACGGACGCAGCGCGCATAAGACAACTGAAAGACGAAGGCGTTGATGCCATCGTTTGCGATTCCACCAACGCCATGCGCGACGGTGTGTCGCCCTCGGAAACCGAAATCAGCGAAAGCCTCGCCAACATCATCAGAGCTTCAGAGGGAAGGGTGGCTGTCACCACCTTCTCGTCCAATGTCGGGCGCATACGGTCAGTTGCAGAAGCCGCCCGTGACGCCGGCCGCAAGGTGATGTTGCTCGGAAGTTCGATCAAGAGGGTCGTCGATGTGGCGACCGATCTTGGCTACATGGAAGGCCTGCCCCCTTTCATCGACGAGGACGAGTTTTCCTCTTTTCCACGCCGCGAGCTGGTCATCATCCTGACGGGAAGCCAGGGCGAGTCGCGTGCTGCGCTGGCCAAACTGTCGCGTGACGAGATGCGCAATATTGCACTCGGCGCCGGCGACACGGTGGTGTTCTCATCCCGAACCATCCCGGGCAATGAAAAACCCATTCTCGATATCAAGAACGGCCTGATCGAACAGGGCGTGCACATTGTCACCGACCAGGAAGCGCTGGTCCATGTTTCTGGTAGATGCAGTGGATATATTAAAATTAGAAAAAATAAGACTCAGAGTTTTTTTCATAGTTGAAAAACCTTCAAATATTATGTTAATTAAAAATCCAATATTTAAAACAAAAGGGCAAAACCGTGAACACAAAAACCTGACGTAATCAGAACGTTCAAGCAGTACGTGATGACGTGTGGCGGCACGTGTATAGAACCGGGAATTTAGTAGTGGATACGTGGAGCCAAAAAAGTATGCGTTGTGTAGATCTATGGCTTGTCGGACTGTGTGATACGATTAAGCCATCTATACTGTCATTTGTAGATCAGAACTGTTGCCTTGTCTATATAGCAAAGTCGATATAATACGGCGTGCCATTCTGCCCAAAAACGAATAAACAGTCGACTCTCAAAGGATTTATTGTTTCTTTTTAGCCTAAAACTTAAGCACCGGGTTGTCACCAAATTTTTCAGCCAGCTAAAATGTGTCTAAAAAAGTCATTGTTACAGGAATGTTTTTAGTCAGAGACCTTGCTTAAAGCATGGTTTTTAAAGAGTACGAAATTTATTCCCATAGACAAGGCTTTTTCTACTTCATTGTAAAAATACAGCTGTATTTATGGAATAAAATTTCGAATGTAATTGTTTTGAAATAAAAACTTAAATCTCTTCAACTTGGGTAGTATAGTATCGAATGCTGAATGAAGATAATTTAGGTCAGAAGGAAAACCAAACAGCAGTTTTAAATTGCTAGCGTGAAGAGAGAGACATAAGCAAATCCACTACTAATATTAAAATTAAAGCGATTTAGGTCATTCTAAAACCGACGGGGGGCTGGTTCCATAAGAACCATATGTCCCCTACGCTAACTTAGAATGCCTGCCCCTGGGTCCTGGGGGTTGTATTGACACCATGGTTTTTCTTATCTGACCTTTGAACTATCTTTTTATTAAAATGACTATCTCGAAAATGTTATTGGATGGGTTTGGAGGGAAAAGGTGTGAGGGGGTGGGGACTAGTGAGTCTTTGAGTCTTTGGATCTCATTTGACTCATAAATAGTGAACTAGAACTTTCAATTTCCAATCAAATGAACCCTCTGTGAATTTTATATGAGCATCCCTTTTATAAGAACCATATATAACCCCAGGGCCTAAATTACAATACCTGCCCTGGCCCTTGGGAGTTATGTTGACTCCAGATTTTTTGTTATACAATTTTTGAACCATTTTTAAAAAATGGCTATCTCAAACTTCTCATCGATTTGGGTTTGAGGGAAAAGGGCGTGGAGAGAGGGGTTCTAGCTGCCCTACGACATTTTTTGAATTATGAAAAGTAAACTAGAACTTCCAATTTCCAATCAAATGGGCCCTGTCTGAAGCTTATAAACGCATCCCTTCCATAATAACCATATAATCCCCAGGACATAACTTATAACGCCTGCTCTCGGGACTTGGGGGGTTGTTTCGACACCAGTTTTCTCATATGATCTTTGAACTATATCTAACAAAATAGCTATCTCATAATTTTTATCGGATACATTTTGGAAAAAAAGGCTGTTCGCCCTCCAATTACCTTTGACTCTTAAAAAGGGCACTAGAATTTCCAATTTCCAATCGACTGAGACCCCCCCGGCTAAATTTTTTCCTCCTGGTATCTTAAGCATGATGAAGGTGTCAAATCTTACAAGAATTAGAAGCACGAAGCAGGATGGAAAAGGGGTGGGATTACTTGCCCTCTGTAGCCTGGGACAGATTAGGATAAAGTAAAGAGAACTGATGTCTTATTGCCATCGATTGGTTACTTCTCTGTCTTACCGTTTATGTTAACATGCGCGTGGTTGAAGATGTTATTTCTAGTTATCTGAACCTCTTCCTTCTAGCACATGGCTGAGTAAATGTTTGCTGACATCTACTTTAGTTTGTATGTCAGACAGTTGATGTTAAGGTCGAAAAATAAGATTAAGTGACAGGTTGACATTATTATGATATGCGCTGGTTTCTGCAAATCTTTGTCGTGATTAGCTTAATAACTGTATTAGTTTCAGTTACTTTGCAACCAATAGGAACGGGAGAAAATTAGTTTTACAATGCAATACATACCCAAGCAGTACGAGGTTTTTATTAAGGTCTATTAGAAACGTGAAAAAGCAATTGATTCTGCTGTGTGGAAGTCACATATTTCTGATAAACCTTTAGAACAATCTAATAGTGCTTGGCTAAAACGATTTTTTCCGATCCTCGCTACGGACTGTTCGCTTTTTTTTTTCAAGTATATTGTCCGACAAGCTTTGCTAGTTGTGAAAATAAAATTTCGGTCGAAGGATATTGTGTCTCAGAGCTCTTATTTTAAATCCTTTAAAACTAAAACGCAGCTTGCGTAGCTGCGTTTGCCTCAGGTGGCTTGGTGTTGCAGTGAGTTTTTATTAATAGTAGTAGCCTCATCACTCCTAAGACATTTTCCAGATATTTCCTTGTTAAAAATCATGCATAAATCTATTTATTTATGTTTTCCAAAGCCATCCGTCCGTGATACACCCAGTCAATTCTTATCACCGACTCATACTATAGCCCTTTGGCACCCTCTGACAATCCTTCATCATTCATAAGACATTTTCCGAGTGTTTTCTTGTTAAAAATCATGCATTAAATCCATTTGTTCATGTTTTTGCAAGCCAACCCTCCATGATATATAATGACATTTTCTGGAAATTTTAAAGACATTTTCTGGAAATTTTGAATATAAAAAGTATGATTTAAATCCAATGTTTAACGCTTTTGCGACCCAACTCTCCGTGATACACCATGTTAATTCACGCCAACATGTCACACTATTACTGCCCCTTTGGCACCCTCTAGCACCCAATCATCATTCCTGGGACACTTTCCAGACATATTTCTGTTAAAAATCATACATTAAATCCATTAGTTCATGTTTTGCAAATCATCCCCGGCATGATACACTATCTCACTTCACGCCACCGTGTCACACTATGACTGGTCCTCTAGCACCCTTTAGCACCCCTCGTCGTTCCTAAGGCACTTTCCAGATATATCCTTGTTAAAAATCATGCATTAAATCCTTTTGTTTCTGTTTTCCCAAGCCATCCCTCTTTGATACACCAAGTCAATTCACACCACCAACTCATACTATTACTGGCTATTTTATACCCTCTGGCAATCCCTAATCATTCTTAAGACATTTTCCAGACATTTTTTGCTAAAAACCATGTTTGAAATCCTCCCTCCGGAAAATTCCCTTTACAATTCAAACATTGCTGAAGATAACTCCCGTTACATTTTTTTTCGGACAACCTCACCTGGAAAATTCTCCTTATTATACTTTCGTTTGAGAGAAACTTTAATTTCTGTTAGTTTTCAAGTCACTTCGGAAATCCCTTCCTCCCTGGAAAGTATTTCCTGAAAATCTCATCAGCCCTAGTGGAAAGTTGCTCCTGCGAAACATTCCCCGCGAAGAATTTCTCCCACCGAAAGCTACCCCCCCCCAGCGGATAAACCCTGCTAACAATTCTAACCCTGCTAAAAATTCCTAAAACATCCCTATATTTAAAATTGAGTTGACAAAGACTAAGCAAGACAATTAAAAAGAATTTTGTACAGGAATTCTGCCAAATTCCATCGGTGTAAAAAATTTACCCCTGGAAAGTTCATCCCACTCTCCGGAAACTTCCCTCAACAGAGAAAATTCTCATTGGAAAATCCACACGAACTGAAATCCCCCCCCCCAAAAAAAATCTCTATACTTCCCAATAACGAATATCGTATGTGAGCAATGGGCAAAGTGTTTAACTTATAGCCCTTTCTTTAGGAACTATGAAGGTCATTTTATCCCCAAAGGCATAGTTACCAGACGGATGGATATCTCAAAATTGTGGTCGGTTTACTTTGGGGGGAAATGGGTGTGGAAAGGGGGCTAGTTGCTTTCTAGTGTTTTTCGTCACTTAACTAGGTTTCTAGAACTTTACATTTACGATCGAATGATTCCCCCCCCCCTCATCCTCTACAATTGATGGTTCGTCATGATTTCCCCCTCCCCTCAAACCTTTTTTCCTATACCCATCCGATAGAAAGTTTGAGATAGCCATTTTGTCAAAAATAGTTCCTATGTCAGGTAAGAAAAACTCCTGTGTCGACGCAAACCCCTAGGGCCTGGCGAGGTGTTATAAGCTGTGCTCTAGGGGCAAGTACGGTTCTTATGGAAAGGGATACTCGTATAAATTTCAGAGAGAGCTCATTTTATTGGAAATTGAAAGTTCTAGTTTAGTTTTTAAGAGTCAAAAGAGATCTGAAGGCAACTATTCCCCCTCCCCCACGGCCTTTTTCCCCAAATTCATCCGATTAAAGTTTTGAGATAGTAATTTTGTTAAAAATAGTTCAAAGATCCTATAAAAAATTTCGGTGTTAGCACAATCCCCCAGGGCCTGGGGCCTGGCGTAGTAAGTTATGCCCTGGGGGTCTTATGGATGGGATCCTCGTATAAACGTCAGAGAGGGCTCATTTAATTGGAAATTGGAAGTTCTAGTTAACTTTTTAAAAGTCAAAAGAGATGGATGGCAACTAGTGCCCCCACACCCTTTTTCCCTAAATTCATCCGATAAAAATTTTGAGATAGTCATTTTTTAAATAGTTTAAAGGTCAGATACGAAAAACTCTGGTGTCGACACAGCCCCACAGGGCTTGGGGGACAGGTGTTTTAACTTATATCCTGGGGGTGTATATGGTTCTTTTGAAAGGTATGCTCACAAAAACCTCAGAGAGGGTTCATTTGATTGGAAATTGAAACTTCTAATTTACTTTTAAAACAGTTCGTGGTAACGAACTGTAAGTAAGAGAACAGGAGATCCTCGACAAATTTTCTATTGTCGGGAATTTAGGAAAGAAAACGCTAAAAAAAGAATGACGAATAGCCGCCCTCCGCTGAATACCCGCCGAAAACTAATCCGGAATAAAGTGTCAAGCCAGAGCAAAGGATGTCAAATTTGCGAAGTGTATGGATAAATCCTTAAAAAAATACACTGGTTAGAAGATCAATGTGACTCTTAAGTAAAGGTAATATAAGTTTTAAGGAATTAATTGACCATACTTGGTTAATGATTATTTGATGCGTGGAATTAAAATTGAAACTTCTTATAGATTTTGCATAGGAGGAATTTGATCATCCTCTTTACGGCCCAGACTTTGACTGAGTGGCTTGCATCTTCTTTTAAATATGAAATCATTTCTAAGCGAACAGAACATCGACAAAGGCGATGAGATAAAAGAATCTGTCAATACATAGTTTTAATCAAAGGCCGTATCTGTCTATGATGAGGTGTTGAAAAACTAGTGCTTCGTTATGATAAGCATTTAATAATGGTACTAAGTGTGTTGAAAGAAAGGTTACTATTTGCCCTTAATTTTTTTTTTTTTTTTTTAAGATTTATATATCTATTTTAAAATATGTATTGGATTTTTGTATTGACTCTTTGTATTTCTGGATGTCCCTTATGTATAATTAATTAAGAGATAGCGCCAGTTTCCGGTAAATTTCTCTTTAAGAATCAAAATCTTGAGAGAGAGGGAAAGATGGTGGGGAGGGGATAAAATGAAACGTCAAGAAAGAGTAGGGGCGATCAAAGATCTATAGTCATAGTCGTGTTGAGGAGGGGACAATCACCTTCATACATGTAATAATTTCAGTTCATTTTAAGTTTTAATGTTATTCCTTACTTTCAGTTAAGAAAAAACTTGTTTTTTAATTTAATCTCTTCCAAGAAACGGGCCGAACTTGTTTTTATTCAAATCGACAGAGGACTTTTTTGATCAGTCGAGACAAAATCAGCTACTGGACTTGGGATTTATGATTGTCCCCCAGAAAAAGACAAAAAGTTTCTGGGCGACTCATTTTTGCTGTATCAATTCGTGATCCACAAAAATGAGCCCGAAGTTACTTTCGCCTTCGAAAAGGTGAAACTTAGAGGAGATGCAGACAGGGAATGGTAAACCGCAATGAGGACTAAATATTTTAAAAACAATTTGGCTGTGTACTGTCATGAATGGCAACTTCTCGTAAATCGTAGAGCTTATTATGATAAAAAAAAATTAAGAAGAAATATCCGGGAAGCAATTAACACTTAATGCTATGCAAACTTATCCGGTGGTATCAAACGGGGGGGGGGCGAAGGACCCTGCTAGATTTTGAAACTTCATTTTTGGGATTATTTTCATTGAACAAATGAAAAATCCCCCCCCCCCCTCCCCCAGATTCTGAGAAGCAAATTTTGCTCTCTAACCCTAAAATCTTATGACTTGACCTCACTGAGTTTGTTTGATAGAATTCTCATATTTACCTGTGAACTTTGAACTTTTTCCTGGGATTTATTCGTGCATTCAAGAAGAAAGCAACGCTTGGCCATGTTTAAATATTTGGATCTTTTCCCGAACTAATAAAATTTAGTCCTCTGGTGTATTGTCTTGTATCAGATTCACGACGCTTCTTGACTACTAAGGTCCCTGCTTCGGCCCTGCAGTGCATTCCTGAAGCATGATTCGATCTCTGGGTCCTGTATTACCAAGCTAAGGTCAAACCCACTGCGCCACCACAGGACTGTTGGCCTCTGGTGTATTCCCTCGGAAAATTCTTTTTAAAAAACTTGCCCTCGCTCTGACATTTCCCTAGAGAAAATTTGTCCTCCATGTAAAGTTGAGCGGGCAAAAGGAAGCTAAGATAAATAGATGAAGAAAAGAAGGTATTTCAAAAATTCTACTTATATTCCAAACTAAATGTAGAACAGATGGTGTGGAATCAAACGGTTCGTGGTCAATGGAACGACTCGAGCCAATAATAGCCAAAAATCTAAAAAAAACGAATTTTGACACAAATAATTCATTAATGAATTGCTTTTTTCTTACGCTGACTCCAAATATATACAGATCATTAAGTTTAATGTTACACATCAAACGCCACACGCCACAGGAAGTTTGCTGGATATTCGAAAAATGGGGAAAACAGCCCCAAAAGTAAGTGATTGAAATGAAAATCACACCATTTGCTTCAGCATATTGGAGAACTCTTTTCCAGAAGTTTGAAGCTCCTACCTACGAAAACGTGGAGTTTTGCAGTTTTTCCCCGAAGAAAGGGCACGGATGCGTGTTTATTTGTTTTTGTTTTTTTAAGTAATTTTAATAGTGATTTTAGGTTCAAAACGGCGGAAATTGGTACTTTGCCACGGCACCATCTCGCGTGTTAATTAAAAACTTTGACTATCTTCCTACTAAAATTTTGATATTAAAAGGGGAGGGGCGTTACAAAACGGGGGTCTTGGGCCCTATTGTGTCTACAATCATATATTTAAATTCCGTGCAAGATTCAGGTTTAGTCAGGTGAAACAAGTACGCATTTTCTAATAAAGTTTACCATATTTTCTTTCAAATTTCTAAGAACAGGCCGATTACATAATATGAACGGAAATAGAATTGCATAATTGCTAAATATAAAATGCAATGACAAAACCTTTTAGCATTTAGAATATGTGGGTTACGTTCCCCTAAAGGCATACTTTTTGAATTTTCATTCATTCTGTGTGAGCTGATTATCTCAAAACTTGGTCCAATAGTTGGGACAGGTTTCTTAAGGATAAAAGGTGGTGGTGGTAGGAGAGGGGAAGGAGGATTGCACCTCCAATCGGATGAGCTCCTTTCCAAGTTTAAACGACCACACCTTCTATATAAAGTAGCAAAAAAAAATTAGATACGAGAGACGCATCCCTCTTACTTAGTTTCTTATTTGTTCAAACTTTTGTTGAATAAATGAACTCCCAACTATGAACACAATGCGTTGACTTTGGTCAGCGTAGCTATCTTTCCTCTGGTATACATTGTTATAAAAACTATCGTTTTAGTTTCCCTTAATACTGGCACAGGTCACACTTTGGTTACAAACTTCGGTTACGGCAAACTATCTGAGCAATCACTTGGCTGAGCTCATGAAATTCTAAGTACATGTTCGTACAGAACCGAGACAGCTGGTGGAAAATCATCCCCAGACTTATCCTAAAAAACACTGAAGCGGGTGATTTCCGCGCGGTCAATGTCGGTATACGGGCTAAAGGCCGTCACGCCGGATACGTCCGCGGGCAATGTCCTGTCGATCATGGATCGTACAGGCAAGCGCTGCCTCGTCGTTACCACAGAGGAGGGGCGGGCTCTCGGTTACGTCTGGCGATCCGATGTGGAGCAGCATGCCCCGGATCAGTCACGTCGAGCAGGGGACCTCTGTAACGGCGCGGCGGTCCGTTTCGCGGCGGAAGATGCCGCGTTGATCGATGTTTATTCCAAAATCGGGGACGGCTTGCCCATCGCGGTGCTCGATTCCGCGGATCGTGTCGTTGGCACGTTCGACGCGGGCGACGTGT
>JAAAKM020073195.1:221318664-221342665 GCA_010016025.2 Alatinidae sp. Z8VKAUB7J3 | reverse complement strand
AATAACTTCTGTTCGTTTTAAGTTTGAATGTCGGTCCTTACTTTCAGTTAAAAAAACATGTTTTTTATATTTAATTTCCAAACGTTTTTGAATTAATGCTGGCTTTCATTTTGGCTCATTCTACATGAATAGTTAAAACATAATTTGCATATTTAATTTTGCTTTTTTATCCCCCCCCCCCCCCTAATAAGGGGGGAATTAATGCCAGGTTTGCTTCTCACTCAATTGGACTATCTGTCTTGGCCTTTTCAATAAAAAAAAAATTCAAGAAAGATTTCTCTAGAGTTCCTGAGCAGTCTCTGAACCATCCGTAAAGAGCGGGGGATTCAGGAGGGGAGTAAAAAGTGAAGCTCTGAGTGACGCTTGTGCTAACTGTAGTAGTAAATATTCTTTTGAAGAATAATATTAGATATATGATATATTATAATAAATAAGGCTAATAGGCCTCCAATAACATACGTAAAATGAAAATCTGAGGTTCTGAGATCTTTTGGATAACCTCAAGTTGTTGCAGTCCTGGCTGACCGACAGTTTAAGAGTTAAGATGTTGCTGCCGTGTTATGATGATTTTCTACACGCCGGATGATGAGCAGTTTCTGTTTACATTTTTACTGTTATTCCACTTGATATTTACTAAAAACGCTGAGAACAACACGTCTTTTTACTTCAGCGATATACACAGTAGACGTTATGGCTTTTCAGGTAAAAATTTTGTAAGCCCACGGTTTTCCTTTAAATTCTTACATTTTTCCCTGTAATTTTTCCCGTTTTGTACTTTTTTATAAATTTATGTCCCATCAAAGTGTCCCATCCGTCCCAACAAAATTTCACCTGCAGAGATTCTGCATAGATCTGTTCCTTCTTTTTCTCTTTATTCCTATCTTTTTTGTATCTCTTTATTTTCACTCTTTAATTTTGAAATTAAGCCACACTAAAAGTTTTAATTAGTCGTATTTTTTATTTTTGTATCTCTTTATTTTCAATCCCTAATTTTAGAATTAAGCCACAGTAAAAGTTTTATTTAGAGCATTAATAAAAATCGTCTTGATTACTTTTGTTATCGGAAAGACTTTCATTGTTTTTACCAGTCATTGCAAGTTTATATTTTTCTGCCATCGGACAAAAAATCATTGTTTATATACGCATGCCCTCCCCCCCCCATCCCAAAATTTTCAAGGCCTTTCTCTTGAAACACTCCCAAGAAGTTCCTTACGACATCCTCTCACTCCATTTAGGACAAGCTGCTTTTTGTTTCGCCCTAGACAGTTGTCCAACATGGACGATTTTGGACAATTTGTCATTTTTCATCCACAGAATTTGTCCTAGCAATTTCAACTTTTCTCTCATTATGGCCCTAGAAAGAGGAATCAGCCCAAAACTTTTTTTTACAGTTTACTGTTTGAGACACGGTCAGTCAGATGGATACACAAAACAGTCTTGAGGCAATTTTCTCTGGATTTCAGCCGATACCCATAAGAATACTCAATCAGAATCGAGTGCGAATTCTGTGTTGCTTACCACGCGACAATTTCTTAGTGCGGCACCAGTCCTCAAGTCACCCGGCAGCGCTGTTAGCTGTCAGTGTTTCGGTTAGGAAAATCCGTGAAAGGTCCGTCCTGATGCCACTACGGGGCTAGTTAGGCTGGATTTTCCTGTCGGAGATAGAAACAGAGAAAGGAACTTTAACGGAGCAAAGACCCCAAACTGTCTCACAGAACCAGAACAGCTCCAACCTTTTGTACCCAGTCTGCCCTCATCAGGGCATTCTTCAGGAGGCTCTCTGAAACGGGGAAGGTCAAAATACTGTTTTTAGATAGTTTAAAGCGATTGGCTGTCTCAGAATTTTCAATCGATACCGAGCCAATTTTCCAAATCAAGTGGAAGGGAGAGTGAAACTGAAAAATGAACCATATAGCAACAAAGGAGGTAAAGATATACTAAAGAATCGTTTCTGTGAATGCTTGAATTATGCAGGCTTTTCTTAGTTTTCGGCAAGATATTTGGACAAACTAAATTTCAGATAGGAGGGGGGTTAAATGGTGTCTGGGGGTTCAAATGATGTCTGGGATGGTTGGTTGCCAGACACCCCCCCCGCCCAATAGTAAATTACGTCGATGATGTGCAGAAGTATGAGAGCCAGCCATATACGGTGGGAGCTGCGATGCCCATAATTCCTGTTACCATGAGTTTCCTATGTTTTTTTAATTACAGTTTAATTTGAACTTATTATTTTCAGAAGTTCAGGTAAACGCCGTCGATAATAAAATCTGAGACCTATAATTGTGTGCTGCTTCATGCCAGACTGCTGGAGCAATCGTTATGTTTATATAGCAGACGCCTCAATTTCCTCAGCATATCAAAAGTACGGTTCATAGTTGTCAATTGGCTATTTTATCCTTGCAAGCAAAAAAAGCAAAAAAAAAACTAACGCAAAATAAGACTCAAGTCCTAAATATTGTCCTTAGGAGGGGTGATCAATAAAAAACAGGAGGTGAAATTACTGTTTGGGACAACCTTTGCTGGATTTCTTGAAACAGGAACGGTGCATCTGTCACAATCTCCCCATTGACTGAAACTAGTCGAAAGCTATACTGTTTAGAGCTTCCGACTATTTTTGATTCACCTCACTTACATTCTTAAGGTTCCTTCAAGTCTTTTTGTGTGAATAAATAATAAATTATTTAAAAAAAAATCAAAACTAATAAATAAATTAAATAAGCAAAACCGTAAAGCATGAACAAACTCCCCGTTTAAATACAGCAGAAAAATCTAAATACTTCAATAATTCGACCCAAAATTGATGTCACTGCAGTTTCCACACATCGCATAAACATCTCCCCCAGCGTTTCTGAATATAAAACACTGAATATATCTGCAGTTAATTACGGCTTTGCATTCCTCGACTTTGTCTGACCACGACCCTATTTTCAAGTCCCGGATGCTGAACCCTAATGACCTGACTTGGGGTGAATTCTCTTTCAAACGAGACAGCTGTTCGTCAAATACTGGCTTCGAAAAATAAGGGTTCTACGGTGTTATAATCCTCACAAATGGTAATTACAAAAATAGATTTAAACATAGAAATTCATTTTAAGTTTTTACAGGTGTTAGAACAAGGAATAGGAATTTAACAACAGTCCTACGTTTCAAATTACTGATTCATCGAGTTATTAGGTGTAAAGGGGCGTATCCTGATGTCACATAGGAGGGGACCCAGCTCATTTCAAGGGAGTAGAGGAAAGGTCTGCCTCCAGGAGGGTCAACTGGCTTGAGCCCCCCCCCCAAAAAAAAAGTGCCAGATTCGTCTATAAGTAACAAATACATATAGGCAAATTTTTGTGGCATTTTTTTGTACACTCACCCCCTTGAAAAATAAATCCTGGATACAGTCTGGAAGGGGTAATCCCACTAAAAAAGTCAATATTTTTTAGAGGAAATAGTTACATGTAATTTCAATTTTTTTAAATTACCCGGTATTCCCGATAATATATATTGATATATATATGTTCGCATAATTTGATTGTGGCTATGGAATTATACGAAACCGTCTGCATAACAATTCAAACAAGTAGAAAAGAGAATAAGTATGTTACCGATATGCATATCGCATGAAGAATAAGATACATACCGGAATCGATTGTATCTGTCTATTTAGCACAGGTGAACAAAATTTGGCTATGTTTGTTGTTCAGCTCTAATTATGTGCATGATGGCTGACGCCACTTTTTCTCGACAGAAAATATCTGGAGTTTTTTATCTTCTTGATTGTATTATCCATGCTCAGTAACGAATCTTCTTGTATTTTTGTGAAGGTGTTGGTTGTTGTGTTTTATTTTCTAAAATGTCTGCAAATGTAATGTAATATACTATATATAAAAATTTCCAACTTTTGAAAACATAGGGAAATTACTGAAGCAAAGAAAATTTATCCAATGTGGTATGTTGAGGACGATGGATGGGGCCATTTTCTCCTGAGGTGCCGCGAGCTATCTCAGGGTAACAGGGCTGTAGGGAAATTTTGATGAGCTACTTCTTGCATTCTGACATCCATTACTCGACTAACGATTGTTACCATTGGGAATTGTGTACCGAAGGCGATGGAAGTGATGCGCAAATGTTGCAAATAGAAGTGCTTAGTATTTGTTTTTGATTTTAATATGTTTGTACTTATGTTGTAATATGTTATACTAGATGTATGCAATTATGACTTTTGTACTGTATATAACCCTCGGGTTTTTCAACACAAATTGAATTATTATTATTATTATTCCTGCCTCCGCGGACTGGCACCCCTTCGGCGTCGTGGATCGCTCCTTCGAACATCCGCTTCGACCGGGACGGCGAACACCCCTAGAAACGCATCCCTAGAAACTCTAGGGTAAGGTCTTCGTACTGAATCCCGTCCGATCCACGCTCCTGACCCACCGAGGCACCTCAATGGCCGAATCCTCCCATCTCCTCCGCGGCACGCTCGATCTGCTCATTCTCAAGTCCCTGTGCTGGGGACCGCGCCACGGCTACGGCGTCGCCGAGTGGATCGAAGCGACCACCGACGACGAACTGGAGATCATGGAAGGCACCGTCTACCCTGCGCTCCATCGCATGGCCAAGCGCGGCTGGATCCGAGCGGAATGGGGCCCGTCGAACAACAACCGGCGCGCCAAGTTCTACGAACTGACCGACGTCGGGCGGGAGCGGCTCGATGCCGAGGTCGCGCGCTGGCACTCCTACAGCCGCGCCATGTCCAAGGTGATCGAGGCCGACGCGGAGGTCGCGCTTACGTGACCACCGACTACGACACGCGGCGACGCTGGGGCCTTCCGGTCTCGCGCACCGACCTCGACGACGAGATCGCCGAGGAGATCGCCTTTCACCTCGAACAGAAGCGTCGACGCTTCGAAGAAAACGGCCTGCCGGAAGCCGACGCTCGAGACGCCGCTCTGCGGCGTTTCGGAAACGTCGCTGCGATCCGCAACGCCTGCCTCGACCTGTCCCACCGAGCGGAGAAACAACGCATGCGTCTACAGATCCTCGAAGACTTCTGGCTCGACGTGAAGCTGTCCCTGAGGGGGCTAACTGCCTCGGTTATTTTTCCTTGAGCCTTCAATACAGCTATTTTTCGTTTTCTTGGAATGGCTGACGTTTCGTCCTTCTTAATTATTGAATCTAATATTTCCAACGCGTCACTATATCTGAAATATAAAGCAACATATTTTCCTGATAAATAAAAACAAGCCAAATTTATGGTCTCTTAGGGAACTAAGTGTATGCCATAGTATCTCAAAAGAATGTAATCTGGTGATTCCCTTGTTATTCAAATGAATTCTTAGATAAAATTGAATGGATCTGAAAGTGTGCCACAAAAGTGATTTATAAGTAACGAAAAATATCTTTTCTAAAAAAAAAATTCTAGAACTGAGAATAGGTCTTGGCATCCCCCCGAAATCCACCCACCCACTTAAATATTCCCCTGGATGATTTTGGATGTTCATTAGAAGGGAGATTGAAAGGTCTACTCACACAATCAAGTCAGAGGTAATACTATAGCGTTGTCTATAGTAAAGAGCCATAAGGGTTCTATGTATTAATTATTTTTTCCCAGAGGCACTTCAACGGAAGGGGTGGTCGTATACACTTTGGAGGGGGCTCATTCGATTGCTAATTGAAAGTTCTAGTGCCGTCTTTAAATGTCAAAAGTGATATGGGTTCAAAAAGCCACCACCCAAACCGTTTTTCCCCAAATACATTCAATCAAAATTTTAAGACAATCATTTCGTCCAACATAGTTGAAAGATCCGGAAATTATGTATTTAAGGATGACAAACACCCCATCTCACTGTCCTTAGGCCAAGGATAGTAAGTTATGCCCTGAGGGCAATTCGATCGTTCAATTTTATTTTCTGAACCTTTATTGGTACCTAGAACAGGATTAATTGTCTTCCTTTCTATTTTCTATTATCTTTTTCTATTTATATATCTATTTTCTATTTTCTATTATTACTAAAAAGCTTTTCTATTTTTGGAAAGTCCACCCTGAGTCTTTCATTCCGTTGCTACAAGCTTGTCACAGCGCTAGGCCGCTTGCGATTGGCTCAAGGACGCCCGCAAAAATTTTCAGGGGGGGCAAGCACCAGAATAGCAGTGATGGGTGGGAGCACGGGAATATATTTTAGGATAAATTTTCTTAGGAATAAGTTAATTTTTGAATACAGTTAAAAAAAAATTCTTAAATAAAAAGAGCAAATTAACTTTTTATCCAAAATGAAACGCAAGTCAGCAAATTTTGAACGGCGATGATTTTTGGGAAAGAGATCAATCCATTAATTCAATAACTTATTTTATTATTTTTAAGCATTAGTCTGAATCCACTTTGTCTAATATCCAGAGTGAAAGAAAATTAGACTCAAGCCGATAGAGGCTGTGATGGATTCAGCCATGTCGAAGATCAACAGTCTCACAGAATTTCCATCCATACGAACAATAATACCCTCTTTTTCTACCTAAAATTCTGCAGTAGAAATATTAGTAAGGACTTATCGAGAAACAAATCATCGCAAATTTTTTAAGTGTAATCAAATTTTGTCCAAAAAATTGTAATCCAACATATTAATTCTTAAGCAGAAAAATTTTAAACGTAGGGCAGCTCGTATCAATTTACAATTATTGATATGTATATTTAAGCGGGTTCGGCGCCTGCCAACCCCCGGGCATCCTGGTGGCCGGGTTCTGCGGCACGATCCGGGTGCCCCTGTTCGTGAGCCCGCTCACGGCGAGCTCGTTCACCAGCCCGAGCCCTGGCGCGGCGTGTGGCGGGTCCGTCTCGGTGTCCTTTCGCGTTCCGCTGAGCACGTCGATCTGCGGAGCCGAGCTGTCCTCGCAGTTCGCCGGGTTTTGCGTGCGAGCCGGGACGCCGTTCGGCACGTTCGCCAGCAACTGCCTGACGCTGCGGTTCAGCGGCGGCTAGCGCCCACTGCCACGACGGCGCGAAGTCTCAGCAGCGACCGCGGATCAACGGGCGAGTGGACGGAGGACCAGGCGCGTCGCCGCGTCGCGGGCGGGCGGCAACATGTCCGTAGTCTCGACGCGACCTTCCCGCAGGCGCATTCCGAGGGCGAACCAACCCGAGCCCGGAACGCCGCGAAACCGCACGCGGCCGTCCGCGCCCGAGAACGCCACGAGGGTCGGGGAAGCACTCGACGACGCCGCGGCCAAGTCCGCGTCGGCGCCGCGCATCTGTGTCAGCGTCACCCACACGTCCGGACACGGCCGGTCCTCGGCATCGACCAACTCGAGCTCGCTCACGTCTTCGTCGCTCGTGCGCAACGTGAGTCGTTCGTCCGTTGCCCCGACCTCCGCCACCGCGAAGCCCGCGGCACCAGCCACGGCGACCACCACGAGAGGGCCGGGTGGCAGCGACGCGAAGCGGAAGCGCCCGCCGTGATCGGTGTAGGTGACCCAGAGGGGATCGCCACGGCGCGAGAACTCAAACATACTTTAAGAATTTTTTTTTGCTATTTTTCAAGTAGTAGGACTACCTTATTTTTCATTTTCATTGTCTGTGTAGGCGTCTTCATTAAAATATTCTGAGTAATTTTTACAGAGCTCGTAGACTCCTTGCGTTTTGTTTCTGTTATTGATATTGGTTAACCAACAAATAGTTGAGCAAAAGCATCCGCACACAGAGCTAATGACAATATTATAGTTATCATAGTTAGTTGGACGAGCCAACCAAAAACATGCCTATTTTATGGGTATAACAGACGCACCCCTGCAAAAATCGTCTAGTTATTCCATAGGATTGCGGTTGTACACGGACTTACGCAAAAATTATTTTAAAGGGGATCAGCATTTCGAGGTGGGGTAAATTCAGTATTAATAATAAAAAAAAAAACAATACAGGCTAAAAAATCAAAATGTAAGAATTTATTAAAAAACAGTAAACTCATGAGATTTCGGGGGGGGATGTATCCAAACACCCCATCCTCAATTTGCACCTGGCACGATTCAGTGAGCAACAACTTTTGGTTTAAGCCAAACAATCCAAATTTAGGGGAAATGCTTCGTCACCTGCAGAGTGAATTATTAGACGACATAACGAGATAATTTGTAAAGGACATTAAACCCGTTGAGCATAAGAATCAGTTTTGCAAAACTGGTAATCAGTTAAGTACCCATACGATTGTTTGATCTAAACATCCATCATTATCATAGTTAGGGCTAGTCCATGTCAAAACATAGGCCTATCTTCATTATACAACTTCGCTCCCTGCAGAGTTCTGTTGTGTTTCGATTGCCAAAGGAAGATTTTAATTCCCTTTCCTTGAAAGCTGAAAATTTATCAGTTTATCTTAAAAAAAATTGCCTTCATTAAAACATCTAGAAAGTAGGCTTATGTTTATGGCCAACTGGCGGATCCAAGGGACCGGAGAGGGGCCCAGCCCCCAAGATTTTTTCTGACGCCCTCTTATCCTGTTTTTTTGTCAATTTGGTCAATTATGGGTACCATTGTCACCCCCCCCCCAAGATTTAGCTCATTGACGCCCTTGTTTCATTGGGCCTCACCAAGATTTTGCTCTAGATCTGCACCTGTTATGGCCCTTTCTAAATACTAGACGGTGTTGTAGGCAATGGGTAGTTTTTGTTTTTACATGTTTTAATCTGAATGCCATTATGGTCCGTATGTAGCTTTTAGAGCTAAGCCCTCTGGCTCTAGAGCTCTAGAGCTGTTAGAGCTCAGTTTCCTAGAAAACAGACATTCTAGTACCTGTGGCTTTAAGGTATGTGTTGACAATATACTTTAATCTTTCTGCTTTAGCTATATCTAGAGCTTTGCTTTGCTTTGTTTGTGCATGAAGTTGGATATTATACTGTTTGTGTGTAGTGTTTTTAGTGTTGTCGTAATTAAGAGACTCATTTTAATCACAATATATTATTTAGCCAAACACAAAGCCATAAATACGGGAATACTTATCATAAGATGAAAACACTTAAATTTCAATGTAGAAGTATTTAATATGTTTTTTAAACTTTCAAGGTACTTACTTGTTTCCTTAATTTAACCAAGATCCACTCCTCTCAGTGATGACAACTTTATCCTTCATATCCAAGGTATCACAAACTTTCCATTTTTCTCTCTCTTGGGAGAAAATATTTTTTCATTCTCTCTATTGGGCTTTAATGAAAGAAATATTAAGAAGGTGGGGTCACGTTTTAATGATGAAGGATGATGGACAGCAAACAGCTATTTTTTCTGGTCATCCTTCTAGGGTTAGGTAAAAAGCAGGTCGTCCCCCTAAGTCAGATTGGAAGATGTCATTAAGTAGGATTTAAATAAGGTGTAAACTTAACGGTAGGTATTAAAGAATGAAGCCTGAAGAATATTCGGGTGGAGGAGGAGCGTGCGCAGCTTTTTCGCCCTCAAGTTAAACTAAGATTAAGACATTAGGAGAGTTCTCAATGACAATGTTTGGTATGGCTCTCAAATATGGGTGCTGTAAAAAAGTGAGGAACGTAGGATAGATATTTTCCAGAGAAATTGTCTGAGAATAGTTTTGGGGAGGCTCCTGCTTCTACTGGCCGTATGTCAATCAACAAGCTGTACGTAGAATGTGGTTGTAACCCACTTTCCAGGGCTAAAATGAAAAAAAAGGATAAGAGAATCACGTTACGTTTTGTGGATGACGGATTGCAAGAAATCATTCTTTCTGGTCGTTCATGTGCAGGGGCTATAGTGGATCCGCCGCTCTAGAGCAAGACGAAGATTTTGCTCTAGTTCCGCCTTTGCTCATGTGGGGTCACACGACAGTAAGGTCACCCTCAAATGGGATGGGAAGAGGTCGTAAAATAGGGTTTAAAGGAGGTCAGTATTTCATGGTAGGGATTAAATAGTGAAGCTGGCTGAACTATTGATTATACGAATACGAAAACAGCCTAATTTCCTATCGTAGCTACAGTTACGAGTTCAAATTGACACCAGTTTTCTTCTTATTTTTGATAAGATTTTTTTCTTTTTTTAATTGGTTTGAAGTTTTTATTCCGAAGTTCTCATAATTTACAAGCAAAAAAAATATTCAAAATATCGCAAAAGAATGATTCAAAATAATTTCTAAAGAGTTTAAAACTTACACCATCACATTTTCGTGGAGAGGATTTGAGTTCCACGTTTAGGGTTTCAGGTACGCAAAGTCTTTATGTCAAAGGCACCCTAATGGGGGGGGGGGAGGAGTTTTGATCAGTTGTCTGAGTGAGAACAGTGTCTCTTTAGTTAGGAGAGAAGGCCATACTGAGGAAAGGGTCGTTAAGTGGGCCGAGGTACCATCCAAACAAATTTTTTTGACATTAAAATTAGTAAGCCTCGACGAAGTCTTATGTCAGACACGAAAGTCAGGACAGGATAGCCTAGCTGACTAGAACTTCCTCCAATACAAGCAGAGATCTGTGACTCCACAATTATTAGAATTTGGGTTACCCATCTAAACACTTCTCCAGTTGGCTTCCGTTGGATTGACCTATTTTAATCTAAATTAGCGACTTTTTTTTTATTTCTGAAGTGAATAACTGAAATTAAAATTATAGATTGTCGCGGAGAAACTCCTTACCACAAGCCGTAAATGCCCAGTTTAGTTGAACACAGTGAAATGATGGTGATATGGCTCTGTTAACACAAATTATCTTTATTTTTATGTAGGAGCTTTTTGAGGTACTTTGTCCTCTGGCTCCTTGAATTGCCTGTTTACGTACTTTTCCCACCACTCGGGACTGGATTTGTCGTTTCTTCTGAGAGTATGCACGTGGTTTAGAGATCTTGAGCAAGAAACTGAAAAGAATCTCAAGCTAGGGCTACAACTAAACGCAAGTGGTTCGTAGCAAACAGGACAGTGCTTTGATTCAAACTCAGCTTCCGAACAGCTAGACAGTAGTTTAGATACAACCCCATCTACGTACTCAAGCGCCTCACCTGTGTCTAGGGGCCGTATCGGAATCTGTTTGTCACGTTTCATAGACGCCTAACACTATGTTAACCCGCCGCCGTACATCGGGTACGAGTTTGCCGGGCGCGCAGCGTCCGAATGCAAACGGAGTACGCGATAGGCGGTCGGGTTCAACTGAACGTTAGGCGTCATCTACCACTCCCAAGGATATTTGCAAGAGAAGTTGTTTTTATTATGAATGACTTCGTTTTTTGTGATCTCGATTAGACTATTTTTGAAATCGCACAAGCTAACCATCGCTTCGTGTACTTCCGCATACTTACTTTTTCGCCAATAGTTTGAAGACACTGAGGAGGATGCTTGATGCAGTTCTTTGAGGTCAGGTTCTGAATAGATTTCATTGATGTGGTAGTCAAAGATTAGAGATCCATTCCTGTCATAAAGTACAACAGCATGTTTTGTGCCATCCCATAACCAGTCGCCTAGGGTAGCGACTGATCCGCTGTTACCGATCATCACCTTTACTGGAGAGAGTTCGTTTAGTAGAGGGAATGAAGTAACCCTCACGTATGTTTCGTTACCACGAACTGTTTGATTAGGATTCTATAAAAGGTACCGTTGGCATGAAGATATGCGGGAGTTAATCCGTCAAAATATTTTGGATTTGATAACTCCTTCCACAAGTTTTCATATAAATCGCTTGTTTTTTGTTATGTTTTTATGGTACTTGATATTTACTAAGTGACATATAGCGATCGCAATTTCTGTCGGTCTGTCCCGGTTTTGCTAGTTTTGGCACTTCCTGATAAGCTAGGACGATGAAATCTGGCAGGCGTATCAGGATCAGACCAGATTAAATTAGAAAATAGTCGTTTTCCCGATTCGACAATCTGGGGGGGGGGCGGTTACCTCGGAAAAATTAGAAAAAATGAGCTATTTTCAATTTACGAACGGGTGATCGAATCTTAATGAAATTTGATATTTAGAAGCATATCGTGTCTCAGAGCTCTTATTTTGAATCCCGGATCCGATGACATTTGGGGGAGTTGGAGAAAGAAACCGGAAATCTTGGAAAACGCTTTGAGTGGAGAGATCGTAATGATACTTGGTGGGAATAATAATCATAAGTCCTAGATAAGTGATTGAAATAACCAGACCAGATTGGCTCTCTTGGGAGGAGTTGGGGAGGGGTTAATTCGAAAAATTAGAAAGAATGAGGTATTTTTAACTTACGAACGGGTGATCAGCTCTTAATTTGATATCTAGAAAGATCTTGTCTTTCAGAACACTTATTTAAAATCCCGACCAGATCTGATGGCATCGGGGGGGGGGGGAGTCTGGAAAACGTGGAATAGGTGGTATCTTTATCTTAAGAATGGTTCAGAGCTCTGTACCAAAAGCTTCTCATGGGCAAGATAGGAGTTTTCATAACTATCTAAATATCTAAGCTGTGGTATTAACATGGACACGAACAAGATAACGTCTATGCCCTTCATGTAAAAGCTATAAATCTGGTTTTCCGATCTATTGGTCACAGATCAACTGTGCAATGAATAGTGCATACCGGTAATTACCAGTGGGATTGAAAACCAAATTCCCATCCCCCCCCTCAGGTATTATACCCCGTTATTATACGCTATTATGCCCGTCGCAAAGTTGTGACGAAATATATTGTGCTAAAAACGGTGTTCTTATGTGATAAAAATAAAGTTCAAAAAAATCATGGATTCTGGTACTTAGAGAATATAGATACTCAATCAGATAAATTTCCCAACAATAACTTCAACGTGACCAGTGTCACTGTCATCATTTGATGATGACACAGTATAAGTTCCTCTAAAAGGCATGGAAATCGATCTGATTGCCTGAAAAGGTGAGCCCAACCACCATTTTCAAAGCCAAAATTACTAAAATAAAATGTAAAATATAGTAATCTAGGCCAGAAAATTCTTTTAGTAGCACCCAAAAATGAAACTGTCCTATTACGACAGCTTGGCACTCACTTCGCAAATTAATAACACCATTAAATTCAGTTGTTTTTAACTCTAGCCTGATAACTTGCAAAATTTAAAAACTAGGGCTAAATATATGGTAGTAACAACATGTTTGTTGTCAAATGCGGGAGTAAAGAAGACTGACCTTTGCTAAATAAGTGGCAGTGACAACTTTGTTTTCGAAATGGAATATTCTTTGTATTTTTTTTTATTGTGTATCCCCCCCCCCTGAAATGCCTTTCTTTATTGCCCATGTGCCTGATAATCCGCATTGGCCTTTCTTGAAAATTGGCGTAGCCTTGGGAAGGTTTATTAAATCAACCCCTCTCAATATAAAAGATTGATATGAATAATAATCAATAATAAGTAGTGTGATAGAATGGGTTAATCATGTCGCATAATTATTCATATATTCCCACATTATGTATATCATCACGAAGACCATAAGTTGTCTATATAAACTCAAGCCCACTAGTATGTAGGCTTTGACTGTCTTTGACGAGGCAATATAGGCTATAAAATGTAACAATTGAGCAGAATAAATTCAGTAAACGACTTATAACAGATAATATACCTTATGATCTTACGAGCAGATTAGTGATCTGTTTTCTATAGATAAACAGAGAATTTCAAAGATAATTCTTTTTCAAAATGTTTAAAAATAGAATTGATACTACTTTTTATATTTTCTTGCCTACGAAACTTATAATAAACTTAGTGATAACAAAAAAAACGCTACATCAAAGTTTAATTAGCAAAATAAAAGATAATATTTTTAAAGTTGATGAAGGAATATATGTAACGAACACAGTAAAATTTAGTCAGCAGAAAAAAAGTTGCGTTATAATTAATCTTATTAATAAATTAAGTTTGGAAAAATCTACTAGTACTAAAACTTGGTTGACCGACCTTACGAATTGTATTAAAATTTTAGCCAGTAAGAAACATAAAAAACGTCTATTAAATTTAGATAATCAAAATTTAGTTAGTATGCCGGAAACCATAATTTTTGTTAAATAAGTTATCTATCGAACAGAAAAGATTTTAACTATGGGAAAAAATTCTGTGTCTAGCCAATGAAACATACTTTAACGTAACTTTCCGTTACATAAATTATCTATTGCTCCTTTAAAAAAGTTCAGATTATGAATATTGAAATAAGCTTTTGTTTTTATCCAGAGTAGCCCTGAGTAAGAAAACATAAACAGAAGCAAATAAAGGCTTAAAGAGAAGCTGAAATGAAATAATCATTTAGTTTAGTATTAACGATATTTGCAAGGGGCACCAGTTCACGAAAATGAAGGGGAAGAGGAACAAGTATTTGTTTTTTTATGAAGAGATTTTCAAAGGACACGAAACTAATAATGTTTCTTCAAATCGTGCGTCTGCTAGCCCTTGTTGCCCTTATCAAATCCCAAAGAATACTGATAAGAGAGAAATCGCCTTTGCCGTGATTTTTCAATCCAGAAAGATTTTCTGACAAAAAAGTTACCCTACTTCAAAGAATACAAAGCGACTTGGTATGGGGAGTTCACCAGGTCAGGTTAGGTCAAGTCACGTCTCCTCTTTTATCTACTGTTCTAAAGACTGAGATATAGTCTACTTTATAAACAAATTTCCTATGAAAATTGACAAGGTTGATGTTTGATACGTTCAGTCATAAACACATGACACAGGGGATCGTCAAAGCATCCAGAGGCGTCAATTCACGAAAATTTGAAAGGGGGACGAAATACTTCAAAATCTAGGGGAGGGTATATCTTTTTCAAATTTTTCAAGGAAAATTAAAAAAAAGGAGAATTTTACCCTAAAATAATATAGCTTACTCTCTATACATTTTCTATTTCTTGAAAAAAAAAATTTGTTGTTAAATCTATTTGAAAAAAAAAGATTGTCAGGAAATGGGCCTATTAATAGAAAACACATAGCTTGGGTTACATACATTCTCATATTAGGAGCAGGTTAAGTAAAGTGAAGTGCTTTTGGGATTGATATAGACTAGCCTAAGAAAGTTTTTTCTTTTAATTAAAGCTGTTTTGAGAATTTTAGAATGTTTTCTTATGAGAAGGAGTAAATTCAAACAAAGCATTTCTTTTTACACAATATAAAGCTATCATGATGTCAGGTAGGCCATAACCTAGCCTATAAAGCCTTTGTAGCTAGAAAAGACTAGCCTGTACAGTATTGCATACCTCACCAAATCTTCCATCTGTGAAGTACTTTAGAAGGGAGCTTTTCCCAACTGTTGAATTTCCAACGAGAATAAGTCTGAATTGATAGTCAAACACAGGCTCAACCATTTCACTTTTAATTATATGTCACGCTCTAATGCCTTTGAATTTTTGCCAATAATCCAGTGTTTTTAGATGAATGTTTTGGAAATTATTAGATACATTGCCGAAAGCAATTGGCATAAATGTGCCAGATCTTAATGTAGCTTAGTAAAGAGCACTTAAAAGGAGCTACGTGTGTGTGTCATAAATTTTTTCAGATTTTAATAGTCCTGCATTGAAAGTTCCGTGCATACGTAATCCTTGTTTGAAATAAATTGTTGCTCCACCATTTTTCACTTTCATAGTCCCTCTTGGTTGCCCAGTAATTACCTTTAGATGTGACAGTAACGTAATGTGGACATCCATTACATTTCAAACATGAGCTTCTCTTACCGTTATTTGGCTATTCTGTACAGTAGCAAAAATACAAACTACCTAGATGGCAAGAGGTATGCAAGGACCAAACTGAGGAAAATTGATGTCGATACAAAAAAAGGAAACTTGTACTACTGCTATCAAGGACTCATCCGAACATAGCTGCGCATCATCCGTTCCTACCCAAATCCTTTCAACGCTTCAGTCTTTCCTTTTTATCATGAAGTTCCGATTTCCTTAAGGCCCTACTATGAACTACTCTTACGCATTTTGGGACGCTTAGCACCTTTAGATATTCTCAGCTATCAAACTATTGCCAACCGAAGATTATGGGGCCCGAGAATCAAGTTTGGGTAAAGCTTGAAGGAGAGCTCTCCCCCCTCTTGGACAGGCATGTTACTACAATCAACTCATTGGAGTCTCCTTTATCCTAATCTATCCAAAGCGTCCCTATTTAACCGAACCCTCCTAATAATTATAAATTTCCTTTAGATCCTGCCTTACGGCTTCTTCCTATCCTATCAGGGGACGACCTACTTTTCGTTTTGCCCTTGTTGAATAAGCTCCAAAAAATCTTTGGCAATATGTCATTCCTCATCAGCAAAACGTATCCAATTGGGAAAAATGCAATATACCCCTGTATGTTGTCACTATTGCTTCACTTCTAAGCTGCATCAAAGCTCCGTTTCGTCTATTCTGCTCAGCCCCTTCCAATGTCTCAGTCACTATTGATTTCAATGCTTATTACCATCAAGTACGACTTGTCTTCATGTGTGAATTATTGCCTATTAAATAGGGTTTTTGAAACAAATTACGTGTAAGGGGCTTTAAAAAGGACTAAAGTTTTTTCTAGACCTTAATAGGTTTTGTCACACTTAACACAAAAGAAACTGTTGCCTAATTTTTCCCAGGGAACTTCCCTAAGAATATCCATAAGGAATTAGAGGCTTTCCCAAGAATAAATAACCAACAATTGCTTATAAAGGAGACAATTAAGAGCCAGTGAATAATTTAACGGAAAAATAAGAAATTATTCATCTTATTAACCATTCCTGAGTTCCAGGAGTAATTAGATGTAGGAGGGAGTTGCCTAGAAAATACTCATCTTAGAAATTCCTCAAGGGGCTAAGCACTTCATGTAAGTTTGAGCTAGCTAGCGAAGTCAGCTTCCTTTCCATTAATATTCACGACAAAGGATGAGCCTCCAGATCAATTTTATTCATTTATTTATAACCCACAAATGAACAATAAAAATGCCATTGTGAAGTAACATAAAGAAGAAAAATTACATTGTTTCGAAATGTCATCACGAAACAATAGTCACCGATATCAAGCATCATCGAAACAACAAACACAAGTATCAGTAAAATCAGAAAAACCAAGGAAAGGTTTTTCAGGGAAAAACCTGAAGGTTTTTCCCTGGCCATCACATGTTTTAAGTAATTAAAACATGCATCGTTCAGAAAACATTCACTAGTACGTAGAATTTGAAGTAAACATTCCCTGTTACGTAACATGTACCTGCACCTCTTAGAAAACACTCCCTATTACAAAATATGCCATATACAAACAGACACATATTCACATTATTATACTACTACTAATGTAAACAACTTGCTACAGCACAAAGCCGCCTGAGCCCATTGCAGCTACGCACGCTTTTCTTACTTACAAATCTATTCAAAGCATTTGGCTTTAGAGGGTTGGCCGACAATGACAATCAACAAGGCAGAATAGAACCATATTTTTCGTGAAGCTTACTGTTTGAGATAGGGTCAGCGAGTATGGTACCTAAACAAACCATAGGCGTTTTCTCTAGAAAATATCTAGCAAACCCCCCTCCGGTTTTCGGAGCGCCCCCACTTCAGAACGATACTTGATCACTGTCATCACTGTAAACTCCAGTTTTATAATCTTGGTCCCAGACTTATCTTTCTATTCTTGCAAATTTTTTTCAATATTGAAAACACACCCTGAGTCTTGGATATTCTACTTTTAACATCTTTACTGCACACATCGTCTTTGCTAATGATACTACCTAGGTAAGTGAAGCTTTCCACTTGATCGATCTTCTCGTTACCCAACCTCACCTTTTCATTCCCACTTATTCTTAGTCTTGACAACTTAGTACTCTTAACATTAATTTTTAAAACTTCTTGCGCACCTGAGCTGAAAAAAAACTAAAAATTCATTCGTTTCCCTAAAATTTTCACCCGAATTCTTAAATCATCAGCATAATTTAAATCTAGGAGATTTTTACTTCCCCCATTTGGTTCCGTGTTCACACATTGCCTTTGGTGTGCTCCTTAGGACAAAGTCCATCAAAATGACCCATATAAATAGGGATAGAACGCAACCCAGCTTTAAGCAAAGTTTGCAGGCCTGGATGGGATCTGAGATCGACGGCCCAATTGTAAACGCCTATACAAATGGGATAAACGCCTATATTAAAACGCTTGTCCCCGCCGATTATCCGCTTGAATTTAAATTACTTGGTTATGCGCCGGAAGAATGGACGCCTTTGAAAAGCGCTTTGCAATTACAATCAATGGCGAAGAGCTTGTGTTTTCGCGCAGAAGATTTAGGCTCCACCAACGCTCGTCATTTATTAGGAGCGGAAATGTACGAATTTTTGTTCCCGGATTGGAATCCTCGGCAATCGCCAATTATTCCAGAAGGTACGCTCTGGGATTTTGAAGCTGTCGATACCAACGATATCTCCGCTTCGGCGCCCGTATTGAGCGGATTGACGCCTTTTCGCTCTCTTCCTCAGCCGCATCCTTTTATAGGAAGCAACAACTGGGCGGTCGCCGGCGCCAAGACGCAAACCGGCAATCCGATACTTTGCAGCGATCCGCATCTTGGCTTGACCTTGCCGTCTATTTGGTACGAAACGCAAATACATCTTCCGGAAGCCAATGTATACGGCGTTAATTTACCCGGATTGCCCGGCGTGGTAATTGGTTTTAACGAATTTACCGCTTGGGGGATGACAAATGTTGGCCACGACGTATTAGATTGGTATGAAATTGCCTGGGCGGATTCTACGCGACATTTTTATTACCTTGACAATGAAGTTGAAGAAGTCGATCGCGTAGAAGAACGTATTTACGTAAGAGATTGGAAGGAACCGTTTCGCGATACGGTTAAATATACGCATTGGGGGCCAAAGTTTAGATTTCCAGGTTCGATAAAAAAAAAACTGGAGTAGACCCACTGATATTTGGGAGGGCGGAGGATTTCCACAAAGTGCGGTCTTTTGTCAAGTACTAATTTAAAGAGAATATTTTCTAAAAACAAGCATTTTTAGCCATGGGTTTGGATTGATCTCTGCTTGGCAATCTGGGGTATGAAGTTTGGTCTCAGCTGCCATGGCGCCAATACAATATCCTATGTGGTCATGAGGCGTCACTAGACAAGCCAAAGTTTTCCAAAGGAAAGTATCAAAGGAGCATCATTAAAGCACAAGTAAAGTCATCTAATAATTCCAGCTGAAAACCAAGAGTAATTGCTATCCAAGAATAGGTAAAATTCAAAATGGACAGAAATTAAAATGTACAACCACATCAAACATAAAGATGACAGAAACCGCAATACATAAATAGGTAAATCCTAAAATAGGAAGAAATTAAAATGAAAACTGGAGTCAACCTTGAAACAAACAGTAAATATCACAGACATATGTATGGGCTACCGCCCCGTGAACCACCTAGAGGCGATAGCGTCATTTACACTCGACAAAAAACAAAATACACTTTAGTTATTTTCTCTTACAATTACAATATAAAATATTTACATGTTTCTTAGACCATGAATTAATATCCGTTCATGTTCATTCATCAGTCTACATTCATTAGTTCTTTGCGGTAAACTTGATTTTTATAATAATTCTTTATTTTTATCGACATTCCGACAAAAAACAAGAGCTAAGAACTCATTTGGCACTTGTGACGAGGTCAGAAGAGCCAATCGGACACATTTGACAATGCTAGAACGGTCATACCTTTATTATATTTTGAACCCTCACTTTAAGCCCGACTAATATTGATAGTTTGAAAGAAATATCCAATTACATCAGGCTCACTGTTAGGCTTGTAGAGAAGCCATACCCAGTGTCTCACTGATTCAATGGACAGAGCCCTTACTGAATATAAAACCTCTCTTTATTTTTAAGTTCACCCCTCTTCATACTCTATACTATACTGTAACACTGAAACCCCAATCTTTAAATGTTCATTTGTGCTCTCAAAAATGCATTTCCCCATGAGTGTTACAGGATATTGCCCATTTAAACAGTTAAAATCAACCTTAGGAAACTCTACCCCTCCACACCCCCATTAACCGCCAAAGAGTTCAAATGTGTATTACTAGCATCATCTCCGTAGGGTTTATGCCCCACGACAGGGACTGAATATTGAAAGCACACTAAGCCCGTATCGAACCGAAAGCGTTGTACCCCTCCCCTGGCTCTCGAATCTACAATATATTCAATTCATTCCTCCCGCCTCTTAAAACAGATTCTTTTCTAATGTTTTTGGCATTTAAATCTAAATTTTCAATAAATAAAACCATTGACCCCCTCTCATTTTTATTAAAATTTTCAACCCTTATTCTACAGACTAAACAACAGTCCCTACTCCCCTAATCACAAATGTGATTTTCCAGAAGTGCATTAATCTTGCTGACGTAGGAGCGTGCTATGTCTACTAGATCCGTATGGATACTACCGCTCGTAAGAGTGTTGAAGGGGTTTCCAAACTCAGCTCTAAAAACATGCCTCCAATTTAACTTGTTTTTTGTGTATTGGTCCCATAGTCAGGTAGGATTTCCTCCCCTTCTTTAAAAATTAATATAATTTCTAAGGGTCAAGGGGAAAAACCCATTATGTTCGGAGATTACTAAGTCCATGATAATACATTACTTCAGGGACACCAATTAACAGAAAGGGGAGTTCTGGCATAGCCTTTTAACTGTAGTAGGCTAATCTTTCCGTTTTTTGGAAAAAAAGGAAGACTGTAAACCAATACGTAGCAGGATAAGCTAAAATATCTTGTCTAATGTCTAAATCATCTCATTTTATATAGATAGTATCTATAGCAAAGTAATCCTATCTATAAATACAAATAAGTGAATGACATTAAAACTATTGTTATACTGAATTTTGAAAGATTGAATTTTTCTTCATGTCTGTTTGCAACAGCTTTTATGTCTTATATTATGTTCGTTTTTTTTTCTTTTCCATTTGTTTTTCAGAAGTGAAACGCATCTATCTATCTAAGGGGCGTACAGGGGGAAGGTGTCCTCGGTGCTAGACAAACCAAAAGTCAATCTTCAAAGCCGAAATTTTCGTTTATTGAGAAACAAAGGAAGACTGTAAACAAACACGTAGGAGGACAAGTTCTTTCAAGTCCATAGGGTGTTCCTAGCACTGAAACTATTTTAGCATTTAACGAGTATAAAAATGAAAATAGAAGAAAAAAGATCAATAAATATATGACAATCAGAGTAAAAACAATATTTTAACACAAAACAATATTTTAACACATTTTAACAATATATATTAATAGATATTGGATGTTTCAGTACCCCCGCAATGGCACATGGGTATATTAAATTTAATATGGGGCACCTGGTGGTCAGTCGATGACAACATGACGTCCCCCAAATCTGTTCAGATATTCTTAGTCAATTAGTACACAGACAGTGCATGCAAAATGGGGGGGGGGGCTAAAACAATTTAAGCTGATTTTTTTTCGTAGAAGTTCCAAAAACAATGCAAAAGACCTTTAAAACGAAACTCGAACACAAAACATTTATTCTTAATTTTTGGACTATGATTCGGGCCTTCAATTACGATGTTAGGGAATTTCCTGGTTTATGATTTTTGTGTACTTTAAGTGCCTTTTTCTCCTGATTTTTCTAAACATCCTAGTATAAAAATTTATTTTGTTATAACTTTTTCCAGATTCAACTATTTTTTATTTCTGTATTTTACTCCCAGAGTGGAATGAAAACACTGGCGAAAATATTAGGGAGCTAGATAGCAAAGCTCACCATCCCTTATTTGCTACTTTGGCTGCTGAACTCCCTCTCCCGATTCTTGAAAGAGGTATACATGATCTGTGAACTTTCAATTTTTAATATATTCGCATCTGATCAACTTCCAAATGATACGCCTCAATCGATCTTAAAAATAAAAAAAATCAAACCTCTCTTCTTGAACCCGAATCCTAACCAATAAGATAATAAAATATATATTTTTTTTTGCACCAAAGTCTAGTATTTGGCTTTTCACATCGCTGATGACTATTTCATGTCTATGAGACTCTTGGGAAGCAAAACAGAACGCGCACATCATGTGCCTGTCAGTGTTTTGCTTTACAATCCTTTTATTACTTATCCAAATGATTGATCTAAAAGTCATATTGCGTGTTAACTCTTCCCTTATTAGATTACACAGTGTAGTACTGTATCTACTCGTATTTTCTTTATGTCTTATTGAACATGGACATGAACTTTCTTGTCCTAATTAAGACCGTAGCAACGTAATTCGACACCTTCTTGGAGTAAACAGGAACGAGGAATATAATCCAGACGATTGATTAACCAAACTTAGCAATTAGCAATTAGTACTTAGCAATTTTCTGACTTTGTAAAACTTGCTCGCAAACAATTCTTACGCAGTATTAACTGAGAAAAGGAAAACAACTTTGAAAGAAGTTACCACGGTGATAAAACACAATATCCAGCACCCTAAGGACACAATACAACACCTCGTTATGTATTTAAGTTTTGAGTTACTTGAAAGAGTTCGAGGAAGTTTTCTAAGAAATAAAAGTTGCATGGACTAATGTTGAAAGTAGATTGTTACCTTAGATTTTTTTAAAGAGATGAAAAAGCTAGAAATTCAAATTTAAAGATATGTGAACTAATGACAAAGGTATTGATAGAGCTGTGATAAACAGGCTAAAGCATAGATACTTCAAAAATAGAAAGGTGATGGCAAGATCTCAATGTAGAATATAAAAATAATTATTTCATAAGAGGAAAACAACATTCAAAGAAGTTAGTACAGTTTTAGAACACAATATCAAGTACCCTAAGGACATGTTAGAAGATCCTGTTATGTATCCTAGTTTTGAGTGACCATGGATTTTAAGCGACTTTCTTAAAAAGTGAAATTTACATCAATTTTCGGCGATTTTTTGCTGAAATTTTGTCTTTTTAATTGGACATAATAGGTGTGACTGCAAACAGCTCCATTTAGCAAAATCCCGGAGCCATAACTAGCGCTTAGGGATTCCAGAATTTGAATATTGCAGACAATGTTAAAGGAATTCCTTTAAAGGATATGAAATCGTGCTTATCTCAAACGTGCACCATTATTGACATATCTATCGATCATCTAAAATTAAAGGTAAATGAAGCAAACATCCTGATTATATCAATTAACAACTACAAGCAACATTTAGTAGATTATAGTACTTAAAAATACTTACAATAGGTATTTAATCAACCACCTGAAAAAAAACAAGTTCCCCAGTGTGGTTCCAGAACCACATGCTTCCCTTTCCAGAACTAGACCAACTGTTTTAGAAGCTGCACTAAGTAATGCACTCATTTTTGGGTCTTCCATCACTACAATTTCACCAAGATGGAATTGATCTTACAGATACATTCTTTATTTTGAAGCGTCTTAACAATGTAGGCTAGGCTCATTTCTCTAAACTTAGTCATTAATCAACAGCCCAACAGAGCTTGTTTAAGACTGGTCAGCCATAATTACGGAGGTAAGTTTATCAGAACAGACTCGTACAACAAACTTCTAATCCGTGGAATAGTTAACTGATATAGTGGGGTCATAATTTTCTTATGACAGCAATGAAGATCAAAATTGGTTATCACTAGATTCAAGGGTTGAATTTTCATTGAACTTTAAATTTCGTGATTATGTTAATTGAGTGCCTGCTAGATTCACCGAAAATTCATCCCGGTCACAAAAGAGACCGCCATGAATACAACAAAGTTATACATGCAGAAAAAAGATCCAGTAAGAAGTTAATACTCAAGAGAGCCGAAAAGCGAAAGGGAAGCTTAGATAAACAATACATGAAACAAAATACCTTAATAGGTAAGAATGAATGGTACTTAGCTTCGTATTAATCATGCTGTTGTTACTGAACCATACAATGCTCGGAAAGGATTTTGGTGAAAGCAAATAATTGCCCAAATTGAATTGTTGAGCTTGTGGTGTTTGCAATATTAGTCATATTTTGTATTAGTTCCATAGGGTCGCCAGGGACGGTGGAAGGAGTTGGATCTTGTATTGCCCGCATTTAAAAGACCAAAACATGTACTAAAAACAGCAAAATTTCGAAAAGGGCTGCCATTCTTTTGTCCCCACCCTCCGCAAGAACTGTTGCTGAAA
>JAAAKM020073195.1:221296110-221318654 GCA_010016025.2 Alatinidae sp. Z8VKAUB7J3 | reverse complement strand
CACATATACGTATAATTTGACTGACATTACAACGGATAATCATATTTCTGCGCAACTGATTGATTGAACGCGGAGTACCTGCTGTTAGATTTAGCCAAATTATGTATTATAAATTTGAACCCTTCACTATAAACAAATCCAACATTCTGCGTGGGTGGGATGAAGAGGATTTTCTGTGAGATACTACTGCTACTACTACTAGCAACTCACTAAAGGAGCAAGCCGTGCGTGGCCAACACAAACACGCAATTCCGTCCTCTAACCCAATCTATTTAAAGACACCCTTTCAAGAAGTTCCCATTTCTATTAAATCTTTCCTTACGACATCCTCCACCCTCATTCAAGGATAACCCCTTTTTTTACACATCTAAGACGGTAGTTTATTTTCAATATCAATTGTGTAACTGGAAACGTTTCTAATTTTCTTTCTTAACATCAGTTTGTATTTTTGATCAATTTCTACTCAACAAATTGGTTTATGCTTCTCAGAGCTAATTTCATCAAAAGGAATTAAATTAATTAAAGGTATTTAATCTCAATGTTCACATTGAATAGCACCTTACCTTTAGTTTGTGAAAGGGATTGGCTCCATTCAACAATAAAAGCTCCACAACATTGACATGCCCTCCCGAGCAGGCTAAAGACAATGGCGTATGGTCATTATGAGTTGTCTGCCTGTTCACGTCACCACCTCGGCTCAAAAGGAACTGAACTGTACATATATGGCCGGCACGTGCAGCTTTCATCAATGGTGTACGACCATACGATCTCGTGTTTGGGCTAATAACAAACTACCACATTGATTCTAGCCAATATCATGACCTTCATCGTGAAGCTTCCTGTACAGAGCCAAGCTTTCTTTAACAAGCATGCTCTCAACAGGTGTTTGCTTGTAAACACCAACAAATCCTGCAGCATATTTGGTCGTGCCACCTCCAACTCTAGAATAACACATACCATAAAATATATTCGTGAGAAGTGGATAACAAGAACCAGAGAAGAAGAACCACAGAAAATGAAACCAGCAAAATCTTACGCTGTAAGCACTGTTTGTAAATCGCCAAGCAGCGTTAGAGTTATCACTAGGTCAAAATAAAATCATTGAAATTTAGGGAAAAAAATCGGTGTATGGGCAAAAAGTCGGTTGATTTAAAATTTGCACTTTATGACAGAATGCTTACTGTCATCTACCCCATGGCGCGTTTCTTCGGTGAACGCGTCGAGCCGCATCGCCGTGCGCCGCCAGAAGTCCGACATGAACAAGGGATCGCGCAGTGCCTGCAGCGCTTGCCAGTGCGGGAACGAAGCAGCGAACACGTCGGCTTCCATGCGTGCGTCCTTGTAGGGATTGACCCGGCCGCCGGCCTCGATCGTGATGTGATCGAGTTCGCGCAGCAGTACCTCGGTCTTCCTGCCGCGGTTCGGGAAATCGACGGTCAGCGTGAAGCCAGGTTTTGGAAACGATAACAGGCCGGGCGACGCGATATCGCCGAAGCGCTTCAGTACGGTCAGGAACGACGCCTGCCCGAACCTGCGCGTGGCGGCGAGCAGAGCCGGCAGCGCCGCGCGGGCAGTTTCTTCCGGTACAACGCTCTGATGCTGGTAGAGTCCACGCGGGCCGTAGAGACGATTCCAGTGACCGACGCCGTCAAGTGGGAAGAAGAAGGGCTGGTAGGGCACCCTGTGCGGAGCTGTCCGGCGCCGCTTGGCGGCGTAATAGACCGTGTTGAAGGCCCTCAGCGCCAATGGCGACAACACGTTGACCGGTGGCTGGAACGGAACCGACAAAAGCTGTCGCGGGGTTTTCGCGCCAGCCGCGCGGCCACCGCAATGGTTGCCGGCGAGAAGGACGCCTCGTCCGGTCCCTCGCCCGCCGGACAGTTGGTCCAGCCAGGCAACCGCGTATTCATTGTGCTCGTCGGCGCGGCGCGCCATTTCGAAATAGCCGTCGAGGTTGTCGAACGGCGGGAATTTGCCCTAATCAAAACACGCTAAGAGCACATAAGATTGTCAAAAGGGTGTATCTCAAAAACCCAATTTGGTTTTACGTTGAAACTTGGATAACACTTAATGGGGAAGATCTATGATAAAACGGTTATGTATGCATATCCTTACAAACGCTAATACCACTGCCAAGGCTTAACTTATAAGGCTTAGAAAAATAAGGTGAAAAGCTCGTCAAAAGGGCATAAAAAGTGCACATCAAGCACATTTTCTGAATGGCTTTACGTCTCGAGGTGAAACCTTTAGGACATCATGAAAGTGACGTTCAACTAATCAAACGGGAAAATGTATGTGTGCTACTGCTATTAATACTGCTACTGCTGCTGTTACTTCTACTGCTACTAATAATAAAACGCAAACACTGCAACTACTCTTACTACCACCGAAACTTAATGAACAAAGTAAAATGTTTTAATTTTTATAATTTTAACAAATCAAATAACATTTTAGGAATAAGTATCAACATACGTGGATTAAACTGACAATGCACATTAATTTTCCTTTTCAGTAAAGTGTAAATTATGTTCTGACTTTGGGAATTCATACGGGGTTTTGAGCCCTGCTCATGTTAATTTCAGCGGCTTTTAAGTTTGACTCTGTTATTTATTGTAATTTTGTTGGTTTGTGGGTTTCATTTATTTCTCGATGTCGATTTGGGGATGTTTTACGCTTGGTAGATTATTTGACTTTATTTTGCTCATTTTTGGCTTAATGAAGCTCTTTGCTTTTTTTAGAAAAACTCATTTTGTGGATTTTTTTTTTTTATATGATCGATTTGAACAGCCACCAAAGGCGCGGGGAGAAGAACCGTCTGGCGAAGTCGATCGAGACGAATTCGCCCTTTGTATAGGCCAGGCCGAGAACAAGGAACGTCTGCCAGATCAACAGGTAACGGCAGAGTTCCTCCGCCCATATCAGCGAACTTCCCACAAGGTAGCGGGCGATAACCTGGACGGTCATGACCAAGACGATTGTCGCCATGACCGTCCCGGCAGCGCCCCGGACTATCCGCACGTACCAATGCCGAAGCCCGGTCAATGGTCCTGGTAGAGTTTCAGTTGCCATGGCAACCCCCGCTGAGCAGGCACCTCAGGTCTGACTGCCGGCCTTTTTGACGAAGTCGGCAATCAGGGCGTCCTTGGCCGACCATTCCTGCGTGATCGAAGCCACGTTGTCTTTCATTGCACTCAGATCCTGCAGTTCGGAGATCTCGACACCCTTGGACTTCAGGAGCTCCTTGCCTTCGGCATCCTGCTGCTTGGCATAGGAAACTGCGGCGGCAACGGCGCGTTTTCCGGCTGCGCGGAGGGCGTTTTGCTGCTCCTCATTCAGGCCATCCCAATACCCCTGCGACGCCACCGCAACCATGTGCCACGGGTAGTGGCCGGTCAGCGTAAAGTGCTTGCCGACTTCCCAGAGATTTTCGCCGATCATGGATGAAACGTTGATCTCGACCGCATCGATGACGCCTGTTTCAAGCGCGCCGTAGATTTCCCCGTACGGCATGCCGGTGGGCGCCGTGCCAAGCGCTTCCCAGATGGCTTTATGCAGCGGAACAGGAACGATGCGGCTTTGTACCGACTCCGGGAAAATGACCCTGCTCGCCTGCGCCTTTCCTCTTAAAAACAATACGCTGCAGAGGAACAGAAGCGGCCTGGATTGGCCTGGCTGGGTGCAGCGAAAATTGCCACGCCGTGGCAGGCCTCTGAACGCGCGCTTGCAGCTTCAGGGACGCGTCTCCCGGTGGAACCTCTGGCGGGTTCGGTGTCGCCCCGCGGCATGGCATAGACGATGTGCCGCAGGGCCGGTCTCTGCAAATGCAGCAAGCGAGCGACCGATCAATTCGAAAGCAAGTCATGACCAGGTGCCGACGGGATAGGCATCACCGTATCTTCACAAGATTACTCGCTAAAGATGATGGCAGCCGGCAGGAAGCGGGCATCGGCAGCCCAAACGCAGGTCAGCGTCAAAAAGCGTCGCAGGCGGGAATGCCAGGCGAATGAGTTCGCTGCCCTTTATCTTGTAGGCCCCGGTAATCCGGTTCCGCCCTTTCCTCATAAACCATCCTCTAACGGACACCTTTCCACCCAGATACCTATCACTGCGTTTGCTGCGGAAACCGGTTCTCATTTGAGTGGTACGGTAATAGTCTCAATGAAGGAGGGCCTTACGTTACATTTGCGCGATTGAGAAGCAAATCTGCCTCGGTACGGCCCATAGGAGGTGTTCATGACAGGAATCCGAATCGGCTATGCCCGCTGCTCGACGGACAATCAGGATCTAGCCGCGCAGCGTGCGGCTCTTCTGAATTTTGGTGTGGCAGAGGAGCGGATCTATACTGATCATGGCTTATCTGGGACTAGCCGCGCGCGCCCAAAGGGAGCCAATCAGGGACAATAAAATTGTGAAGTAAAATGTAGTTGCATCGATCCTTAGTGCAAAATATTCTTTTAGTTTTAATGCCGATCGACATAAAATTTTAGGCCAAATGAAATTAAAATTAAACTTTCAGAAACAAGGGACCCTCAACTAGAAACAAATCGGGGTGTATTGATTCTTGACGGCCCATTTTTATTTTTATTTTTTTAATAATCAAACAGAACTTTTTTAAATAAATGAGATAAAGATGATTTTTTTAAGACAGACAACCGTTAAAACTAAATACAATGCAACAAGATTCTTATAATGAAATGATCGATCAATATTCATGTATAAGCCTTATAGAAAGCCAAAAATTATATAGGTTCTTAACACATTTTTTTCTGTAATATTCCCTCTCTCAACCCATCCAAAATTCTATTATAATACTGTTATTAAAATTTGTTGCAAAATTTTACCCAAAATATTAAAATTTTAATTCTAAAGCAGAAAAACAGACGAAAAACACACACACAAAAAAAAAAAATCCTTTAATCAACCAATAAAAGACAGTGTCAATCAAAAAACGGAAAATAATCCCCCAAAATACTTTCAGAACAGAAAAGTTTTCTTCAAGACAAACAAAGGAGCTACATCAAACCAAAGACGGTCAACAAAAGAGCAAATAATAGTTCAAACTGAAATGGATAAATGAGATCCAAACCGAACGAAAATTAAAATATTATCCAGACAAACAAGACAAACAATCAAAAATTACCACAAACAGGAGTAGTATTGACGGAGTAGTATAACCTTCTATTAGCTTTTAACAGATCTTCAGGTGATTTAAGAATCAAAGAGTCTATTATTGGTTAATTGAGAGTATGAGAATGCGGCCTTTGAAATCCTCACTTTGAGGTATCTGACAGCCCTTCTAAACCCTAAACAATGAACGAACATCCCTCTTTCATAGTAGATAATGTGAAATTATACACCACTGATTTTAATTTAATGAAAATAAACGAAACAGTTTAGTTAAATGAAGCATCAAAACAAATGTCTATATTAAGGCTTTAATTTGTACGGGCTAAGAGATTTTTTGAGAACGAATGCGCCTTCTTGCCGTATTGCTTCTTCTACGACTGGGAAGCTAGAATTCACAGCATTTAGTTACTTTGAAATCGATTGGCTACGTCAGAATGTCCAATCGATAGCAGATTGATTACCTTTGTGGAAAAAGCATGGCCTAATGTCAAATAATATAGCAGAATATGCCACTTTACCGAGGCACAATCTTTTTCCTTGCCTAAAAAGGCACTAGAACTTTTAATTTCCCGTTTGAATGAGCCCTCATCCGATCATCTAGGTCTATTAGCTCGATACGATCACCCCTGGGAAATGAAGACAGCAAACAAACACGCATCCATGATGTTTCTTCAGCGGAAAAAAATTACACAATTCAACTTTTTTGTAGATAGGAGCTTGAAACCTCTACAAGAAGGTTTTCTGAAATACTAAAATTTATAAAATGGTTTTCAGCAAGATCACTTACCAATTCTGGCGTAATTCCCCTTTTACAAAAATCGGCACCTTTTTTCTGGCTTGCAGCTTTTGATGGGTAAATAGCGTAGATCCCAAAACGGAAGTAATTATCTACGACCAGCTTTTCGAAACCTTTAAGGACAAAGCGATCGTATCTTCTCTGCACCGATTGCATCTGCTGAGCAAGTTCGACTACGTCTACATCATGGACAACGGCCGGATTATCGACGAAGGCGCCTTTGATTCGCTACGGGAAAATAGCGCCGTTTTTCAGGAGTTGTGGCGGCATCAGGAGGAGACGATGGCGACTTCTGGTTTAATGAAAGAATGAAAGAGTTAATAGTGAAAGAATGAAGGCGTTAAGCTTAGGGGAACGGGGTATGTTGAAGGTCGACTTGTCCTTGGCTTAACGCAAAATAATTTCGCATTTTTTATAGGATCTTCGAATCGTTCCCAAATTCTTTCATTCTTCATTACCTTCCAGCAATTCCCCCTCAAACTCCGTTTTCACCACCCGCGCGTCCAATCCCCGCTCCTCCAGCCAGCGCCGGAAAATATCGGTATAACCGTGGGTAACGTACACGCATTCCGCGCCGGTCGCTCGAATCGCCTCGTTGAGTCCGTCCCAGTCGGCGTGATCGGATAAGGCGAAACCGCGATCTGCAGCCCGACGTCGACGGGTTCCGCGTAAGGCCATCCAGCCGGAAGCCATACCGACGGAAACGGTTTTAAAGCGTTTCATCCAGGCCGTGCCAACGGCGGCGGGCGGAGCGATTACCATGTTGCCGGGAAAAGCCGTTCTTTTGATTCCATCCGCAACTCGAACCGTAGGCTGTAAATCAATGCCCTGCTTGCGAATGACCTCATTGGTGTTTTCAATCGCGCCGTGAAAACTCTCACTTTCTTGGTGATTGAACTACAAACAGCGTACGTTTCTTGAACTCAAATGACTGTAAGTTAATCAATTTTCATTTAAATTCAAAATAGTGGTTGAGCACATCTAAAGGAAACATGTTAAATAAATAGCAACAAAGACCCCACTACCACAATTTGTGCCTTTCTATCACAAATACAAACAACAAGTAGAAACAACAGGGAATTTTTTTAACAAATGCAAAAAAAAAGAAATTCATATTAAAATACAACTATTAAAACTAAAATCTTTTTAAAACAGTCCTAGCATCCTTACTCAAGGTAAGTATAACCACGAAGTCTTGGTTTACATTATAAATGAAAGTAGCACCATTAGCTTCCTTGTTTTATGCTCTTTATAAATATAATGGTTGCTTTTCTGACAATGGACCCCACCCTTGCTGGTCCGTCTAATTTTCAATGTACCCTGGGTGGAAAGTTTATGGCTTGATATTTCTCTTCAAAAAAATTAAAATAAAACATCCGTATTGGGTGTATAGATAGAAGTCCTGGTGCACCCAGTCTTGACAATTGCAAAATATATCTTAAAACAATCATTGATGAAATGGCATCCTCAGTATCACCAACAGTTGTATATGATTTGATAATTACTGGTGATTTCAACTTCCCATTAATGGAGTAGGTTGATGGGGAGATTCACCATTTGTGTCTTGTCGATCTGATAACTTCCTTCATCAAACAGTTGATAAGTCAAAAAGAAAACATCATGGCGACCAGAATCCTTCCTTGTTGGATCTCATAATTTTGAGGGATCCAGGGAGAATCCTTCTATGGAGGAATTTTTCATGTAGGAAGGGAATTTTTCATGAAGGGGGTACCAGATTTTCCAGCATTATTTAAAGAACGATCAAAATTAAATAAAAAAAACAAGGTTTTTAACTGAAAGTGAGGAGCAACATTAAAACTTAACAAAAATTACTGCGCATATGAAGGGGTTTCCCCCTTGTCAATGCCTCGCTCTTTACGCTATTTTTTTCTGTACTTCCAAAAGAGTTAATTATTCAAATAATTAATTAAACTCTTTGTGAGTATGGGGTGAATTTTAAAGACTTAGAACAAAATTTGAATTTTATCGTAAAGAGCAAGGTATTAACAAAGGGTTGAATCCCCTCAAATGCGTAATTATTTCTATTCTTTTCAAGTTTTAATGTTGCTCCTTACTTTTAGTTACAAACAAATGTTTTTTATAATTATTTCATCCTTCTTAAAGGGCCAGGACAAAAAACAAACTTTAGCGTAAATAGTTAGGGGCTAATGAGGGGACAATCCCTTCATTTACACGATTTTCTTTGTTTGTTTTAAATTTTACTGCTTTTCCTTACTTTTAAGGTCAAATACTTATTATTTTTTTTGTTTATTTTTAGAATAAAATGATTTGAATTAAAAACTAAACCCCAGGACTGGGACGTAAAAGACGGGGCGTCTAAATTTTATATCGTCAACTGGATAAAACGTAATAATCTAAAAAACAATTCACTGCTTTTGAATATAAAACTTTGAGATTTGTCTCGGAGAATCAATGCTTGTAGATTAATGGTAAATACTTCCCCGAAGGTTTTAAGTACGAACTCACAATAAGACTTAACAGGCTCGGCCATTTCCATTCCTTTTTACTGAAGCATACTGCTCTAGTTTTTTCTGATTGATTGAATTAACACGGGAAGAATATGATCCCCCATAATGCTGTCAGGTTGTGTCAGGAGGTTCGTTTTACCATAGTTATTGCCCGTTAGCACAACCACAGAATTCAGTTTAGGGGTTACGTAAATCCGTTGTCCACCGTTTCCGGCGGCATAAAAGGTAGGCAGTGTTTGGTCATCAACTTTGAAGTCTCGCAACCACCAAAGATAACCATAAGCTCGTCCTTCTTCTGCATGTCCAAACGAAAACTGAGCCCTAGTGGAAGATTCAATCCAATCTTTAGATATAAGTTGTGACTCCAACCATCGACCTTGGTACAAATAAAGCAAACCAAATTTCAGCATATCCCGGCTGGTTAATTTATTCCCGTCATATAAATTGTGGCTCAAGCCAAGCGGCTGCATCAGTTTTTCTCGAAAATACTCCCTTGGAACTGCTTGGGTTGCCGCGGCAAGAATCGCCACTAAAAATTGAGGTACCGCATCGTTATAATTAAAACGATGGCCAGGCGAATCGGCCATAGGCAAATCCAGGATGTATTTGTATGGGTCTTTTTGTCCCTGCATTGTGGCACCGCAATGCTCTCGATAAGTCATAATGCTTCCGCATTCCCAGCCCGTGGTCATCGAAAGCAAGTGCCTCAATTCAATCCTTTGCTTTTCTAAGCTCCAGTGCTCATAGGCAGGATAGGAAAAATACCGATACAAGCTATCAGATTCAGACCAATTTACGGGAACGCGAGTTGAAGCAAGAGTGACGCATGGCAAAATGCATTACAAATATTTTAATTTTGGCAAAGTACTTGCAAATCTGAGGGTATTGGGGGGGGGGTAAAACGTAGTGGAATAGCAATAAAAATGACTTAGCTACAGTTTTTCTGTATATTATGTAGTAAGAATTGTTTTCTTAACGTGTTATCCTTTCAAAATTCCCAATTCTATCGTTGTACCCAAAAAATCGGTATATATTGATTTTCAAAGTCAGTTCTGGCTCAATTTGGTTAGAAAAGTTGAATAGTCAAATAAATATGCCTCGCGACTGATTGTACCCCCTGTAGCTCCCGCGGCATGGGATGCAAGTCATGCAAGTTGCATATTGTTAATACACAAGGTATAAACTTTGGAGGATCGCTCATTCGATTGGAAATCGAAAGTTCTGGTTCTCTTTTTGAGAGTTCAAAGTGATTGAATGTCCTTTTCCCCCAAACATGTCAAATCAAAATTTTAGGATAGACATTTTGTTTAAAATAGTCCAAGGGAAAAAAAATCCTGTGTTCGAGTTTGACAACCCACTTCTCTGAGCCCGCGATGAAAGAGCTGTAAGTTAAGAAAGCTGTACTTAGTTAACATATAAGGTTCTTATGGAAGGGGTGATTTTATAAACTTTGGGCGACGCTTATTTGACGAGAAATCAAAAGTTCTAGGTCTCTTTTAAAGAGTCGAAAGTGATCAGACGGAAATCTACCCCTACTGCCTTTTTCCCAAAAAATACTCGATTAAAATTTTTAGATAGCCATTTTCTTTAAAACAAATAAATAAAATTTAACAGTCAAATGAAAAACTGTCACCCACCATTCAAAACCAGCTGAAACCAAGCTATGAGAGATTCTCTGCACAAGGTAAAGACCATCAAAACAAAAATTCCCAACCAGGCCCAATTCACCTTTCCTTATCCTGCCGATCCTTAGTTCTCCAGAAATAAAACCATTTAGGGTGTATCGTCACATAGACGTATTTCCCCACATTCCATGTATCCAATTGATTATTAATTTTCCAAATTATCACCATCCATCCAGAATCTGAAAATTTTATCCCTCAAACTTTTAAACTCGTCCCAGTTGCACATATAGTGCTCTAAATAATTCTTGTACCCACATATCGGACAAATAGAGCGCTCAATAATTCAAACCTCTCTAAACACTTAATTCTTTCTCCAAGTGAAATAACCTACTTTATATCCTCCCGTGCAGCTCTGTTATGCGTGCAGCGTGCAGCTATTCCTCCTCCGTACTTTGCAGACCTCAACCTAAGAACCAAGGCCCACCGCCGTTTCCGACCCGACAATTAACTAGTAATGTTAGTTATTGTTAACGTCACATGTTAAAAATAAAAATTTCAAACTATTGTTGATATGATGTGTCAAAACAACAAAATGTCAAAAACCACAAAATGAAAACAAGCAGCTTTGATAAATATCTATTAGTGAAAATGCGTTTTACCCCCCTAATTGTCTCGAATTGATTTATCGAACATAAAACTAAATAAGTTGCATTTTTCTGCATATCGAAGGAGCATTTTAGACTAAAAATTTAACAACAAATTAGGCCAACGACGGAGGGGGGGGGGTTTGCTTGCCTTCAATCAGCTTCAACTATTAAAAAGGGCACTAGCTCTTGCAATCTCCCGCCACGTGACCTATTTTTGAAATTTGTATGACAATTCCTTCGACACAAAGTGCCCTGGTGTAAAAAAATAAATAATAATGCATTGTCCCAACATTATTCTTTACTTAGGCAGCGCATGCGCTGCCTATGATCTGGAAACTAATCACACATTCATGGTTTTTCTTTGAAAAAATTCACAATTCCAAACAACAGCAGATGAGAGCTTAAAACCTCTACAGTAGGGTTCTCTGATTGTTTTGTTGTTGGGGATGGGGCAGATGCCTCAAAAAGGGCATTTTAATGCCAAAATGTCACAACTCTTTTCGAACCTTCAGATAAATGCAAAATAAGTTTTAAGCGAGAGTTAGGGCGAGGGTGGAGGTAGAAATTGATATATAATATCCAGGGCCGTATCTAGGACTTTGGTTCAGGGGGTGGGAGGGGTGTATTTTGTTCGGAGAGATGAGGCTTCAATTTTTTCTAAACACCAAAAATGTGTTTTAATGCATTTTTATTACGTTTTCAGTAATTGAACCAAAATTTGGGGGAGGAGGGTCAAAACCCCTAATTTTCCCCCTAAATACGGCCTTGATAATCCCTTTAGATTTGCTTAAAAAAGCTTCCAACTTACTTGGTACAATAATGGGGCGTCATTTATTTTGTCACATTTGCCAGCCCCTAAAAAAGACTCATTCAACCACTAACTACTGGTTCAACCAATAACTTTTCCTCAGGGGGGGATTTCCCGCAAGTCAGAACCCACTGTAAGAAGTTATGGGAATAAATATACACAAGCTCCGAATATTGTATGCTTAGAAATTTAAGATTAGTATGCTTTTGAAAACAAATCTCAGAACGAAATAAACCCATCCGCGATAATCGGCGAATGTTTAGCTTATTCCGAATATTATGTAATGTTGGACCAAATATTTGAACTGTATTGTTATTTGTACCTCTTAGAAGCCCCAAAAAACTGTTTGAAACACATAAACTATAGATTGGAGAAAGAAGCTATATTGCTTATTCGTGTTCCCTTTAAGGTATATTTCTTTATGAACCGGTTCAAGTTAAAATCCAATCAAGTGCTTTGAGGCTAAAATCCCACAATTGCGTCCAGACTAAATGTGTATTAAAGCTACCAGCCATGAGGTTATCACCAAAATCGAATTCCAATTTGAGTAATTAAAAGCTGTCGCTGACTATGGTCGTTGGGGTTTTGTTTTAAAGGAAGTACTTACACGTTTGATTAGTTTCGCTTTGAGGTTAGTAACTCCCATTTCCTAAACTTGACTATTGCGTACTGTAGTGTCTTATCACCTCTGTTGTGTCAATTGTCAAATAGTTTGCTGTGTCATAGTCAGATTACTAACTTACAGTTTCTCTGTTAATAAGGTTAATCGTGGTGAACCTTGAAGAATATACGCTTCCTATGTGATGTAAGCGAAAATTAAACAGCTAGTATTCAGCCGCATAAACACTTCGAGTCTGTAACGAACATGGAAGTGCGCACAAGGGGTGAGTAGGGGGGTCCCACACCACAAAATATCAGGAAATTATTACTGATAAGAACAAATGTACAATAGTGGTCTTATTACACCTCTCAATATGTGCCAAATTAGAATTTATGCAAATATTCTGCATTAGAAACTTCCGACTGTGGGTTCGGTAGACGAACCTAGTTAATCATAAAATTGCAAATACGTTCTATACTTCCTATTTGACAACATTTGCTCAGGTCAATCTTTGAAAATGGATTGGATATGCATACACCCTCTATGTCTGCAAATAAACCAGAAATTAGTTACTGAAAAAAGGTTGGTAGCTATAAATTAAATATAATTTTCTGAATAAAAAAAGAAATTAGTTAAAAAGAAAATAGGACCTGGTGCTTTTCATAATAAGGTTTGCAGTATAGCTAGGTGGGTTAAATCGATTAGAGTTTGAAGGTGTGACGTCATTTGGAATGACGTTACATGGCTTTAAACATGACTATAAAAGTTTAAATATGATATCATTTATAGTTGTACCTTATAATGTATGACATCATCCGTTATCTTTTATGTTAAGGTTCAGTTTTTGCCAAAAATTAGATTTTATTTTATATGTTATGCCTTTATAGATTACAAATTTCACTAAATATTACAACTTCTTGTCAAACAAGCCTACAGACAATTCCCTTCTATGGTATAATTCCTTAGTACCATCGAAGACAAAACAAAACAAAAAAAGAAAGAAAAGACACAACAGAGTTACCCAAACAAAAAGAATAATTTTCCTTTTTTATTCAAGTTTTGACTTTGCCATGGGGCACCACTTAGCCGAGAGCTCAAGTTGTGCATGAACGTACAGTACACGGATGATCCCCACCCCTTTTTTCTCAAAATCGTCTGATCAAAAACTAAGAGAAAGCCATTTAACCAAAAAAAGAATTAATATGCAAATTGCATTTAATAATTTATGTCCGGAGAGCCAAAATCAAACATGCATTAATTCAAAGACGTTCAGAAATTAAATAAAGAAAAAAACTAGTTTTTTTACCTGAAAGTAAGGAGCGACATTAAAACTTAAAACGAACAGAAATTACTCCGTGTATGAAATTACCCCGCCTTTGCCATAATTTTCAATATAGGTTAAGTTTAATAAATACAAAATTTCAAGGAATATTTTGTCCATAGATGCTGGGAAAGAAAATGGATAGTGGCACCCTTGGGAATCAAGAACGCTTTGACATCAATAAAAGTGGGATGTGCAAAACGTTCCAATTCGAATCTTGATAAAAACAAAGCTATTGGCAGGATTTTCCGCCCCCTCCTTACTTGGAAATTGCTTGACCACACTTAAACCTTTACATGGATCTATTTGTAGCCTGACACATTCCAAGGTACCTATGGAAAAGGGGATATACCCCGCCTTATCTATCTAAAGCAGCTAAAAATAATTGGAAAATGTTCAATCAAAATATCTGATTCGGCGAAGATGAAAAAGATTGTCAAGCAAATTAATTAAGATGTAATTTAGAGCAGTGATGGTAGGGCTCTCTTTCCGCTGCTGTGCCTTTGAAATTTCACTGGATGTATAAAAGATGTCGCACTAGAAGCAAATAGAACTGCAAAATGGAAATTTTGAAAGGAAATGGAGGATTTTTTTGTGGGGGGAGGGTACAAATTTTTAAGTAACCAAAAGATTAGAGGGCAACTATGCCTCCTCCTCCACCTCTTTTTTCTCAAAATCGTTGGATCAAAACCAAGAGAAAGCCATTTAGCCAAAAAAAAAATTAATATGCAAATTTCGTTTTAATTATTCATGTGCGGAGAGCCAAAATCAAAATATGCATTAATTCAAAAACGTTCAGAAATTAAATAAAAAATCAATTTTTTTTAACTGAAAGCGAGGAGCGACACCAAAACTTAAAATGAACAGGAATTATTCTGTATATGAAAGGGGCTGTCCCCTCATCAACGCCCCGCTCTTTACGCTAAAGTCTTCATTGTTTAAAAAAGTAGAGTTGTGACAAAGAGTCGAACTTTAGCTTAAAGAGCGGGGCGTTGAGGAGGGGACAACCCCTTTCATGTACAGAACAATTTCTGTTCGTTTTCAGTTTCAATGTCGCTCCTTACTTTCAGTTTGAAAAAAGTTTTTTTTTTATATTTTAATTCCTTAAAGGATTCCCCTATCGCTTTCAATATAAACTTGTAAAGTTTTGGTAGAAGTTCCGATTAAACGACAGAACACTAGTCGACAGTCGACACTAGTCGACAGAACATGTCGACGCATAGTTTCTTGAAAATCTTGGAAAACAATTTAACTTCTCCTGTTTTGTGCCAGAAATAGAAATTTTTAGATTTAACGAGGTCTCCATCACTTTCCCTTACATGTACCTTTTTCCGATGTCTGAGACATCAACTTCCCCAGATTGCCAACAAATATAAGCTATTTGATATAGCAAGTGAATCACCTACGCTCTGTATAAAATTTAATTATTAAAACGAGTAGAAATCAGGTTTACATAAGACTTTGGGCATATTACTAGAGGAAATTACTATGAATAAAGAAATGAAACCAAGAAAATAAAATAAACAAGAAAGTGGAACTTAAAAGATCCCAAATTATCAAAAGCAAGAGAAATGTTGCCGCCCAAAAACGGTTGTAAAGCCCCAATTCCTCACCCTTGCAGGTATTCTATTTGTCAGCATGTGGGAAATTAATTAACTTTTGCCAGACTAATGTACAATGAATATATATATTTATAATTTGTTCCTTCAGGTCTGTTCATTTCAGATGTGTAGGAAATCATTTGCTATGTTGCACTTTCAGTTTAAACAATTTGTTCAATTTTTAGCAAGTAGCCAGAATGTTTTCGAGGGGACAAATACTGCAGTCAAATCTGTTTTCTTACTTGTATTTGAATAAACTCTTCAGTATTTACATTTATCATGTGTTTTATTTCGGTGTTTCAGCTTTAATTAGTTAATGAGTGGGTCGTTCTATATAAAAAAAACCCTCCCTGACCACGACCTTAGGCCTGTAATGAGGTTATCAACGATTTTTAGCCGGGTACCAAAAAGCCAAAGACAAGTTCAGGCCTATTTCAACTGGAATGGTTTTGTATTTAACAGCTGCTTCAGTCTGCACCATTAAGGAATTTCCAAAGAAAAAGGGGTTGGAATAGGGGAGTGTGGGTAGCCTCTCTTAAAGGACTTTTTATGCTCTATAATTTTTTCCGGTATACTACTAGATAACATGCTATTTTGTAACTTAATTTAAAGCTGTTTTCTAATATTTCCTCGACAGACAAAAAATGAACACTTTTAGTTTCATTATGACTTCAGAGACCCATCCAAGTTGCTAGAATTTATTCAGATGACAGAAATCTGTAAATGTGACATGTCATTTGGTTTTCCAAATTACTCGATTAGGTTTCTCTGTTCTCACAAGTTCTAATATGCATTGGCTCTTATCAGCCATGGCTTGTAGAGGGAGGTTTATAAATACTGTTAAAGAATTTGGAGCTGTTTAAAGATTTTCTATACACAAAATGATTTCCATTTTGAATTTTTTTTTATGAACCGAGCCAAAATTTAGCGCTCCTAGATATCAATTTGATTACAAGGAAACCCTAATCGGAAATCTATCCCCATTAGATTCCTAAAGTATCAACCAGTATTAGGTCCTGCAATGTTCCACAGAATGAGCTCTTGCTGCCAGAAGCTGAAACTGAAGCACTCATTTTAACTGAGGGTGTCATGAGTCCTGGGCATCTAATCCAATTGAGCTAACATTATCTAGCTATGAGTCCATCTCTCCTTTCTTTGTTCCTGTTTGTCTAGCTACATATTCTCCTTGAGAAGTCCCACATCTAGTTCTGTTTTGTCCCCCATACCCAATATGCTTAGTATATAAAGAACTAAAGTCTCCATATACTGATAAGATTGGCCAGGGATTTTCTCCATTGGAGACTCTAGGCTCTGCTAGCAGCTATCCAATACTAAAGAAACGTCTACCCCAATCCAAGTTGCACTTTTTTCTAAAAGTGGCAAAAGGGGATGGACACAAAAGGGAGAAGGTCTATTTTTTACCACCTTATCGTAATTCTAAATGGCCGCCCAATTAAAGCGTGGAGGAAGACTGTGGCCTGAACTCAAGACTAAAGGAAATACTCAATTCTCATTCAAAGGCCTACTAATGATTTATGGTTTCTGCAGGCCTCAAAACACTTTATTTAAAATCAAGACTCTTTGAGTAAGAAGGATCTATTTTTTGGACCAAGCTACAAGGCTTCATATTCAGAACCCAAAGATTATCATTCTCAAACAACAGGTCCTTTTGTACAATTTTGATCTTCTCCTCCTCCTCACTGGAATGCTTCACATGAGAAATTTTCGAAAACTATATTTTGTTTTTGCTCCAGTCATCTGCATCATCAAGGGAATGTCCAAAAAAGTATAAAATAATCAATTAAAATTAGTAATACGACCTAAGTAACAATTCTATTATAAAGTCATTCTGACAATCAAGCGGCATAGCAAGAAGTGTAATTTTGATTAGCTTTTTAAGTGTTTAATGGTTATATACTAATTTTTACATCCACATCCCTGCCTCCGCGGAACAACAGAGCTGATGTGAAATGGGGTTCTGCTGAAATAGGACAAGACAATAGCGTTCCTGAAAGGTTTTGTTGCTAAAAAAAAGAAAAAAGTCTACATCAAAATCGAAATTTTATTGTACGTTCCTGTAAAAAAGTTTATTTAAGAGCCAAAATTTTGCATTAAGGCTTTGTTCCTTTAGCATTAATCATTAGAAAATTTCCAGGGCATGGTAAGTGCGGCAATTGTAAAGATACGAACATGATAAAACACTCTAAATGAAAAGAAAGCATGAAAGTACTCTTTGATTTTTTGGGAAATAAATTAATATGAAACAGCTGAGGCAAAGAAAAAAGGGAAAATGATAGAATTAAATCTGTGTCACTTTATCGAGGATGTGATAGGGACTAGGTACTACTAGCACCAGTAATAGGAGGTACCAATCTGCAAAAGTATCTTAAAAAAAGTTTATTTTATTATCCTTTTTTCAATATAGTTTTAAGCTAATGACCAATTTTTCTTAGAAAGAAATTTTTTGGATGGGACATTCTTCTCAGGTAGAAATTTGCTTTCATGTAAATAAGAACTTATCGAACTTCTTGTTTTTGAGCTGTTAAATGGAATTTTAAAGTAGGTAGGGCAAGGATAATCAGCCTCTAATATTTTATTTAAGTCTTATAATTTGATGGTTCATAATGTCGGTTAACACTTTTGTTTGAATGGCGTTATTTTTTTCTTGGAGATAAAAAAACAAGTTGAGTTTCCTTTTTATCAGATTCTCGTATCCCTTGTGCTCAACATCTCAAGAATTTGAAGAATAGTGTTCTTTAATTCTCAGTCAAAATGGATAAGTTATGCTTATAAAACTTCTTTAGTCTTGAATGAACTTGTTGCGGTACAAATTAACGAAAATATGCTTACCATAAATCCATGAGACAGCAAAAGTTTGCAAAATAGCCATGACGAAAATAATGAATCCTCCTCCAAAATAGTCCACGAGATCTAAAATGTACTGTCCACCCTAAAAGTTAAATAATGAATTTTAAATTTTATCACAATATCAGTAACCTGAATTAGAGCATAAATACAAAAAAGACAAAATAGGCATTTTGTCCGATGACAGACAAAAACAGTGGCACTTTCTGCAATGCTGTTGATCATATATACTGATCCTCCCATCAAAAAAATAAAATAATAATCGATGTGACGAAAAGGATTACGAAATACTCCTGGAGAAAATTATACATAATCTGTTAAGATTTCCATTGAATCAGTTGGGGATTATCACTAAGATTTAAAAAAAAAAAAATGACTCGTAAGACACTTAATCAAGAGACCCTATCAAATTAAAAAATTAAAAAACGTAAATTGATACCCGTTTCGATTAATTTAAATTCAAAAAATCCAGTATGTTTTAAAGTGGATTTTGTAGACATTTAAAACGATCTTTTTAACCACAGACCCCTTTTCCTGCGTATTTTACCCGTACTAAAGGTGTATCCTTTAGTATGCATGAAACTCCAGCCATGAAGAAAAAATATGAATAATAATCTAAAATATAAAATTATCCCAAGTCCTTTTCTTAGAATCCGTGTAAAAAAGTTGTCTCAGTGACAACTTTCCAGTGATTTCAGTGATTGAATCACTGAGTTTCAGTGATTGACCAATTTCGAAGGAATCGACCTTATGTGTCTTATGATAAACCTATAGTTGAAATGTAAGTAAACTAAACAGTCTAATATGATTGATTTTCCCCTTTTCTATTCAAATCTCCTTATACAGGAATCATTTTTATCCTGAGGAGGTATACCCTTAAACGGGGGCGTCGTTTGGGGAGGGGGTCAGTTGCCCCCCTCCAATAACGTGGAGAGGAAAATTATTATATATACCATGCCTCTTGACTCTACGCGGCTGAACCGGGCTTTGCTGATTTTCGGGCAATGTGATGGTAGGCAAAATTACCCACGGCGCTGCTTTTTTCCAATCTCATAAAATCAAGCACACGATGAATGGTTTCAAGCGGGTTGCTAACAAGATCGTCATAGGAAATCTCAAAAAATGAGTTAGCGGGAAGATGCTGAAAAAAACGGTATACTGCCTCGGTACTCAAACGCCACTCCAGCAATCCGCGCTCATAATTATTCTCGCATAATTGTGCTAAACCGGCCGTGGCTTTTTGGCGGTTCGCGTATTCGGCCAATTGCAGCCATTTGTAATCGTTGCTGCCAAACCACCCTTGTTCTTCAGCCTGCCTGGCAATCGACTTAGCCACTTCCAGGCCGTTGCGAAAAATGTGAATAAAGCGAGCATCGGGAAAAATTTCGTAAATAAACGGCAAACGAAAGTTATTGATCGGCAGCTTTTCAACCAGAACCGGCCGCTTTGTTTTCAGGGTTTCTAGGCGAAATAAACGATGCAGCTTTCGGTTGCTCTTCGGATTGGCATCATCTTTTGTTAGTACCAGCTTACCACCGCTATCCCTGGCCCGAATGCTCCATATATCGGTTACCGGGTAGCATGAACGCCACAACTGCCGGGCCTCATTTAGAAAGGTGATTTGAGGATGGCAAGATAAAGCCGTGCCAAAGATAGTAGTGCCGGATCTGCCGCAACCCACGATAAACACCGGTCGCTTCACATTTCCAGGGATCAACCCCGGATACCGGCTTAATAATTGCCATACAACCTTTGCGATATTAGTTTTCACCCCCAGTTGCTGCTGAGCCTCTAGCCACCAGCGGATTTCCAGCTCTTCACCATCGTCTCGGTGCTGATCTCGATCGCCGCCGTGCCGGTGCTGCTGTCGGTGACCGCGGCGCCGATGGTCGAAGCACCGGAGCGCATCGGCCCGATCCGGCTCTACCGGTCATCGCCCCTGGGCATCGTCGCCATCACCTTCAATGGCGTCATCATGGGCATCGTCATGGGCATGGGGCCGGCCTATGCCTACAATATGTTCGGCACCTCCTTCGCCGCCCTGTTCATGATGGCGGTGTTCATCGGCGGGTTTCTGTTCACCTGGCCGGTCGGAAAGCTCTCGGACCGGTTGGATCGGCGCAAGGTCATCGTCGGTGTCGCCTTCATGTGCGGCGGCGTCGCGGCGCTCAGCATGATGTTCCCGGAACCGCTGTCCATCGGCGAGCGGTTCGCCGAAGCCATGGCCGGCACCAACGGGTCGCAACAGGTGCAGTGGATGTTGCTGGCCGCGACCCTGATTTTCGGGGGGTTCGCCTTGCCGCTCTATTCCCTGAGCATCGCCCACACCAACGACTATCTGACACCAAAACAGCTGGTCGGGGCCAGCAGTACCTTGGTCATGGCCAATGGATTTGGCGCCATGCTGGGGCCGAACCTGGCCGGCTTGGCCATGGATTTGACCGGCAACCGGGGTTATTTTCTATCGCTGGTCGGTGTTTCCACGCTGTTGCTGCTGTTCGGCCTGTGGCGCATGACCCGGCGTCCGCCGCTGCCGGCGGAGGAGCAGGGCAACTTCGTGGCCATTGATGCGCGCATGTGGTCTCAAAACCGCGATCTACCCCTACTACGAAGCAGCTTCCGGCCGCATACTCTTCGACGAGATGATGGCAGCGCTGTCCGGAGCCAATGAAGGCGACATCCTGTTGCTACACGGCTGCTGCCACAATCCGACCGGGGCCGATCTCAGTCTGGAACAGTGGCAGAGGGTGACGGATCTGTGCCTCGAAAAAGGCCTCTTGCCATTTGTCGACTTTGCCTATCTCGGTTTTGGCAGCGGCCTTGAAGCCGATGCGGCGGGCCTGCGCCACATGGCAAGCCGCGTGCCCGAAATGGTGATCGCCACAAGTTGCTCCAAGAACTTCGCGGTCTATCGCGACCGTGTGGGCGCGGCGATGCTGATTGCCCGCAACGCGGAACAAGCAGACACGGCCTTCAGCCATCTTCTGTCAGTCACACGGTCTGTCTACTCCATGCCGCCGGATCATGGCGCGGCGGTCGTGCGCCTTGTGCTGACCGACCCGGAACTGCGCGCCGACTGGCAGCAGGAACTGGAGGAAATGCGGGTGCGCATGGAAACCCTGCGGCGCAACTTCGCCGAAGAGCTGCGGCTGGCCTCCAACTCCGACCGCTTCGACTTCATCGCCGACCAGAAAGGCATGTTCTCACGCATTGGTCTGACGCCTGAACAGGTCGACAAGTTGCGCGAAGAGCATGGCATCTACGCCATCGGCGACTGCATCCCCGGCGCCATGCTGGCCCACAAGGCCGAGGAGGAGGGCGTGGCGCTGGCCGAGATCCTGGGCGGCGAGAAGGGCCACGTGAACTACGACGTCATCCCCGGAGGACCGAATTAGTACCGCGCGCGCGGTTTGTCACCAGCCACGTCAACCCGCAACCTCTAACTTGATGAAGCAGGACGTAAAGAAACTTCACCGCCGTGGAACTGTTGTTCGCCGTCTTTGGTTCGCAGACACAGTTGGCCTTGCGCGCCGATCCCCACAACAAATCCGTTCATGCGTTGATCACCCTGCAAGATGTCGCACTGCTTCTCATGGTACAAGTGGGCACTGTTGAACGCAGAAACGAATGGTTGAAATCCGTGTTCTTCGAAGTGACGCAGGAATTCTCGCACCCGGGTCAACAGGGAAACCAGCAAACTTGTTCTATCAGCCATGAAACCCAACCGCCGCAGATCGGTGACCGGCTGGCCAATGCCCTGCATTTCTGCATCCGACAGATCAACATTGACACCAATGCCTACCACAAATTCAATGCTTGTGGGACGAGTCAGCAACTCAACAAGGATGCCGCAGAGCTTCTGGTTGTGGACCAGCACATCATTTGGCCATTTAAGCTTCACGCTCTCAACGCCAACATCCTCAAGGCCGGCAACCAACGCCAGCCCCACCACGCTGCTGAGACCGCCCAGTTCAGCCAACCCACGTGTACTGGCAAAACCCATACTCATGGACAGATTGCGGGCATAGGGCGACAACCAGCTGCGGCCTCGACGACCACGCCCGCCAACCTGGAGCTCTGCCGTACATAATGTGTTCGCTGCAGAATCTTTCCGCGCCATAAGATGTGTGTTGGTGGAATCTATACAGTCGAACACCAGAACTTCGACATCAGCAAATGCTTGCTGTCTTTCGCTTTCTCCACCCAGCTCTTGCGGAAGGAGGAGGGCGATTGCCCGTACCGCTTCTTGAACCGGATCGACAACTGGGTGGCGCTGCTGAACCCGGGGGCGGCGGATATTTCCGCCACCGGCATGTTGGTCTCATTCAGCAAGGCCAGTGCCCGGCCCACCCGCAGCTCGATATAGAACTGCACCGGCGAGGTGCCGGCATACCGCTGGAACAGCCGCTCCAGCTGGCGCCGCGAGATTTGCGCATGTTCCGCCACCACGCCGATCTCCACCGGCTCCTCGATGGTGTCATGCATGAACTGCATCGCGTTGATCAGATGCTGGTTACGGCTGCTGAGCGCCACGGAATAGGCCGACTTCTGCAGCGCCTCCCGGTTGTTTGAGCGGAAGTGGATGCACATGTCCGACACGATCACCGCCAGGTCCTTGCCATGGTCGGTCTCGATCATCTCCAGCATCATGTCGGTGGCCGCAT
>JAAAKM020073195.1:221255841-221286637 GCA_010016025.2 Alatinidae sp. Z8VKAUB7J3 | reverse complement strand
AGGCCGGGCTCACCGCCTACAACCACAACGTCGACACCTCGCCCGAGCACTACCCGGAGGTGATCACGACGCGGACCTTCCAGGACCGACTCGACACCCTGGAGAACGTGAGCTCGGCCGGCCTGCAGGTCTGCTCCGGTGGCATTCTCGGGTTGGGCGAAACGGTTCGAGACCGCCTCCGCATGATCGAAGTGTTGAGCGAGCTCGATCCGCAGCCGGAGTCGATTCCGATCAATCGCCTGGTGCCGATCGGCGGCACGAAGATGGCCGAGAACGAGCCCGTCGACGCGTTCGCGTTGTGCCGCATCATCGCGGTCACCAGGGTCGCGGTGCCGCGGGCGCGGATCCGCTTGTCAGCCGGCCGCGAAGGGCTGAGCGACGAGGCGCAAGCGCTGTGCTTCTATGCCGGCGCCAACTCCGTCTTCTACGGCGATCGCCTACTGACCACCGACAACGCGAGCCGCGACGCCGACCTGGCACTGCTGCGGCGGTTGGACTTGGGTAGGGTGCAGGCCCCACCGTTAGAACATGGCACAGAACGTTCCCCCTTTGGCTGACTACACTTTAGAGTCTTAATTTTGAAAATAAAATGCATGTCCATGACTTCACATTCAAATGCATTTAAAAAACAAAAAATGTACAGGATAGTTTTGCAATAACGTCAAACATGGTACAAACGGTGTTTTATACAGACAATATTTGCATTAGCATAAAATATGCCAAGAGGACGATCCAAAAAATAAATAAATACCAGGTTAAGGCCTTTTAAACTTCATTTATGTGAAACTATGTCAGGAGCCGCAAATTTTATAGTAGCAAAACACGCAAAGTTTTGAATAACAAAACTAAATATCACGAGGATGGGGTCAGAATTTCAGTAATGCCTTGGTGAGGCATGGCCAAAAACCCGTTGGAAACCACTGATTTAAATGAGAGGTTCTGACCCAGCTTCTCAACTGGCCAAAATTCTTTCATAGTTATTTATCATTCTATGGAGACACTCACCCTCTTTTGATGATCCAGCTTGTATTTCAATTGGAGGGGTCCATTCCTTCTTCACACCCATCTCCTATAAGATATAGTCTGATTAAATATCGAGCTCAGCTAAGACAATACAACTATATATAACCATAACCAATAAATACGTTTTAAAACCTTGAATTATGCTTTCCCTTAAAACACTCCTTCTGTTTCCATTTTGCTGACGATATTTTGTCTCTTCGGGAACATGGGCATGATTCTCTTCATTATTTTTTGGTGCATTTAAAACTTTCGATTCGAATCTTAAATTTACGTTGGAGGTGGACGTTGTGGCCGCCAGTACTTGCATGACCATCGCGAATGAAATTTGACGCAAAACGATCTTGAAGTGCGATTGACGTTGCTTGATATAGCGAGCCGTCAATTCGTCGGCCCGATTGATTGCGAATCCCTGTCCACCATTAAACTTGAATGATGATGGGTGCCGCACGATCTCCTGAAGCCAGGCGCCCGTTTCAAATTTGAGTTGGGACTCTTCTTGTGCCGTGCGAATAGCTCCCCGACCAATAAACCACAGGACGACGGTCATCATCGTCAAGAGCCCAATGTCATAGCCCAGTAGAAACGGATGATAGAAAGCCAATACACTCAAACCAATCACGGTCTGTAGGATCAGCATCAACGTTTCCAGGAAGAGCTTTGATGTAATCTTCTGGACATTGGCAACATCAAAAAAACGATTGAGCAGCTCGGGCCCATGGTAGTTTTGCCAAACCGACAGCGGCACTCGGACCAATCGATACGAGAGATCCTCGACCGTCCGCACGAAAAGCTTCCGCTGTAAAATCTCCATGACGATCGTCATCAACACATTCAGGGCCGCGCGGAATCCCAGAAATGTCAGCACAATCAATGACAAGATGACCAGCGGCTGCAAATAACGACCAAAGGCGATTGTGTTCACGACCGCCTCGACCGCCAACGGCAATGTCAAACTGAGCAAACCGATGACGACAGAAAAGATCACGATGGTGCGGACATCTTGAGCATCGGGCCGCAATAATTTCGTGAACCTGCGCAGCGGAGTTAGCTGTTTCTGCGCGTTGGAATAGTGGAGCCTGATGTAATATCTTTGGTTCCCTCGCTCGAGTCTAGCGGTTCGAGCGCTCATTTTCATTTAAGAAGTTTCCCGGTACTTGAGAGTTGTGCAAGTAGTTTTATTCTACTGATGCCACAAATCCTCAAGCCTTCACAGAGTAGTGAGTACTTTGCCGCATTTTGGTTACGGGAAATTTTTGTTTTTTTGTGGATAGGCTGCCAATCGAACGAGACGTCATGGAATCATCCCGTTTGAGTTAGCAGTTCACGGACCGCCCAGCTCGGTCGTTGCTGCGTTTTGCAGCGAAGGCTTCGTCGGCCTAATCCGCTGATTTGCAACGGGATGGCCGTTTATGGGGCGTAATTGAGATAAGGCGCCAACCAACGCTCCACTTCTGTTTCCGTGAATGCTTTTCGTTGGGCGTAATCGGTAACTTGGTCCTTCTGAAGCTTGCCTACCGCGAAGTAGCGCGCTTCCGGGTGTGAGAAGTAGAGACCGCTCACACTACTCGCGGGCCACATGGCGCAGGACTCTGTGAGTTGGATCCCCGTTTGAGCTTCGACATCCAAGAGTTTCCATAGCGTGCGCTTTTCCGTGTGATCCGGGCAAGCGGGATAGCCTGGTGCCGGTCGAATCCCTTGATAGCGTTCGCGAATCAGGTCTTCGTTACTGAGTTCTTCTTTCAATCCGAAGCCCCATTCTTGTCGGGCCGTTTGATGCAGTTTCTCTGCGAGCGCTTCTGCCAATCGATCCGCCAAGGCTTTGATCATGATGGAATTGTAGTCATCGTGATCCGCTTCGAATTCAGCGCAGAGAGCGTCAACACCGTGACCCGAGATCAGGATAAAATATTTCAAAATACAAATCGTGTTCCATAAATATTGAGCTATCAAATAGTTTAAATATGATTTTTTTTTCATAGAATATTTTGTATAAAATATTTTTTTACATATAAATTTAGAATAATTAGCATATGAAGGGACTTATAGTAAGTAAAACGTATATATTCAATATAAAAAAGCAAAAAAAATGGAGACAATTACCATAAAATTTTAATTCCTTTGATGTTTATATTGTCACTGAAAACTCTTCTATTTGAGCAAAGCTTGTAATTAGTTGGAGTAACTTCTTCTGTAAACTGGTTAAAACGAACTGTGTGGTTCTTCTATAATTTGCGTGTTGTTCGTCTTTTTTAATATATCCATTAGTCGTCTATAACCTAAAACAATATTAGAGTCCAAAAATCTTGACTTTTTTCTTTAAGCTTTATTTGCATTTTTAATTTAAGTTTTAATCAGTTTTAGATTATTTTTTTTAAGATTTATTTATTAATTTATATGGTATGTGTGTATGTTTGTTTGCTATGATTTTTTGTTTAATTTCTTTTCGTTTTGGGTCTCATTTATTGATTTTATAGTGATTTCTGTCCATTTTAAATTCAAGCGGTTATTTCACTTCATTTCTACGCGTCTTTGGTTTAATGTAGCACTTTCCTTTTCTTTGGAAAGTTGCTTTTCCTTAAAAAAACTTCCGAATAATTTTTGTCATTTCAGTTAAATTTTTTATTTGTTAAAATAAGGAGTAATTAAAGTTTTATCGGTTTTATGTTTTAAAATTAGGATTTTGGGTTAATATTTAAATGTGACAAGCCGTAATAGTGGCTTTAGAATCTAGACAATGACAGCGAAGTACTGCACGTAAAGTTCCCCTGGCCCAACCTCACAATTATATTTTTAGATTGTATAGAATTCGTAAATCAGAGCCTCCAGTTTTGCCAGAACAATCTTGCAAATATAGTTTTCTATCTGTTTTTATTTTATCTGAATTTCATCATTTATCACTTTTGAGAATTTCCAAGGTCATTAAAGATATTTCAAAGAATTTGTGGTAACAAACTGTAGTAAGAATTGAACCTGCTCAATAGTAACATAAACTAAAAAAAAAATTGAATTTTGATGCCAATATATGCATCAAATGATTTAGATTTGTATGCTGATTTTAAATATATTAGTTTCATCAAATTTAGTCTTACCCATCAATAGTTACGAGCCTTAGAATATTGCCTTGTTTTCGAAAAAAGGGGGGAAACACACCCTAAAAGTCATGGAATCTTCAAATGTTCATGGAAGTTCATGGAAAATCACACCATCAGACTCTGCTTATCAGAGAACCCTGAAGTAGAAGTTTCATGCTCCCATGTGCAAAAATGTGGAATTTTGTATTTTTTTTTTGCCAGAAGAAAGTTCACGGATTTGTGTAGTTGTTTTCTCCCCAGGGGAGATCGTATCGACCCAGTAGTCCTAGAGTGTCGCAAGAAGGCTCATTCTAACGTAAATTAAAAGTTCTAGTACCCTTTTTAAGCGACCAAAAATATTGGAGGGCAACTAGGCCCCATCCAATGCTCATTTTTTCCCCAAAGTCATCAGATCAAAATTTCATGAAGGCTTATTCGGTGATAATAACTATGCATCATGCGGTCACCCATTTTTAATATCGGCTTTTAATCCGACATATTCCTTGCTGATGATGTAGTAGAGGGCACTCCATCAGTACCTGGAGAAGATCCTCCACAGTGACTATTAATACTTTTCTTTAATTCTTTATCTGATATCTTCTGTACGAGCTGGTAAGAATTCTCTGAGAGAGGGAATTTACTAATAACTGAATCAATTGACTTAGTATGCACTTGCGGGTAAATGGTTGGGGTAGCTAAGTCCTTTTGACCCTCCAGGTTTTCGAAAAATGTCGGCCGGGAATACGTAGACTGGTCTACGTTGCGCATGCAAGCATTTCCAGAATTATTTCATACTGGTTGATTTGTAGGTTTGAAAACAATTTTCTTGTTCTTTAATTTTGTATAAAAGTTTCTTCCTTTTTATAAAAGCATTGCATTGCTTTCTAGCTGATCTAAATGCTAATAGGGCTTTGTGTGGTTCCTCTGAATGAGTACCCTTCTTTCCCTTTTTCAATAAACTAAATAAGCCCAACTTTCTGAGTTTATACTCATCATCAGAAGGACCAATTTTCGGCGGTGTTTTTTTTTTTTTTTTTTTTTTAGGACCCGGCCTACTTCTTCTTGGAGAAATTGTATCAGTGAGAGAATTGTGACAGTCCAAAGAACTGTCACTTAAATCCTTTAATGTAGCCAAAATCTTTTTCGAACCAAATCGAGCCTCAAGTGTCTTAGTTCTTAAGCGTCCTCAGTCCAAACTTTTTTGTCCTTAGGGCTTGACTTTTGCAGCTGATCTAGTGTGCATCAAATCTAAAAATGGAAAACAGGGGTGGAAAACCCGCCAAAAACAAAACCCAGAATATACCGCAGCAAATAAATTAAGAATGTGTACCTTTAGTTTGAAAGCACACTTTTCTTTTGAAAAGTTTTTAAAATCGTAGTTTTAGTATGATTAGACCAAATATAGGCATTCGTAATAAAAAATATTTGTGTTTAGTTGCCCTTGGTATTTCAAACTGTATAGTCCATTAAATTGAATTAATAAACTATCGCAATACATTTGCAAGCGTACTTCCTTGTTACTGAAGTCTGAAAACTAAAAAGTGTTATTTAATTTGATTGTGGTGTCAGGTGGAGGGGAACGCCTTGACTAATTTAAGTCACAAAAAGGTAAATAAATAAAAGCCATGAAGTGACAGCATTTGTGGCAAAAATTCTTGTTGTAGAGATTTGGGTATATATCGCTGCTGTGGAAACTTTAGCAAAATTTCTGCAAAGACTGACGTGGATATTCGCCAAATCTGAACGCAAAAATGTGCCCAGTTCCAAAAATTGAACTTCAAAGAAATGGGATTCCTAAAAATATACCTAAAACTAGGATGTAGTGGAGTTACCTTCCCAAGGGTTAGTTCTAAGGACCAAAATCTTTCAATTTTATATTTTATTACCGTTATGAAGGTTGCCGACCGAACTGAATATTTTGTACATCCCAGGCTTATTTACGGGATCCCCATTTTACAGGTCAATTCTTAATATATTTTAATGTAGATTTCCTTTTTTTTGTCACGGAGAATTCCCGAGTATCAAGTATCTGGGTGAAAGGGGTGATTTGATTAAACAAAATCAAATCACCCCTTTCGATAATTAGTTTATTCAGACAAGCAAATATTTTAAACCTCGCCATAATCCTTCAGTGGCTCCAAAGGTATACAGGGTGTCAGTGAGTAGCCTCCAATCTTCCATCAAGCACGTCGCTGCGTATATGTTCTTCCCTCTGGGACAAGAGTTGTCTGGAGGGCTGTTTTGTCATGTTTACATGTTCTATGGAGCGAGTTCTTTGTTCTTTCTCAGTGATGGGTGCCTTCTGATAGCGAGTGGAGGAGTATTTTAGGAAGTCTATGATCTGGCAAATTGAGGACATGTCCAAGGTATTGCCATCTTTATTGCCTCACAACGGAGGTAATGTCTGATTTGCGTGTGTGAGTACGGATCTCGTTATTGCTGCCATGGTCTTTCCTGCTGGTCCTTATGATCCGGCCAAGACATTTATTTTCAAAGGCGGTAAGATGTTTATCCTATTTCATATTAAGCTTTAGGCATTCCATGGAGTTGTTCATGGAGTAACTCAGCTTCTGTGATTATACTGTGGATTTCCAGACTGGTAAAAATCTCTGAAATGATGTGTTAGTTAGGGCTATTCTGGTGCATATTTTTTTTTTGAATTCGCCACTGGAAGTTACTGTACCGCATAAATGCCTGAAGTCTGTCACCTGCTCGATGTCTTCATCTTCTACCTGCATTCCCATTAAGAAACTGCTAATTGACATAGTTTTGGTCTTTAGAGCGCTGGTGTGTAATACGAAATGTTCAGCTTTCTTTGCAAGTTTGTTCAGGAATTCCTGTGACTATTATGTAGGCACAAGTACCTTTTTTTCAGCCAGATCTTGCACTTTCCTGGCAGTTTTTTTACTCTTGCAAAGACGTACCGGTGTTCATCCAGCATTTTAGCTGTTCCTGTCTTGTCGTGGGTACTTAGTCGTCATCTGCTTGGTTGAGAAAGTACTTAATCAATTTCATGATTATTATACTTAATCAATTTCATATTTTACATGTGCTCCTACTGAAGGTAGGTTTTAAGTTCGTATTTACAACACAAAATGAAAGCACCTGGTTCTCAAAATCCCTTTATCTGACTTATAGCAGATCTCCATGACTGGCAGCTTCGCTCCTTCACTGCGCAGCTTGTAATTATATCTCTGGTCAGGGGCAGATCCAGGGGGGCCAGAGGGGGCCTTAGGCCCACTTCAAGATTTTTCTGGCACCCTCATTTACATTCCAATGTTTTTTCTTTTTTTACTATTTTTTAAGTAAACTCGTCAATTTGATCAATTATTTGTAGGTGATTTACCCCACTAAGAACAAAAAGCAAAGCTTTCCTATGAATGTAAAGAGCAAAGTTAAACTTAAAACGAATAAAATTATTTTTCTTCAGCCGGTGCAGTATCCATATCTGCAAAATTGGCAGAAAAATCTTTGATTGCTGCAAGATCTTTCTACGAACATGGAACTTTCCCCTATTTCACGAAAATGGAAACACCTGTTGAAGGTAAAACTGGTATCTTCAACACGTTTCATAAACGTGGTAACACAGTTACAGCTATTTGTCTATTCACAATGATATAGTGAAAAGTAGCCTTGTAGCGAACAGTTGCTCATGCCGATATCTATAAATACACGGATAAATATGGCCGGGTCATTTTAACAGACAAACCAAAGCATTCGGGTTACAAGCGTTTGGTCAAAACCTGGAAGGGCTGGGTTGAACCGAAAAAGAAATACGGCAAGGTCGCTTATCAAAATTTCAAAAAAAATAAAAAGAAATACGGTAAGACAATTGACTATTTTGCCGATCAATACAGATTGCCCAAACCTTTATTACACGCCATTATTACCGCTGAATCATCCTATGATCCCAATGCGATCTCCAGTGCTGGTGCGGTGGGTTTGATGCAGTTGATGCCGGGCACGGCCAAACGTTATGGTGTCAAAGACAGAAAGAATCCCTATCAAAACATTCATGGGGGTACTCGGTACTTCCGCGATCTCTTGAAGATGTTCGATAATAATGTATCACTTGCTTTGGCGGCCTATAACGCCGGTGAAAACGCCGTGATCAAATATGGTCATAAGATCCCACCTTATAAAGAAACGCAAAACTATGTTCGCAAGGTCCTGGCTTATTATAAGAAGTACAAAAAAGCGATTAAGACCTGATCTATCTTTTTCTTCAGTTCTTCAATAATTCAGTGGGACTGTTTCCCTTATCTAAACCGAATTGATTTTTGGTTTCAGGGTAAGAACGATGGCTGGCAGTAATAATAAGTTTCCAATCAAGGCCACAAACATGGCAAAGCCCGTTAACAGACCAAAGTAGATGGTCGGGATAAAATTCGAAAAGGCCAATAAGGCAAAGCCAAAGATGATAGCAACGGAAGTGTAGTACATAGCCAGAACCCAATGGAGGTAACTTTATTGAAACATTTACCCAATTTTCTACATGCTCAAGCACACTTCGATTCAGAGCTATCGTTACTCTAGTCTTTTGGTAGGTAGGCCTGTACATTCGCAATAACAGTATCACCCACTCTCATTGCAAGGAATGATCAGATTTGATAAACAGTTCGGAGTTACTATGCCTAATTTTTATTATAGCAAGTCCACCTTAGGGACGTCCCCTCTTTCTGGGCTTTTTTTGCAGCTACAAACTGGACCACATGTGATGGCACTATAGCGAGCAGTTTCTTATTGTCGACTAACGAGAAAATGTTCTCCAGTAAGGCAAAATTGTTCTATCACGGCGGATTTTGCCGTGAAATTATCCTATGCCCCCAGGGCTGACAAAACCCCCCAGAGCCCAGTGACAAGGGTTATAAGCTATATACCGGGGGTATGTAAGGTTTTTATGAAACGGGTGTTCGTACAAACTTCGGAGGGGTTAATTCGATTGAAAATTAAAAGATCTACTGCCCTTTTTAAGAGTAAAAAGTATTGGAGGGTAACTAGCCCCCTCTCATGCAATCTTCTCCCTAAAAACGTCCGACCGAAAGTTTTAGACAACCATTTTGTTTAAAATACTCCTAACATCATATAGCAAGGCCTTCGGGGTTGAGACTCCTCCCCACTCACAGAACCTTGGGGGAAGGGTTTTAGGTTATGCCTCGGGGGCATACAAGGTTTTCATGGAATGGTGGTTGTTTGAGCTTCGGAAGAGATTCACCTGATTGGAAATTAAAATTATACCACCCTTATAAGAAGGAGAAATGTTTTTCCTCAAGATTTTAGAATTTATTTTTTTTCTAAATCGAATAAAATGCAAACTTTACTTATAAATTAATCGTAGAAAACAATAAAAATTATGATATTAGATATTAGCTTCTGAATAAAGACGCAAAATTTTTACAAATTTACGCCTGCTAAATTCTTCCCTCACAGATTTTGTACTTTAAAAGTTGTCATACGGGTAAAAGAACTGTTAAAAGAACTCATCCAAACCGAAAAGTCTTTTAAGTGAGACATTTTCAGGTTACTTTGTTTCAGGGATCCCCTTTCTCCAATGAAAGAAGGCATAGTAGCCTGATTGCTGATAAATTTGGCTTTGTGAATTTGTGATTGCCTTATAAGAAGACAAATAAAAAATGTAAGCATTTTAGTGAGCTGTGTCAGAATAACGCCAACAAATAACACCAAATAAACTTAAATTCTATTTGCTGCAAGCTCCCAAGAATACTTTAAGATACGATTCTAACCAACTATATCTTACTGCTCAAAAAGGTTCTATTCTACGATTAGGTTAAAAAAAAGCAAAAATGTCATGTTTAAAGGTGATATGATTATGTTGACAGCGTTAATGACACAGTGTTTTGTTTCAAGCATCTGAGATTGCTCAACGCGGGACAAAGTCGTGATTACCAAGCCCCAATTTTCACATATCAAAGTTGGTAAAATATATGCCCTTTAGCCTTTAGTCAGCTTTTCCGTGTTAATAGTGCCCTCTACTCATATGATACTAGCAATGCCGACAATTTCGTGGTTGAGTATAAAGACGCCACATGCGCCAATACTGTGGCTGCTTGATCCAAGTTCAATTCTTTTTGTACTATAGTATTATTTATGATTCTCCTGAATATGACTAAAAAAAAGCCTGTTGAAGAGCGTCCCAGTTTTGCTCACAACAATGAGGAAATTAACAATAACAATACAAAACGGCAGTTAATTATAACTAAGTTAACACTGTAAAGTTAATAATTATTCAACTGAAAAAAAAACAAATGAAAACGTTTTTCTTTTCAGCACCACATCCTGCTGGTGGTTATAGTGGTGCAACCAGTGCTGCTAAGGAAGCAGCAAATCAGGCTAAGGCTGCCCAGCAAGCACAGCAATCTGCCGCTGCCCAAGCAGCTCAACAGATTACTGCATCTCTTGCTGCTCAAGCTGCGAAGGCGGCACAGCAGGCAGCCGCTATTGTTGCTGCTAAACAAAATCAGGTTACTGAAATTACCCAAACCGCACAAGCTGCTCAAGCGGCGGCACAGATAGAAAATTCACTTGCTTCGCAAGTACAAGCTGCAGCTCAAGTAAGTATTTATTTTCATTCTATCTTCATATTTTCTGAAGAAGATACTATTTTTGTAATTCTGTATTTAATCCAAACTATCTATAAAAATTATTTCCACACATAACTGTCCATACATATGCTGATAACTTTCCTCTACCATTTAAAATTCATAAAATATATACAAAATCGTAAACCATAAAGTACGACTAATTGCGATTGTTTAGTGAAGTATTTGTACATTTTCTGAACAATATGATTTAACGAACAAATTTCAATAATGGTGAAAAGGGATAAGATATTCCCTCTTCGACTCACGCGGATCTCGTGAAAGGCCTCGACCGAGCGGACTCCCTCGCCTTCGATCTTCACAAGTGGGGTTATCTGCCTTTCGAGTCCGCATGCGCTCTCGTTCGCAACCTCGAGGCGATGCGTCGTCCCTTCGCCATCCAGGGCGCGTACATCGCGGGAAGCGATCGCGGTACGATCGGTGCCGGGATCCCCTTCGCCGATCGAAGCATCGAACTGTCCGGCATCCAGGGCATCGCGCAGCGCTTCGGTTTTCATGATGTCGGTGTAGAGCGCCGAACCATGCGAAAACGGCGTGATGCCCTCCGCCGCGCCGCGCGGATTGATGTGCTCGATCAATTCGAGGCCGTATTCACGCGCGACCCGATTGCGGAAGGCGATCATCTCGGCGAACTTCCAGCCGGTGTTCACGTGCAGCAGCGGAAACGGCAGCTTGCCCGGATAGAATGCCTTTCGTGCGAGATGCAGCAGGACCGCGGAGTCCTTTCCGACGGAGTAGAGCAGCACCGGTCGTTCGAATTCCGCCGCGACTTCACGGAAGATGTGAATGGATTCGTTTTCCAGCGCCTTCAGATGGTCATCCAGGCGGTGGTTTGACGTATACGCGATTTCAACCACGCCCCGCGCTCCCGGCGGTTGCCACGTGGAGGCCGCACTCGCGTTTCTGATCCTGCTCCCACCACCAGCGCCCGGCGCGGTCATCCTCTCCGACGCGGATCGCGCGGGTGCAGGGCTGACAGCCGATCGAGGGGAAACCCCGGTCATGCAGGGCGTTATACGGTATCTCCAGCGCGCGGATATGGTTCTTCTTTCTTTCAGTTGAATTTTTTTTTTTTTTTTTATTTTTTCATTGATTTTTAAATAATGCTGGAAAATCCAGCGATGATTCATGGAAATTCTCTTCCCTCATGATAGATTCCTCTATAGAAAGGTCCTTCCACGTTACTATACCCCGACCCTCTCCCCCCATCACCACCAGAAAAATTCCCCTAAAAACGTCTGGTATACTTCCTAATAACCAATACTATATTAAAACAATGGGCAAAGTTCATAACTTACAGCCCTTCCACGGGGACTGTGGGGGATTCAGCCATCCGCAAAAACATATTTATTAAATGTTTTGAATATGCTGGGCAAAATGGCTATCGCAAAATTTGTGACTTCGGGGAAACTATGAGCGTGGGATGGGGCCTAGTTGCCCTCCAATTTTTTTCGTCACTTAAAAAGGGCACTAGAACTTTTAGTTTCCGTTAGAATGAGCTCTCTTGCGACATTCTAGATCCACTGGGTCACTGAAAGAGGTCACTGGATCACTCCCAGTGGTCAATGGGTCACTGAAAGAGACACTGAAAAATCTCTCAAGTATTTCACTGCTTACTGATCATAGTTTCCAAAAACAATAATTCAAATAAAGTAAACAAGTAGCTGAAGTCGAAGGATGAAGGTTAAAACTAAATAGAAATAGAAGATGCAAAGGCCACCATTTGTACTGGATTGGGAATCGACCCAAAGTTTCTATTTATGGCCCTTAAATTTGTTGGATTGAAATTTCTTGCAGATTTCAACAACGTTTGACATGTCCAGGCTTATTACATGTGTAGTCAATCAAAAATTCATGTGAGTGACGTTATATTTATATAAATTTTTACAGCATAATTTACATAATTCCCCCCAGGAGTTGTCACGTCGGTTTTAGTATTTACAACTTGTGCAACGTTACGCAAGATGACAAACGACTCTGGACAGCTAAAGAAAAAGGTATGGAGCAATGATCGGCAAAATTTTCATTGAACTGCCAAGGAAAACACTGCACAACGAAATCAAAATTACAATGGACTGAAGGAACGTGTTAGTTTAGCTTGTGTGAATCTGTGAAGGATAAAACAGGAAAGAAGAATTGAGTTTACGCCACAATTACTTAATTGAAATTGCTGATTTTTCTCCCAAGAATGAAGAAATGTTATTTTAACCTCTACAATGATACACAGGAAGGAAAAAATTAATTCAGACCTGAATTACTTAACCACCCTGGAAAGGAATGTAGTTGTTTTGGCGTCTGCCTAGGATAAACAGGAAAGAAGATTAACTCATGCCAGAAGAAAAAACATGTGAGTAAAGTCACATTTATATACATTTAAAGAATAAAAATCACGTAATTTTTTCCCTTGGGGTGGATATTGGTAATTATTTTAAATATCTATGACACATACTAAATTATAAAAGATGATAAATGACTCTAAACAGCTAAAGAAAAAGGTATGGAACAAGAAAAAGTGAAAAAAAATGTTCAATTACGAACAAAAATGTGACTAAAACTTAAGAATAACATGATAATTATGCTAATGCGTAATTTAGATATTTCAGAAATTATAATGGAATAAGGAACGTGTTGTTGTGGCGTCTGTAATGGATCTTACTGAAGATGCATTATAAACAATTTGTTAAATTTTTTTGTGACAAACAGTTTGTTTTATAGCACTTTGATCTTTGTTTCGATCTTAAAAAGAAACGTCATTTTAAAAAATTACAATTAATTGCATTGTAATTATTTGTACAATGTTGTATGTGTCAAAAATAACATACTAAACAATATGACTAAAAATCAGAATAATCTAAGTGTAAAATGTTCATTTCCAAAAATGGTAAGGAGAGATCAGCATGACGCTACAAGAAAAGCAGATCCTAAAGAAAACAGATAATGTCTCAATTAGAATAGATTCTGAGCTTAGCAGAAAGCTTCACGAGAAATGTCAAGAACAACAAATTAGTCTTAACACATTAATCAATCATCTACTGGACAAACAAATCAATTGGCATGGCCTAGTTACTGAGATGGGATGGATTACAATGTACAGATCTACATTTAGAGAAATGTCAGATTCAATTTCAAAAGAAGAAATTCAAAAAATTGCAGAAACTACCGGCATCAGTGATATGAAAAATGCCCTAAACTACATTTATGGTTTCATTGATTTAGATTCTGTTTTAGATTTTTTCAAAAAAGGATGTTTGAACATGAATGTTCAGTTTCGAGAAATCAAAATCAACGGAAGAAACAAAATCATCATTCAACATGATTTGGGAAAAAATTGGCCGATATTCATGGTCTATCAAATGAATGAAATTCTCAATGAAGTAGGATACAGGATCACCAATGAAGAGTACAACAATCAAGGGTTTTCCTTTGAAATTGCAAAAATAGAGGAGAACTAAATAGAGATCGATCGAGACTTCGCGTTCTTCCGACTCTCCCCCGGGAATGCCGTAAACGCTTTCATATTGCGAGACCGACAGGCCAAAAAACCCCTGATCGAACACGACGGAACCACCCAAGGCCGCACCATTGGACTCGTAGAATGAGTTCGCCTGCGTGCCCGGCGCATCCGGAATGGAATAGTCATTGCCTTCTCGCGCAAACGCGTCGATGTGAAAAGCGAGATTGCCTTCACCGCCTTCTGCCATGACCGCGCCCTCAGTGCCGTCATCGACGCTGCTGTAGGTTCCGACAGTCTTGAATCGGTAGAAACTTCCTCCGGGAATTTGGTCCGGAATGCGGCCATTGGTGGCGCTCACAACGCCGCCGATCGCTTGTGAACCCCATCGCAAGGTGGCTGGTCCGCGAATGATTTCGATCTTGTCTTGATTGAGCGGGTCGATTGGAACGGCGTGATCTTCGCTCAGGTCCGACACGCCGTGGGCGCCGATGCCATTCTCTTGAATGCGCACCCGGAAGTTGTCGAGACCACGGATAATCGGCCGGCTGGCACCTGGCGCAAAAGTGGAGGATGTCACACCCGGCTTGGTAAAGACCGTGTCGCCAAGCGTGCGCGACCGGTCGAGTTCGATCTGATCCGCGGTAATGACGGTGACGGCAGAAAAGGTCTGGTCCGCGATGATGACGCCGGGAACGGTCTTGACGTCCTCGGTGGAAACATCCGTCGTGTTGACTTGGGCCGGAGATGCAATCGGACTCGGCGCTGATACCACGATTTCGGGAAGTGCCACCTGGCTATTGCCCTCGGGATCGCTGCCGCCTACCAAGGAACGATCGAATCCGTTGCAAGCCTCAGTGATGCGGGCATTACGGTTCACCACGCCAAACCGAGTGATCCGGCCGAATCGAAGTGTAGTGTTGGCACGGCTCTATTCGAAGTGACCGCCACCACCTTTCTCGAAACACCGGCCCTACAGCACGAAGCCTTTGGTCCCTCCACGACCCTCGTTACCTACCAGAGCCAAGACGAGCTCCTGCAGGTCATCCATGCGTTGGAAGGCCAACTCACCGGCACGGTTCACGGAACCGATCAAGACTTGAGTAGCCATGGTGAAGTGATCCAAGCGCTCCAGGGTCGAGTAGGTCGGATTCTCTTCGGCGGATTCCCAACCGGGGTAGAAGTCTGCCACTCGATGGTGCATGGCGGCCCCTACCCGTCCACCAGCGACGGTCGGAGCACATCGGTCGGCACCATGGCGATCGACCGTTTCGTCCGCTCGGTCTGCTACCAAAGCGCTCCGGAAGCCATCCTTCCGGCAGCCCTACAAAATGACAACCCGCTCGGCATCCACCGTTTGGTCAACGGCAAGCGTACGAACGAAGGCGTTTAGGCAGTAAATCGAAACCGATTCAACGGGCCGAAAGCCCACCCCATACCAGTCCGGGGCAGCACCCCGGGAAGCGGTATTTTTCTGAGCCCTGTAGGGGCGGCCAATTGAACCAAGGCCGCCCTTACTCGTTTTCAAAACCGGCTCCCGAACGGACGCGCGTCACTCCTCGCCGTCATAGTAGTCCAACCCTTCCGACCGCAAGCGAATCTTCTGCGGCGAGGTGTTGTAAATATTTAAAAAAAAAATATCAGGATTTAATTTTTATTTCAATATATTCTTCTTTTTTTCTCAAGGAACTTTTATACTCCAAAGATTTTTGTCCTCATCAGGATTCGACAGGGATTCCCCCTCAATGGATTGGGGTGCTAGACGGTTGGACTATGAAAGCCTTCCTAATATTATGAATTGGGGAATAGTTTCTACGGGATAAGCTGTTTCCCAATCATGGAATTCAATGGATTCTTACTCGGATCGATAAGCTATGAATCATGTGTTTCATACCCATTACCCCTGAGTGCAAACCACCTTATGATACATCATAGGAATGTAGTTGCTTGGATCGATAATATCCCTATTGCTGTTCCATGTTACCAAGGCTACGTCAATAAGACAGGTGAATTATCTCGTGATCATAAGGGAGAAAAGAGTTTTAGCGAAGGCATTGTTGAGGATCAATGAACTCTGAACAAACCCAGGCAAGGCGATTCTTCCTGATATGGTCCTGACATTTTGAGGGGGTGCTTCTTAGAGAATTTTTAGAGATGTTTTCTTATAGAATGATATAACTTATTCAAAGTATTCAAAAATTTGTTAGTCAAACTGGGGGCTTAAGCATTACTTTTTATGCAGCAGGAGTCTCTTTATGTAGCAGAAGACACCATTTTGCATTTGGTTATTTCTGAGAGGTCTTAATTGAACCTTCTCATTTCTATTGCTCTATTAGACGTACCTGCAAGAAAAAAAGAAACATATTTTTGCAGTCGGTCATTTCTGAGAAGTTTTATTGAAAATGCCACGTTTTTGCATGTTTCTTCTGTCGGCTTTGATATTTTTCAATATATAGGTGAAATGGCAATTTTTAAGCAGCCTAACAGAATAAGAAGAAAATATGGCGGATTTGTTTGTTTTGAATTTTTTTTTTATTCAACTTAATCTTGACAAATCAATGTTTGGGAATTACCCAACTCTTACGAAATGGATTTATAATGAAATGGTAAGTTTCAAAAAAATTATAACTCACTTTTATATCCAAAAAAATATAGAATGAAATTATCATTTTCAATGGTTTAAAATTGAATTTTCGAGAAAAGCGATTATTATATTCGTAAAGAACATAAAAAAAGGCGTCAGGTAGCATATTCACTTTATTCGCAAGTCAATAATATGAACTGCGAGATATTTACCAAATGAAGTTAAAGATAGCTGTTTTTAGCCTCAAAACTTTTCTCGAGTTATGAGATTTCAAAGATGTGCAAACACATTTTCTAAAACTACAAAGAAACCCATTGATATTGCTTAAAATTCTACTCAAAAATCGTTGCCACTTGCCTTAATGATGATCCAATTTTGGATTATCAGCATATTAAATGAAACTCAGGTATCTTTTTGAGGATAGAGGTTAAAATCGTAATCAGGTATGCAAAATGTTTCAAACCTGCCAGTAGCAGAAATTCTGATGAAGTGCTGAAGATGGCATTTAATTGAACAATTTTATGCGTTCTTGGTAGTGTAAAAGATGTTACGTATAAGTAAAAATGATATGTAAAGATGTCAATTGTATTTCATATCCGCAACAGACCCCGTTATAGGTCTACCACAATCAACCCACTTGTCCTCTCCCTCCACCAGAAATGTGGAATTGAACCTCGTCTATTAATTGTTACCGCTCACCTGGTTTAGCTTAGGTTAAACAACCTATTCTGGTCAGTGGCCCGATTTTAAAAGTTTAGCGGATATCCTTTTCCTGATGAGGCTGGATTGTTATCGGATCCTTAAAAGCCACAACAAGGAACTTCGTTCTAGCTTCCTGTCAAATGTTTCTGAAATCTAACAACCCATTATGCAAGACGATCTAATTACAATAGTCTATAATTCCTCCCCGTTATATAGAGAGGAAAGAAAGATTCTGGGCCCTGAAAAAGCACAAGTATAGCACTATTTTTGCTCCCATCAAGTTTTATTTATATTTGTCAAACCATTCAGTAAGATGTCATAATAAAAAAGTGAAACTTTTACTTCCGTTTAAATTTGATTGGAATTCGAATTTCTTTTCTAGTAGATATTCTGATGACATGAATTCATTAACCTTCGGTCCATGTCCTTTTGGAGATCAGAATGGACAAAGACTAAATTGGGATACTTATTCTTACTTACAAAAAACAAACTTTCCAAGTCAAATAACCCCCTCAGTTAAATGTCCTGCTGACTAGATTTGCGGATCCCAATATTTTCTCTCCCCAAAAATAGTCAGCTAATCGCATAATAGAAACGCTAAATCTTACCTCCCACAATTTTCGACTGGAAAACAACCATTTCTAGTAGATTCCTAATGATAGAAACTTACGAGCCTCATCTCCTCCGTCTGAAAAGGATGAATTGACTTAGAAACACAGAGACAATTTTTCTTACTGCGGAAAATAATCATCTTCGCTTTTTTGAATTCAAAATCACGCAACTATTTCGCGTCTGTGCAACTTGATTGTTCAGGTGTAAATAACTTTAGAATACGAAACATGGAATTGAGGGCGTGGGCAGCCACACACAACCAAACAAAATAATGAACAATAAACGTCCGTACTTTAAGAATACAATGTTTAAATTAAATAGTCTATTTTTCAGTTAAGTAACACCAATTGATAGCACTGTTGAACATTCAGGTCAAGCAAAAATCACTGTAAATATAATTAAATTGTACTAATCTGGCCTGTTTGTAAAATAAAAAGCAAATTATGATTGGTAGATAATGATCATGACGTTAATGTCAAGTTGAGCAAGCATGTAAATTGGACAAACTAGAAAGATGGGCTATCATGTTCCTTAGCCTCGGCTTAATTGATGCTATGCCTATTCCCAATCAGCAATTATTACCTAGACCCTTCAAATCTAGGCAATAACGTGAATAAACTAAATAACGCTAATGATACTAGAGTAGTACACTGTCTTAATATTGAAGCAATGCCCTGTTACAGGTCCAAAATTGCTGTTGGTTTGGAAGGGGAATAGGGTTGCCTGCTTATATTCTTCTTATATCTACTAATAAGGAAACAAATAGAAGAAACAGACCCGGGGTCTCAACTAATCTCTTAAAAAATTGAGACAAAGCGAAAAATACTCTCCACAATTTGTGTATAAGCTTCCTAAGCTGTAAAAGCCTTATGACATAAATTGCACTAATTAAGACTGGGCTTTAACCTTGATCTGAATATTTGACTATTCGTTCAAAATGTTAAGTCTCAGGTTTACAATCCCTCTCCTCTTTTTACAGTCTTCCTTATATACCCCTCCTCTCTGCCTCCTTAGTAAGTGTCATAAATCATGAGTGATATCTTTTTTACTAATTACTTACTTAAAATGTAACAGGGTGTAACCTGTCCCCTTTTTAATTAAATCTGCTTATGGTGTTCTGTTCGAAAATTGGGCTATTTTCATGTCCCTGGGGCTGCACGCACAATTTAGCCCCACGAGATGTTTTTTTCGATGTTCGACCATTTTTAAGAACGCTTCGAATTGTAATGTAATGTTGCACGAGGGGTGCAACACGAGGGGTTGCAGCAGCACCCATGCAAACAAAGGATGGTAAACAGGCAGTTCAGGGGCAACAGGCAGGTAAACAGGCAGGTAAGCTGCCTGGTAAACAGGCAGTTCAGGGGCATTTGATTGCTTTTCGAACCAAAAAAAGAATATCCCAAAATTTGATATCTAATGGCCGCTGATCCGTTCTAAGATAAAGCAAGAGGAGAAGAACGAAAAATGAAAAATTGTTAACACATGGTAGATACATTACTCTTTACTAAGCCAAGCTAGTTGTAATCCGAAACTTTAGGTTGGATCAGCTGCTTTCAAACCAGCCAAACATTACGCACAGAAAACAAAGAAGAATGAAGGAAATAATAAAAAAAAAAAATTAAGTGGCTTTCAAAAAGGTCTAAAAAAGAAAAAAAGTTTTTTCTCTAGAATCTAGAATCTCCAGAATCTTCGTAAAAACGAAGGGCACAAACGGGTTGAAGCTTTGAATAAAATACGCCAATTCCAATACTCGTAAATAGCAATATGGCAAGCAAACCGTAAAACAAGCCTAATACCTGACGTTCCGAAAAGCGGGGAAGAGCGATAAAAAGCAGCGGTAGCGCCAAAAAGGGCAGTTTAATGCGCAGGCGAGCCAGCCAATAGCCGTAATCCTCCGTTTGCCAGAAGCTAAACAAAACGATAAAGAAAAAAAGCGTTAAAGCCATAAAGGGCGGACGCCGCCAAAAGCGACTTAAACGGGTCAGCGCCTGTTTGTCGAATTTTAGCTCGGCTTCTTCTTCGCCCGCCTGGCGAAGTACGAACAACGGGGCTCCGCTGGTCTGAGCCCGTAACATCAGCTTTCGACTGATGGATAAGTCAAAGGCATTTGGATTGCCTTTTATGTGAAAGACGGTGGCTGTCAGCCCATTGGTTTTGGCTGCCTCTCCGGCAGCCCAAAAGGCATCGTTCAGGCAAAGCGGGGTGATGTGGATCAGGCGCGAAGCGTCAAAGCCGAAATGCTCAAGACCATCGGGAAAAAGCTCGCCCGTATCGAGCGCAAGCGATGGTTCGCTGATCCAGATAACCGGCGTATTTTTTTCAAGCCCCGACAGCAAGCCGAACAAAAAACCTGCTGCGCAACCGATATCGCGGGAGAGCGAACAGCGGATTTCGTGTAATTCGTTTAGCGCTAACCCACCTTCCAAAAGCGCATCTACAGTGTTGAGACTCGTGCTTAGTCGTTCATTGCCGGTTTCAACGGCAAAGCGTTTTTCCAGGTCATCGACCTTGGAAATAGATCGGCGCAAGGCCGCTACAGTGGGGATAATATTCTGGACGAGATTTTCCGCAGGGGAACCTTATTTTCCGTGGGTTTGGAAGCTATCTGTGATAGTTTTATAGCGATTGACTATGTGAGGATTTTTTCTCCATGGCAATTTAGCCCCATTCGGATAAAAACATTACCTCATGGAACAATTTGGCAAGACATCAGCATTTTGTTGTGGTGCGATTTCTCCTTAGTTATCATAGGCAGCGCAATAGCACTGCCCAAGTAAAGAGCGGTGTGGGCACAATGTATTTTTTTTTCTTTTAGACCAGGGCACTTCGTTTCGAAGGAGTTGTCGTAGAAACTTCAAAATGGGGTCATTCGATTGGAAATTGGAAGGGCTTGTGCCCTTTTAAATAGTCGAAAGCGATTGGAGGGCAACTAACACCCCTTCCACGCCCACCAGCTCCCCAAACACATCCAATAAAAATTTTGAGATAACCATTTTGTTCAACATAGTTGAAAGCTTCGGAAATTATGTCTTTGAGGATGAACCTCCCCCCCCCGGCACCTATGACAAGGGTTGTAAGTTATGCCCTGGGGTCGTATAACGTTTATATTGAAAGGGTGATCGTAAAAACTTGAGAAGGGTCTCATTGGATTGTTAATCAGAAGTTTTAGTGCACTTTTTGAGATTCAGAGTAATGGGAACGTGGACACCCCCTCCCTCCATCTCATATTTTCCCAAAATACATCTGACAGAAATTTTGAGATGACTATTTGTTGTCGTAGAAACTTCAAAAAAGACTCATTCGATTGGAAATCAAAAGGACTAGTGCCCCTTTTATAGTCGATATGGCACCCAAAAAGTCATTAACTTTGTACAAAATTAAAGTCAAAGTGAAAAAACATCACATTGTTACTAATATAACTGAAGTGTATGGCGCCCAAAAAGTTCTTAACTTTGTATAAAATTTGCTGATTCGCATTATAGTAACGCTTAATACGGCTGAAGTAAAGCAGCTTCAGTTTCGAGAATGTTCTTAATGTTCAAGAGAGTCAAGAGTCCATAAGTATGTTGACTTAAGGTCCCTGATCACTAGGAGTAGCACAGAGGCACTTTTCGAAGCGATAGAAGGTCGAAAATTTCAGAGAAAAGGATGATGTCTGATATCACTGGCTTTTACTCACGATAAGTCAGTATTAATCTGGTCTTACATAAATATATATAATTAAAATCTTTAAAGGGTGTGATTAGGGCTGTGGTTGTTTAGGGGATATTCCGGGAAGTGTTCAAAATATAAAAAGAAAATTTTTTAGGTCATCAGTTTTAATTTTGATCGTGAGGGAGGAGTGGGGCAGTATTTACCTTTAAGTCTAAGGAGAATATGAGTACGATTTTTGAACAAGGGGAAGTACCTAGTGATTTTAGAAACGCTATAATTGAAAAAAAATTGAATAAAAATAATTAATTATCATGAGGGGGAGGGGGGTTATCAGGATTTTAGAAATGCTTAGGTGGGACTTGACCCCAATTTTTTTAGGAGCCACTACCCTAAAGTAATGGATTCATGCTTAGTACCAACAAATTCTCATTTGTAAAACTAACCTCATGTTGAGATCACGCCTACTACTATTTCGAAGAACAGATAGTCCAGTTATTTGGCTTTTGGACTATTTTGAACAAAATGACGATCTCGAAATTTGATCCTATGAATTTTAGGAAAAAACGGTTTGGGTGATGGCTTGTTGCCCTCTAATCACTTTTATCTCTTAAAAGAGGAACTAGAAATTTTGATTTTCAATTGAATAAGCCCCTTCCGAACGACCACCTCTTCCAACAAAATGTCTCTGGAAAAAAAATAATAATACATTGAACCCCTATGCCTCTTTACTATGGGGCAACGCTACAGCATTCCCTCTGGCTTAAACAGGTGAGTATAGCTTTCCATTTCCCTTCTAATGAATATCCCAATTATCCTGAGAGAAAATAAGGGAGAATTTTTGGGGGGATACCTGGATCCCCAAGATATTGAACCAAGTTCATAAGTATAAAAACATCAAATGAGCCACAAGGTAGTCCCAACGACTTGAAAATTTCTCAATGTTTGCATAGTTACACGACTTAATTTCTTCTGAAAACAAATAAAATGGCAACAGTTAGTTTAGATAAGAATTATAGTTACCTAATCCTACGAAATAGGCAGAATAGCCATGGTTACATTTCAAAAGGGTATTAAACTTGATTCCATAAAGAGGACTCTTACGACTGATTAGTTAAAAAGAAAAAGTTTTCCTGATTTAAGCAAAGAGTGAAGATGAAATTCGAACAAAGCTATTCTTTAGAAGTTTATGCAACGCAAATCTGCAATATTGGTTCAAAATAAACTAATTTACCTGAATTCGTAGAATTCTTTAAAGCTAGCGTTAGACTGAAAATAGAGAGTCAACGACACAAAACAGTCAGAATCTGTATTTCCTTGATAAAAGTTTCTATTTCTTTTGTTTGAGAATGGTGGGTAGCATTTACCTACTTCAGTGAAAAACTGATGTAGCAATTCCTTTTTATTTTTTATTGAAGATATAAACTTAAATCTTGCAATATGATGATTCATGTCTTTTCCAGTAGATTCTACCCTTTTTATATGGATTTTTATTGCTCTCTGCAACTTCTTAATACTTCCTAGTTCAGTAGCATTGTTTTCAGAGTAGTTTACAGTAATATGAACATACCCAAGACTGCTTAAATAACCAGATTCATCCAAAATTTCACTATATATAACAGACCCGGGTTTAACATATCTCTGTATTAGAGGAAGGCAATTTTCTTGATGCTCCTCTTCATTTAATACCACAACAAAATTTTGCTGAGATATTCTTTCAACACCTGAAAGAAGTTTAATTTGACTTAATCCTTGATTTAGTGGAACAACTATTTTATTTACCTCAATTTCCACCCCATATCCACCAATTGGCTCTTGCTTAGTGATCCACTCTTGCATAACCTCTGAACAAAGAGACTGTAGCTCTAATATTGTACAAGGTGTAATGCCTAAACAATCTTTGATTGTTTTATGGTCCCATTGTTGGCTTAAATAATGATTACAAAACTGAATTATCTTCCATGGTGGCAGGGATGTGGACCTAGTTTCTAATAATGTACCTTTAAAGTCAGATATAGAGAAATTACAAAAGCGTCACTTCTTTGATTTTGGAAGTAAAAAAATGTTTCTACAGCGCCAAATATTAAGAGATTCATTATAGACTTGAATATTAATATTAAGAAGACTAAGTCACTAAGACTAAGAATAAGTGAATGTGAAAAGGTGACGCAGGGTGACGAAAGGATTGAACAGGTTGGCAGCTTCACTTATCTTGGTAGTATTATTAGTAAAGACGATGGGAGCAGTGAAGATGTTAAAAGTAGAATAGCGAAGGCTCAGGGTGTTTTTTCACAATTAAAAAACGTTTGGAAGAATAGGAAGATTAGTCTGCAAACCAAGATTAGAATATTAGAAGGTAAAGTGATGATAGTGGTCAAATACGGCTCTGAAGCATGGGCGCTCCGAAAAGCAGATTAACATTTAAAAGATGGTTTCCATAGAAATTGCCTAAGGATTGTTCTGGGTACCCGGCTTACTGATCGTATTTCAAACAGTAGGCTTTACGAAAAGTGTGGTTCAATCCTAAGGCTATAATAAAATAAAGGTTGAGATGGTTTGGGCAAGTTCTGCGGATGGAGGATAACATATTGCCATACATTGTCCTTTTTGGCCAACCGTCTAGGGCTAAACGGAAAGCAAGTCGTCCTCTTTTGGGCTGGGAAGGTGTGACAGAGAAAACTTTAAAGCAAATAAGAATTTATTGGGAGGGTGTAAAGAGGGAGGCTTTTAAAAGATGGGGATGGGGGAGGAGCCTGTGTTGCTCTATTGGCCTGAGGCGGCTTGGTGCTACGGTGAGTTGTTATTAGTAGTACAGTAGTTAGTAATTGACTTGATTTCTATGGTTTGGTTTGGATTTCTATTTTTTTGTCTGGATTTAAAATATTGATATCTTGATTTCTTCGGGTTGCATGAGAAAGCACTAAAACAAAAGCAAAACAATTCAAAGTATACACTAGAAAAATAAAATAAGTTTATGCTGTACCAGTGTCAACGCAAAACAGGCCAAATACTCCAAAACAAACTGACGCCTTGTGTTCATTGGGATTTTCAGGCAATGTCACCCGTGCTTTTTTAGTTTTTCAGGCAAGCCCAGTCTCCTTTAGTACTTTTTAAGACTCAAAAAGGCAAATCGGGCACATTTGAAATGACTTTTTTCAGGAGTGTTTGTTTTTGATGAATAAAAAGCTGTTTTTACTCGGCCCACTTCACCTGAAAAAGCCATAATGAAGACAGGGCTTAACTTACTTGGCGATTAATTCAAAAGATTATTTTTCTTATGATATTTTCCCAATAAACGACATTTTGTCTCTGTCAACGTCGCTTCATATCTAGGAGGTTTGAATCCCCCCAGGTTGTGGTTTTCTGTATGGATTTGAACCACATCTCTGTATATGATTAAAAAGAAAAATACGTTACTTTTTAATTGAAAGTAAAGGGCTATAATAAAACTTGCAACAGAAATGAAATGTTCTGTATATAATGGGGTCTTTTCCCCTCCTTGACCCCGCAATTCTGTCCCCTAAATCTGCTGAATGTATATTTGAATACAAAATAATTTTTGACTACAATAAATAATGTTTTAGAGCATTAACCTACCACCAAGATTGAGTGTTTGATTAGTGGGCGTCCCCTCATAAGCCGGATAATTTTGGTTGACTGTAACCCCGGGTTGGGTTTACAGTTTATCGCTCTTTACTTACGTTTGACAAGAACTACAAGTACGTGAAGTACTTCCAACACTGGTGTGGAGGGTTAGAGATAACTATAGGATTCAAATTGGTGGACTCTGGGGTGCTTAAAAATCTACTGACTGTTTTTTTAACATGATTGTCTGGCTTTTCAATTGATCCATTTTCTGAATGAGGAAGTAAGTCAAGAAATGACAATGAGCACTCAACTGCTGAACTGGGTGGTAGAGTTGAACTAGGTGTGCTACTAGAATAAGTGACATGAAGTTTGGTGAAAGCACTAACAATTGGTTGTTCCCCTTTTAATCTGAAAGGCTGATTAGGGTGTTTTTGGCAATACAGTCTTTGACTATGTCATAACGGCCAGCTACCTTGCAGAACCCGCAGTGAACAAGGCGCTTTGAAGCTGGATGTATGTCTTACTAAAAGCAAAAAAAGAAGCAGTTAGTCAAGTTGTAAATGTGTTAGATTTCAACTCAATGGTTTGTGAGAGAAGGAAAACAAGGTTCCCGTCAGATCAGCTTAGGTATTTACGGACAAACACCCTAATAACACAAGAACCCTGGAATCAATTGGGTGAATTTTGGTAAATGATCAAATACTATTTTCTGGACTTAAGATGGGTCCTCAGTATAGCGATTCAGAACAAAAGAACATCATATATAAAACTAGCGCACTCACAAATCCTTCTGCTGAAATTTTCATTTCCCAAATATTTCAAACAGACCTTTTCGAAAATTTTTCCCCCCCCCCCCCCCCCCCCCCCCTTTTTTTCCCCTTTTTTTTTCTTTTTCTTTTTCTTTTTCTTTTTTCTTTTTTTATTTTTAGTGCTGTAACAGTTTTGACATCAGACAAAGATAGCTGCAACACTATGTTACATACTCAGCGTGACAGCTAATCCGATGGAGGTGTTCATCCATATCACACAGTGTTTAGGGGTTGCCTGTGTCCACTATACCCCTCCACTATACCCCTCCCCCCTCTAAAACTGACCTCAATACTTATGAGGGTTGATTGTCCTTATTAATTAAATAAGTCTTTTCGGTTGTTTGCGCATACTCAGAAGTTAATCTATTTTGCTGCATGTCTTGGTGATCAATTATGTTGTTCCTTTCAGTTATGTCAAGTGATTGCTCTGTCTTTTAAGAAAAATTGTTCTGTTGATAGAGGACACCCTCTTTTCTTCTAATTATTTGATTTATTTTTGTTCTAAAGGAAATTCTTCACAGCCAAGGTCTGTCTTATATCATCAATTAATTAACGATTGGTTGTCACATTAGATCTCGATGGGATACATCTCAGCAACTTTGAGGCTCCCCAATTGCTCTGTCGTCTAGAAAACAAGTTCCGCTTTGATACGAAAAGTTGCTTAATGACTCCGCTTTTGTTCCGATCTTAGACGAGAAAATAGGAAACTTGCAGTGATTTCGATGATCATTCTTTTTTCCACATTCTTCTCGCTTTTGTTCTCCATTCTAATGTAATAGATGCTGGCAACGTTTGTGTGGCACTGTCAAAGTTTTGCAGGTATGGAGAACTAACAAGAACTATCGTAGGAAAATAATGAATTTTCTCAAAACCATATGTTTCAGTTTAAAAAAATGTAAATAGAAAAATAGTTTTGCCTACTATAACATTCTTAACTTGAAATGTTGGGTCTGTGAAGTCTTGGAAAAAGAAGAAAAAACATCAGGAGGGAAACATACAAATAGAAAAATACTGATGAAAGATTCCAAATAGATTATAAAACTAAAAATCGACTAAATAAAATACGATCGAAAGAGTCCGTACTCCTAGCGGTCTAGACAGGAACTAAAACAATTCCAAATGTAAACAAAATTGCGTTTTTCGGAGATAAGAATGGTGAATGAAGCCACACAAGAATTGGGAATATTGTGGAGTTTCTTGCACAAATAGGGAGAGTTGGTTGCTCTTTATGCGTAAACGTAAATGACCTTGCAAAAAAGGAGACTTCCGGCAGAAAATGTCCAGCTGGTAGTAGATGCCGGGTGGAGGCTTCTCATAAATTCAATGGTAAGCTGCAGGAGACAGTGGTGTAAAGAGAGTCCGGCAGCTAACAAAATCTATGGTAAGGATAGAGGGAGGGGGGCCAAATTTACCATCGACTCTTTTGAAGAATGAGTAAATCGTATTCAATGGTGTTAAGAAACCCATTTTGGACTGCTTTAAGTTCTGTTCAGTGGTATCAATTAGGGGAGAGACAGACGGGTAGAATTGCCCCCCTAGAGTTTTTGGCTCTCTACATATTTTGAAAAATATTATTATTTTATTTTTTTTATTTCAACCGAAAAAGGCCTTCTTTGGTATTTTCCAAAACCGTAACCAAGAGTTTGACTTTAGCTTTAAAGTCATTAAAAGTCATTAAAAACTTTAGCGTAAAGAGCGAGGGATTGCGGAGGGGAAAACCCATTTCGGGGGTTCCAAAACGGCGACCCCGAGGATTTACAATGTTCACAACTCGATCCACTCCATCAACCCTACCGCTTCAAAGTGCTCACCCATTCGAAAGAGATCTTCGATCGTTTTTGTGAGGATGAAGATATTTGTGGTGCATTCCTTTCCGGATCCGGGCCTTGTGTCGGCGCCTGGGTTTTGGGTGATGCAGACCCTCGGCCACGGTTGATGAAAGCGCTTTCGCACCTCCCCATTGATTGCGAGTTGCGATTCATGAATATTGATCAGCAAGGTCTGGTTTTTGGTCCATGTCAGGAATTCTGAAAGGGCAACAACCATTTCCGGTTTGGGACGAATTTGGATTCCCCGGAATACAGATAAGGAAGGATTTTATGAAGTTACTGATGAGTTTGTTCTTAACCACGAGCCTGCTTTTCGGACAGCAGGCGGAGCTTACCAAAGTACGATCCCTCGAGGGCATTACCGAATATCGTTTGGCAAATGGCTTGGTCGTGCTGCTGTTCCCCGACCCTACCAAGGAAACCATCACCGTAAACATCACCTATTTGGTGGGTTCCAAGCATGAGAATTATGGGGAAACGGGCATGGCCCACCTGTTAGAACACCTGGTTTTTAAAGGAACCCCCAGGCATCCCGATATTCCCAAAGAATTGACCGAACACGGTGCCCAACCCAATGGCACCACCTGGGTTGACCGCACCAACTACTACGAAACCTTTAATGCCACTGATGAAAATCTTGAATGGGCGCTCGATCTCGAATCGGACCGCATGATCAATTCTTTCATCGCCCAAAAAGATTTACACGTTTTACAGACCATGATGGATGAAACGCTATTTTTGGCAATACTGATGTATAGTATGACTTTCCGCTTTTATGAATGAGTTGTTTATGCTTACACTAAATGCTTAAAATTAAAGAAGGAATGAAGATTGAACTGCCGACCCCGAAGTACTATCAGGAATTGGCTGAATGATTGTTGGCTGTCTAAACATTGTCCAGAGACAAATAGAGAAATTACAAACGAACAGAAAAACAACAATTCTCTACAGACTTGTCAGTACAGTGAGCTTAAGACATAATCGCAATGAGATTTTCGTTGAGATTAATTCCCCTGTTGTGGTACATTTCTAAGATATCTCCTCACCCTATTACGTATATGAGGGGACTGCCCCCTCCTCAACGTCCCGCTTTTTACGCTAAAGTGTGTTAGTACTTTCAAAAAAGCATCTTACTGTTCTAATTAACCGACCCTTGTGTTTCACGAGTTGTCCGTAAAGAACTGGGACACAAAGGTAAACTTTATCATAAAGAGTGAGGTATTGAGGAGGTGGCAACCCCCTTCATGTACATTATATATTCCGTTCGTTTTAAGTTTTATTTTAAGTTGTTGAAAAAACTTGTTTTTTCTATGTAACTTCTAAATGATTCCGGGAATAATAATATAATGTAGATAATAATAGATAATAATTTCTAGATAATTCTAACTTCTAACAGTTCTAAATAATTTTTTAAAATAATTCCGTGAAATCTGGCTCCCCCTTTACGGAAAAATCCTCTAGACAATGTAATCCCGGTGAAAATTTAGGCTACTCCGGATACTTACTACTACGATGGGCCTGGACAAGGCTTGAACGTGACCCAAGTACAAGTATAGTTGGATATTAGGTAGTATAATTAGTAACAATGGTTGATTTACTGAAGATGGAAAAGTAGAATAGACAAGGTTGAGCAGATTTGTCAGAGTTCGAAAATGTTTGGAAGAATATGAAAATTGGTTTTTAAACCATGTGCTAAGTCAGACGATAAGTCTGTGATCAGAATATTAAAAACTTCGGCATAATCGTGATCAAGTACGGATTGGAAGCGTGGGCACTTGGAAAGGAAAAGGAAAAATTTGCTAAACATTTTCCAAGGATAGTTCTGGCTACTGGTTTGATTGGCCGTAGGATGGCATTTTAGCGGTCGACCCGCATTGCCGTTTGATGTTGGCCGTTTTTCGTTCGAAAGGCTATGCGACCGTATATCGTTCGATACCATTTTTTGGGGCTCTAATAGCAGAAAGGTCGAGATGGCTAGGACACGTTTAACGGATGATTGCCACATGTTGACAGATTGCCAAAGATACATCATATTGGCCAGCCATCTAGCTCCAAAGGGAAAGCAGGTTATCTTCGAATGATGTGGGAAAAGGTCCTAAAGAAAAAAAAATGGAAACCAAAATTCATGGGGGGACGCAAAGAATCTTTGAGTCGATTAGAATGAAGGAGGAGCGTAGGTAACAGTGGAGGCCTCTTTGAGACTTGGTTATGCAGTGATTTGTTAGTAGCAGTAGCAGATACGCTGGCGTATATATATAAACGTACTAGCCAGGGCTACATTCAGGATTCTGTTCCATCAGGGGGTAGGGGCGGACGCCTTCATGTATGCATGAATTAATAGGTATAGACCTATGATTGCGCAACCCGGCCAGGCCATGCGATGGGAACCTCACCGACACGTCAGAGTCTTCCGGCAGCGCTACTTAGGAGCGGTCAACGCGAGCGGCCGGCACGCCACGCGTCGGGCTAACCGGCGTTCACGTGGCGCGGAGCCCGGAGGTAGACGACGAGGCCCGTGATGCCGGCGACCAGCACCAGCAGCGAGAAGAACCCATGACCAGGTCGCGCTGCGCCGCCGTCGCGATGCTGTCCAGGAAGTGGTGCGGGTTGAGGAACGTGATCGTCTGCGTCAGCTCGATGCCGGTGATGCTGCTGGCGCGGTGACCGACCCCGGCCTCCACCGCGACGCTCTTCACCCCGGGCCCCTTGAACCGCACGCTCTGCACGGGAAGGCGATTCATGACGACGGGATAGAACGGCGCGAACTCAGTGAACCGATCGACCTTCTCGACGTCCGCGACAGCACCCCCGGTCATCGCGGTGGCGAGCGCCTTCCGTGAATCACGCGCGGTGCGG
>JAAAKM020073195.1:221240557-221255831 GCA_010016025.2 Alatinidae sp. Z8VKAUB7J3 | reverse complement strand
TTCAGCACCGTCATCAAATAGGCGTAGGTCGGATCCCCACGACCCGACGCGTTCGGCGCGTCATCGGCAAACGTCCCGTTGAAGAAGACCGCCACGCCACCCTCGACGCGCAGGTTGCCGGGCAGCGCTTCCCACCGCACCCGAATCTCGGGCATGTGGCCGATGAAGGTGCCGGTGTTACCCGTGGTGTCCCGGACACCGCCACTGGTGGTCCAGGCATCTTGCGCCGCTTCGAGCCAGTAGGCCCTAAAACTATAACGAATTAATACGAGAATATTAAACTGACAATAGACGGTTATTATTTTACTGAAAGCAAAACTTTACTTTACTGAAAGCAAAACCCATTTTAAATGTTTTCACTTTTTAACTTTAATAACTAAAGAAGCATTAAAACTATAACGAATAAATACGAGAATATTAAACTGACAATAGGCGATTATTATTATTTTTTTCGTAAGGATCAAATTATGTTCTGGCGTTGAGAAGGAGTGGGGGTTGATACAGAAAAAGTCCATCACTGCTATATCTTCAAGGTCTTTTCTTACTGCTGTACTAATGGTTTTCCATGTAGGTATAACCATTAGGACACAGCCAAAGAAAAAAAAAAGAAAGAAAAGAAAACAGCATGGGATTCAAAAGGCAATCATCAGGGAATTGTCAATATTTAAAAAGATTTGTTTGATTGGATGGAAAACATCAAGGGTAAATCGTTTAGGGAAAAAAAGACTTATTGACACCAACGAGTAAAGTTGACTCATACTCGTCTTGGTCGCAATAGTCGTCAAAGCTCGCTAAAGAGTAGAGTCAAATCCTTATGGGGGATCGAATCTTTGTAAAAAGAAAGAGGGGCCTAAAGACAGACTTGTCTTATGAACTCAGAATCACTGGACGAAAAAAGTCTTTCTAATGAAAAATATATGGATTTTCCCGTGTATCGGTGTATTTTTGCCAGTTCCTTTTGGAGGGGCCCCTGGGACAGACTCAAATACCGAAGAAGTTAAATACTTGCACTTCAAATCAAAATACTTACCCAGATTAAATATTTTCCTTTTGAAGCTCGGCTTCTGTAATAGGTCCCTTTCATTCACTGAAGTACCAAACACTTGATGATAAACTCGTTGTCATGTCAATATTATTCTTTGTATGGCTGCACTTGTTTTAAATGGACAAATGGAATAGTCTTCTATTTAAATATTTTTCTACCATTAACTTTATAAAAAGGGTTTTTCTTAATAGGACTTGAATCTCGTTTGAAGAATGGAGAGGGCACCTCCAAATTTTGAGGCTTACTTGTCACATTACAAATGCTGTTAATTTCAAACCTTTTCAAGCCAGTTTGTTAGTGAAAAGGCTAATATATGGCACCTCATTTGGGCTAAAATAATACAAAAAGATCTTCAATTATTATTACTGGAGGCAGGGAGTTGGTGCCCTGACGCTCCGACCCTCCCCCAAGTCTTCTTTACCATTTTTCAGAAATGCAAGCAGGATGCGCCTCGCTTGAAGCGAAACTATGTCAAAATTTCCAATCCATACTATTGGATGTAAAAATAAAGGCCAGTCGCCCCCCCTAACATTCACCTACCCCTACCGCCACCAAATTTCAGCAGAAAGATACACATATGGCACCATGTTTGAAACTGTTGAGGGCAGCAAAGAATCTTAGCCAGGGCACCTTGTTTGAATATAAACATGGATTACCAATCCTCATTAGTAGAGGCGAAATATAGGGTTGTGAGCCCTTAACATCCATCTACCCCCAAATCCCTACACTTCTTAGCAGAAAGGCAAACATGTGGCACACTGTTTGAAACCAGTCACGCAGTTATCTTCGACCTGTGAAACTGAAGGACCTAAGAACCTAAAATTTAAGAGCGAACTAAAGGACAGCAATCTGTCTTTTTGTCTTTGACGAAATCTCTTGGTGGTGCCATTCCCATACCTCAGCTCTGGCAACTGTGTCTTAAAAAAAAGGATCCACCTCTTTCATCAAAGTGCTACTTTCTGGAAACGCCACACATTTTTCATTTTTAATCTTTCCGTAAAGAGCGCCACTGCTATTTTGACGTCCATTTTTTTCCAGCTGAAAAAGTCGTTTCGGATGGGATAAATCAATTAAAATGATATAGAGTCTGAAGGGAGGTGATAATTTATGGGCATTTTTAATTTTAGAGGATGTTCTTAATGGTCTGGAAACGACAAAATGAAGTTGAAAGAATAAATCTGTTTTAACTTTTGCTCCAATTTCCTTATTTTCGCTTCTAACGGTTCAAATTACTAATGTGTTTTTCTTTGCTGGGGGTCATTAGCAATATAATTACACAATGAATATCATTTTTAACAGGCGTGCGATTAGATATGTCTTGAGAAGTTTATTCGAAGTTTAACCAACAGAAGTTCAACTTCATTGAAGTTAACTGAAAACACTAGCTTTGTATATAAAAGTATGCAAGTCAGCATATAACATCTGAAACTTGTATGTTGACATAAATCACGTATGTAACACGTATCAATGCATAGCATTTATAGCGTTTGAAAAACAGAACGAAGCATTTTTTTGCAGTTTTTTAATTGCCTCCCTATAAGACCGGGGTAAGCCATTTGACATTTACAATCTTTTAGGAGGCAATTGAAATAAAAAAAAAACATAAATAGAGACAGTTTACAATGATTAATAGCAAATAGCGTAATTACCCCAAGGGTCGTTAGGTAATTACGCTCTTTGGCTAATAGGCGTGCAGTTAGTTCAAATCATTTGAACAGAATTGATTATGTTGGACATAATGGATAATTATGGCCGGAAAAGGGTCATTTGTGGTGGAAGCTTGCCCCCCCCCCTTGAAAAAAGTAGGATTGGGTAACATGAGAGATTACTAGTGAAGACCTGTTGCTGCTTATAATTATTTGGATGAATTTCACATCTGTTAATGATAGAGCAAATATGCTGTTTTGGCTCTTTGACCAAGAGGCTGTTGGACGATCAGTATATAAAAAAGAAGACGCCGTAGCTCTCTCTTGCATACTCTCCTTTTATATTTTCCTTGTATATTGTATACTCTTTTATAGGGATGAGGGAAGCTACTAACAGAGACACTCGTTAGGCATCAGGCATATATTTTTAAATATTCTACCAGATTGCTGTCGTGCTTGTTTCCCCTTGAGATACGGGTATTTTTCGTATTCTATTGCATATACTCTTTGCTGGTAAGTTTGTATATGTTTATTTTTGGAAAAGTAGTTGTATATACTAAATAAGTGCAAGAACCTCCGACCTATGTAGAGAATACAAAATTGTTTAGCGAAAACTGCAAAATTTCAACGATGTTGGAGGGGAGGTATGTGCTTGAAAATTTTCTATCCGCGTGCTTAATTCCCAACATCTGCTTTCTATATTAATAGACACTTTTTAATACCTAACCTCATTTTATTTCATTTTATGCCTTTTCAAAAAGATTTATTGTAAGATGCCCAGCAGCTGTTGCTGGAACTCACCGCTCTGGAACAACAGACTCTGGCGCTACGTCCCAAACACGGCGTGGATTTAACTCAACCACCGAATATAGCGGAACTACAAAGCAGCCTTAAGCCGGGCGAAGTGCTATTGAGCTTCCAAGTGTCACCTTGGCAGTCCTTGTTTGAACGTCACAATGGAGGTTCGTGGGTGACCGCCATTACCAGAGAGGCGACCGCAACGGTGGCGCTACCAGACCCTAACGAACTGATAAACACCAACCAGCTCATGCGAGGCTTTCGCTTCGATGCTACGCAATACAAGCACGCAGCAGAAGCGGCCTACGGTTTGTTTTTAAAGGAGGTGCTGGCTGAGGTGGGCGGGGCATCCAAATTGATCATCGTCCCGGACGGTCCCCTGAACACATTTCCCTTTGCAGCGCTCCACGGCGCGTTGCCCAACTCAACCCAGATGGTCACAGCGCCCAGTGCGGCATTGTGGAGCTATTGGCGCAACAACCCACGCGACGCTGAAGCCATGAGCTCCGGGCAGCCGCTGGTTCTGGCAAACCCTCAGACAAACCCGGACATACATAAACAACCCTGGTTCGCCGACCAGTCGGCACTGCGTGCACTGCCTGATGCCGAAAAAGAGGCTGCCGCTATCAGACGCGCCTTTCCACAGACAACCCTCTGGCAGGGCAAAGCAAGCTCAGAAGCAGCGCTGAAGACAGCAAATTTCTCCGCTCATGATGTACTGCACATCGGTGCTCACACTTTGATCAACCACCGTTACCCGGATCGGTCTTCTCTCTTGTGGCCTTTTTTTTTTGTATTTTCATTGGAAAAACATAATTTCGTAAACCACATTGATGCTGTCACAAAAAAAAGAAAACTGCTTCCTTTCTTTAGCCATACTAGAGAAAATCTAAAAAAGAATCCAGGTCATATTTTCTGAATGAAAATGCGAACGATTTTTAGACCACTAAAAAGACAAAAAACAACGTGAATATAAATAAAAAATGAAAAATTTAAAAAAGTCAATAATTAAATAATTCAAAACGGTAATTCCAAATCCAAAGAGATCAACCACTCACCCAAAATCTGAGACTAATGATTTTCAAAAAGTTCGTGGTAACAAACTGTAAGTCGGGAGCGACTCGGCTCAACAGTAACCGAAACTCTAAAAAGCAGAATTTTGATACCAATAGATATATCAAAAGATTTAGTTTTTTATGCTGACTTCAAATATATAAATTTTAATAAGTTTATTCTTACCGATCAAAGGTAAGTTTACCGATCAAAAAATCAGTTTTTCCTGATTGTCGATAAAAGATCATGAGATTTTCGACAAAAAAATTGGAAGGCAACTAGGCCCCCTTCACCGCCCCTTATTTCCCAAAATTGTCTGATCATAATTTTGAGAATGCCATTTTGTTTATCATAGTTGAAATACCCAATAACTATCCCTTTGTGTATGACATGACCCCACTCCCTCTCCCTACAGCCTGAGGGGAACGATCTTTAATTTATAAGGTTTGGCAATTGTTTACGCATAGTTTTGTTATTGGGATGTTTGCATTATTTTTTTTTGGGGGGGGGGGACAAATTTTCTACCCGGGGCAAGAGAAACTTCATACCCAGAAAAAATATTTCAGGGGACGCCCCCTCCTCTCCCGAGAAAATATGGGTGGGGGTAAGTAGGGAAAAACAATTTTTCTGATCAGACTGTTAACAGATAAGTTCGGGTGGAAAACGCAGCCACGATTGGTTTTGGTTGTTCAATCATCTAAGAGGTCTTAAGGATCGTTTGCCCGACAAAAAATTTCCCAAGGGCAAACTCTGCAAACGATGCGCGTAATTGAGTCAGCAAAAAGAGGCTATGCAAGTCTTCAGATTATCTGCGATATTTTGTGAGTGGCATAGGGAATGCGGTTGACTTTCAGAACGTAGGCGATGTGTGGGGGCTTAAATGGAACTCAGTTTTTCACTCGAGACATGGCACAAAGTTAAATTGAAATACACAAAGTGTGTACCACCGAAATAGTATACCTGTATTATGCCGGGAACAGTTGGAACTTTCATGTAATGTTGGGGGAATGAAGGGGGAGGATGAGAAGGAACACTTAAATCCTGTGTTGGGGGACATGGAAGAGGCTGAACTTGTAATACTTTTGTTAAGTCCATTGTTACAGACAAAAAGACTAAAAGACTTGGGACAGATAATAACAGCGCCTTATATTTACAACTACTATTACTACTAACAACGCACCGCAGCACCAAGCCACCTGAGGCCAACACAGCTACGCACGCTCCTCCTCCATTCCAATCTATTCACAGCTTCCCTCTTTAAACCCTCCCATTAAGTTTTCATGTACTTTGGATCTTTCTTTATGACATACTCCAACCCATAAACGGGAGACCTTGTGCCCTACTTACCGTTCTGACGCAATTCATAGAGACACAACAAGCATTCTACTTATATAAATACACACATTATTGCTATTCTCTTGCAAGGGAAAATCCCTTTGCTGTAACCTTGGAATTATATCCCATACATAGGAGGCGAGATTTGTGACAAAGAATACTTTTTTTCAAAGATTTTTTCCATCCTCCTCTAAAACAGGGGTATAGGTTTTGAAAAATAACTCTTCCTCGTATTTTCATAAAAGAAAAATCGGGAAAAAAACAAAATGCCCCCCACCCCTCATATATTTTCAAACAAAATTTTTTGTATCCCTGAAGTCGTATCTTTAAATGGATGCACCATATATGACGCTCCTCGTCTATCATGACTATGGATATAAGTATAGATGGGAAAAAAAAGAGCGATTCACATTATTGAGGTATTTGAAAATAGTAACTTGATAATCTCTAGTTTTTGAAATATCCAGAAGTTGGCTCTTATTTGAAATAAATTAATATTATGAGTAATCAAAATTTCAGGTGACAAAAGCTCAACGGCTTTATTTTTGGAATTTGTTTTAAATAATTAATCAACGAAGAGAAAATATTAGAAGCTTTGACAAGCTAAGTAATAGCCTCTCTCGATCTTCGAATGAAAGGCGGTCGGTGTTATCAAACCTAGTAGTATTAATCAGTTGTTTTTTTATAGTGCGTAAGCCTCTCTCATCAGATACGTTAGATCGTGTGATGCTGCCTTCTACCTTGACTTAACTTCTCGAACAATGTGCGATCGAACAACGGCTCGCCCAAGCCGTTCATGGTTCTTGGTTTGTGAGCAGTTTTTTATGTGTAATTGTCAATGACGTTTATGTGTGCCTGTTGATCTTCAAGAGGATAGCTGTACTCCCCCCACCCCTTTAATGGTTTGGGTGTAGCCCTACTTAAGTTTATATAAAACTGGTTGGTAAAATGGTATCGACTGAAAAAAAACCTGGGAGGCCATTGATACCACTGATGGGCATTCCGCTGATGGTGGTTCCTTTTTTTGCACAGGAGCAAAGAATTTGTTTTATAAAACAATCTAATATACGAATATGCTCATTTTTACTGGAACTTCTATTTGATGTTTAATGTACGCCCAATCACGACTCAATAGTGAATGGATTACTTTGAAATATTATTAAATTCAACCACTAAATTATGATTTCATTGCCCATGAACTGTTGTTTTTTTTTATAGACATCTAGAATAAACGATGAGAGTCCAGTAAAAAAAAAAAAAAAAAAAAAAAAAAAAAAATCTAGTCTGAAACTGCTTGTAATTTTGTTTGACACCTTTGAGGAACGCTGATTTCTGAGGGTGGTTTCTTTGAATCGTCTCCTTAATGGAAAACAAATCGATCGATATAAAGCAATTGAAATGCTGTGATTTATTAAGATTTTATATGTTTCTTTTTTCTGTGTTTCTTTCTGTCATATGATAGTGAATTTAAACGTGATAAGTATGTGTTATTTACCTGATTCACCGCACGTCAACCCGTTTGGTTTTGGGTGAATCATATTTTATTTTTATTTTTTTATGTAAATTGCTGTTAAGGTTAAATAAATATATCATGTTATATTCTGTTCTTCAGTACTTGGTTTTCCCACACCTAAAATGAAACCATATATTGCATTTAATTTAGTGCACGCTACCTGTTTTTTTGGTTGTTCCTTTTGAATAGATGCCGCAAAATTGTTGCTCCATAATAGGTGCCGCTGGTGAGCACAAAGAATTCAATCTTCTAAGATAATTAAATCTTATTGTGCAAATCTCTGTTCTTATTAAATCACTGATCGCAAGGGAATTAATATTCTAGAAGTTAAAGTGTCAATAGCGAGTAAATAAAGTAATCCGATTAGTAATAAATCATAAATGTCCAGTTATAAATTTTTGTAGGGAAATCACCCAGGTTGAAACCTTACTTTATTAAAAAGTTAATATCCAAAATAAGTTTTCCCACAACGAACTCTCAATCAAGACTTCTGCTGAGTTTATTCATCTGCATTTTTTCTTGGTTGTCAGGCTTTAAATTATGTTGTAGTTTGTGTAGAGGGTGCAGATTTTTAAGTTCAGGGAACTTCTCCAAGTGCTTTTTCAGACATATTTATACGTTTCCATTATCTGAATAAATATTTCATAATGAACAACCTATCCATACCCTTCTTTTCAACGGTGCGAGAAATTACTACATTTTATTATTGCATTGACTATTATTATGCTATGAAAACTGTATTTTATTGAAACCGCAAACTTGTGAACCTCTGCCTGAGCTTGTCCCCTTCCCCTACCCATGATGAATTTTAAGCATTTTTCAAAATGCACCAGGGTTTAGCTTGAAAAACATAAAGTCTGCCGAGTATTTGACTATACCTCTGCATTTATGTTTGTGAACCCATTGAGCTATATTAAGAACGTCCGCCCAACAAAAAGCACCACCCAAGGGGCAATCTGGCGTGAAAACGAAGCTTATCCCTTTCGCGAAGATCGACGATACCGCCGTTCGGCGGATCGTTCAGGGGTTTGCTTGCGCGGAATCCATCACGGAAATCGCCGCCGCCAGCGGGGTGAGCGAGAAGACGTGCCGTTCCATCGTGCTGGCGCTCCGCCCCAGGTTGCTGCGCCCGCCTTTCCTGCGTTGGCGCGAGGCCGCGTTCTTCAACATTCTGTTCGAGCCGGATATCGAAGCCGTAGCGCAAGCCACGGTGCTCGGCTGCATGGCGCGGTGCTATTTTGACCGTACCTGTTACACCAACCACCAGCAAGGACGCCGCCAGTCCCGCCTCTGCAAATCCTGCATGATCCCCGCCATCGAGATGAACGATGCCGCGCTCATCCAGTCCGCCGCGGTCGCCATGCCGTTCGCAACCGGCGACACGCCCTTGCCGGCGATGTAGAAATCGCCGGTCGTGTGCGCCCGCGACCAAATCGCAATTCCGATATACAACGCGAAACTCAATCCGACTGCGATATACGTCAACACTTGCAAGCTCATCACGCGCCCTCAGTCTTCATGTACGTCGTGATCGCGATCGATGCGATTCATGCGCCAGGCATAAAAGAAAATCAACAGCACGAAGATATAAATCGATCCCTGCTGCGCAAACCAGAACCCCAACTTGAAGCCACCCAGGCGAATGGTATTGAGCTCATCGACCAGCAGCACACCGAAGCCGAATGAGCCGATGAACCAGATAGAATTTGCGATTGCTATATGTCTCTTGGTTAATAGCAAGTGCCATAAAAACTATTGGCTTTCACACATCTTTTGAGTACTAGCTCTTTTGATCAATGGCGTAGTGATGTTTCCTGGTACTTGAGTAGGAGCCACAATGTGTGCTCCTTTCTTTAATCTTTAGACGCTTTCGGCAGTTAAAATACCAAACACACGATCGTCACTGACGCTGTAGCGAAAAAAAATTGTGCGACTGTCCAGAAACGACAACATTACTGAAAAATATTTTAAAAGGGCCTTCATTTTGCTTCTTTTTGTCAAACTTGAAAATAATTTTCTGTTTCTCAAAAATCTGTGGTAGAAAACTTATAATTTCTTTTGTGTAATTACTGATTTAAATGGAGTGTCATTTCAGAGCTGTAACTACGAAATGCAAATTTTACAGTGTTGCTATTTAGCTACAAAACCACAACAAATTACATGCTATTTGGCATGAACTACTATACTACTACTAACTGCTTATTGTGGTACTGAACGAGCAAAGGCCAACACAGCACCACATGCTCGTTGTTGTTGAAGAGTCTTCGACCCACTGCCTCCCAACATCTCGAGATTTTAAAAACATATCTTATCGATTTGTTTTGCCTATTTATTTAGTTTTTTTAGTTTTTTACTTTGGCCCCCTTTAAATAAATTCTTGCCTTCGTGCCTAGGTGTTACACTAAAGCTATCTCAAACTAATTTTTGTGTATACATAAAAGTGGCAGCACATACAAGCTGCAAATTTAAGGTTGTTTCACAATAGGAGCTGGACAGTATCCATTTGAGATGAATTTGAATTAGATAGGTTACCACTAGAAAAAAAGACAGAACAAGAACAAAAAAGAAGCAATGTGTCAAGATTTTTTATAGAGTTGATTTAAATTGTCTGTCACAGATTTTTGTTTTACAAAATATGAAAAAAAGTTTGGCAAGAGAATGGATAAAACTCTTTATGAATGCTTAGTTAACAACATTAAGATTAAGCACAAAATTGAAGCTAAAGCATGCAAAAAAAAACTATTAGCATAAAAATTCTGTTTTCTAGAGTTTCGGTTACTATTGAGCCGGGTCCTTCCTTACTACAGTTCGTTACCACGAACTGTTTTATTATATTTGCAGTAATGGTTGTTTGACACAATAAAAAATTAACAATGAATTGAACTATAAAGGTAAGAGCCTTATGCATTGTAAGAATGCGGATCATGGTGAGAGTTGTGGATCTAAAGGCCTTTCTTTTTTGTTCGAACGAGCAAATTGTTCAATTGTATTATTCTGTTCCCGACGGCTAACTTATATCCCTTAAGAAAAAATGAACGAAGTCTTACATTTTAGATTGATAATCGAAAGCGGCGATCTGCCTGTGTGAAGGGCTCTGCGCTTCTTTTACCCCTATGTACTTTTAAAACAACGATCAGAATGGCTGCTTGAGTGTATCAAAAGATAATTGGCTGGAAAGTGCCTTTTATAATAGGTTTTGCTCATTTTTAAGTTACTATGTAGAAATAGATTGCGTAAGAAAAATCCTTAAAGAGAGAGACTCTACGAAATGCATTTATTTTTTTTTATAAGAGTATTTACATTTGTGGACTTGCAACAAACGCCTAAAACTTGCGGTTGAGGTTTCCTTGTTGCGCATAATGGTGAGCTTGTGCTGCACCAGCGGATGGTCAACAACCGTTACATTGTCCATTTGAGACGCCCCTGCCTATCTAAATAAATGCCTTGCCGTGTGGCCCTTCCGGCAATTGTAGCCACTTCGCCACTGTCTCACCAATGTCGGCAAATGTCGATCTCGCGCCCTTGGATGCTTTGGTCAAAGTTGGGGAAAACAATAAAACAGGCACCTGTTCGCGGGTGTGATCGTTGCCTTGCCATGTGGGATCGCAGCCATGGTCAGCTGTTAGAATGAGCAAATCATCTTCATTCATTTTAGCGATGATCTCAGGCAAGCGACGATCAAATTTTTCAAGCGCCGCTGCATAGCCGGGCACATCCCGACGATGCCCATAAAGCATATCGAAATCGACAAAATTGGTGAAAATCAAATCCCCATCTCGCGCCATATCCATGGCGTCCAATGTCGCATCAAAGAGCGCCATATTTCCTGAAGCCTTGATTTTATGGGTCACCCCTTGGGCCGCGTAGATGTCAGAGATTTTTCCAACCGCAAAAACCTGACGACCATGTTCTTTTGCGCGATCCAGCAAGGTGGGTTCGGGTGGCAAAACAGAGAAATCACGGCGATTGCTTGTGCGTTCAAAATCATCCTTGTTGTTGCCCACAAATGGTCGCGCGATGATACGACCAATATTGTATGGCTTCACTAGCTCATAGGCGATTTCACAAACTTCATAGAGCCGTTCGAGACCGAAATGTTCTTCATGAACGGCAGGTCAGTTATATTGTGCCACGCTGGTGTCAACTGCCACGAGTCATCAGAAGAAATGCTATTGGGAAATTTCCTCTAAGTTTAAACAATCGATTCTTGTGTAAACGGATATTTTCGCTGTAAAACGCCTGGAAAATGTCTTAGGCATGATGGGAGGTACTAAAGGGTGCCATTTGCCAGTAACGGTGTGCCACGGTAGCGCAAATTGTCATGGGGAACATCCCGTTTCGGGTGGCTTGAGAAAAGACGAAGTCATGGATTTAAAGCATGATTTTTATCATGAAAATATCTGCAAAATACGTTTGGAATGATGAGGGTGCCAGAAGGTACCGTTTACCATCCAGTTTGCCACGGTAGCGTAAATTGCCATGGGGGATCATGTTGGGGATGGATTGTCAAAACACGAACCAAGGGATTTCAATCGTATTTTTGTCATGCAAATATCTGCGAATAAGTTAGGACTGATGAGGGGTGCCATGTGCCAGTCATAATGTGGGACGGTGGTTGCCATGGACTATCAAGTTGGGGGTGGCTGTTGAAAATACGAGTGGATAAATTTAAAGCATATTTTTATCGTGAAAATATCTGAGAATACTTAGGAATGATGAGGGGTATCAGAGGGTGTCATATGCCAGCCGATGTGTGGCATTGTGGTATGAATTACCGTTGACTATCACGTCGAGGGAGGTGGCTTGCGAAAACACGAATCAATGAATTTAAAGCATCTTTTTATCATGAGAATATCTGGGAATGTTATGGGAATGGAAATGAGTCCCAGAAGGTGCCATTTGCCAGCCATAGAGTGCCACTGGTTTGATTTAATACGTTCAGGGGCAAAAGGAGACACATCAAGGCTACCCATACACAAAGTGAATTTCCTTGGTATTTAAGGCAGGGGACGTTACTTCTCCAGTCTAGAGTTTTCAACAATCGTAATTACAACAGTGCACTTTCCTGTTCAATCTTCTGCCTTTTTTGTGGGATTTCTTTGCAATAAACTTTAACTATTAAGTAAAGCCTAGTCATTATTCCTGAATCAAATATCAATGGAAACTTTCCCTTCTAGGCAGTTTTGTTTCGGAACACGTTTTAAAACTGTCCGTTACTAAGGACTGCGGTTGTCTTTTATTTGGTTGCAGCTATTACTAAGACTATGATTAAGCTTTTATCTTCTGTATATTTTTTATAAAATTATATCCATTTTCTTATGGACGCTTTCTTCGAATAAAATTTTTTAGGCATCCTAACAACAAATAATTTTTGCTGAGCAAGTGATACATAATTTTCTTAGTAAGAAGATGTAGATTATCTTCTCATTTGTATCGTCATGCAGAATAAGTTTCTACCTTAAAATTATAATTCAATAATTGCACGGATGTCATTGAAAGGTCGCGTTGTTGGCGTCGGGATGGGGAAAGCTATCTAATGTTGGATAATTGAAATCTTATTATCATCAATTCAGGCCAGATACCCAATTTGGAACTTTAATTATACAATCCGAAAATTCTTATGCGGCTCTTGCACAAAATAAGCTGCAATATACAAATCTCTATATTAAATTTAAGATGAGGAGAGGGACTGGGGAGGCTAGAGCAAATATTGTCCTCTTGTTACTTTTTGACGTTTATGTCAGAGTAACTAATCGAATTTTTTCCAAATCTGCCTAGGGGGCGTCCCCGCCTATCTGTTCTTCCAAACATGCGGGAGAGGTACTCTGGATCCCGCACCTTCCTTGAGTCATCGGCTGCAAAGAGCTTTCCAATATAGGCTCCAACTGTGAGATAGCGCAAAAGTTCAACACCAATCGCATTGATTGCCTCAAGTCTCACTCGGATTTCGGCTGTGCGCAAGGAACTGGAGAGTTTCATTTCTTCTTTGAGTGCGTGTACCCCCAACTGAGCAAGCGTACTCTTGAGGTTAAATAGAACCTTTTCTTCTGGAAGTGAGAACCCTAAGAAAATCGGGGAAATTTTTTCGATCAAAACCTCAGCAATCGCCGCTGTATCATCGATCTGCTCGAGCTTCACGATTTTTCCATCCGGAGAAACCAAATCAGTATCTGTGAATGAGAAATTTACGCCCATGCACCAAATTGTACAACATTTCATCAAAAGCTTGAATATTATTTTTTTGAGATCTACAATTGTACGATTTCGAGGAGGCTATCGATGACATCATGCAGTTCCTTCGGACCGAAAAGATATTCTCGGTTCCCGACTACCTGACGCCCGAAGGCTACTTCGGTTCCTGGCACGGCTTCGAGAATCCGTGGCCTGACCGGCACGACTACTTCTTCAATTTCTCCCACCGCGAACCGCGCATGGAGGAAGCGCACGAGATGGTCGGCCACCATTTCGATCAGCTGCGCGGCGAACACAACCCACACCCGATTCGCAAGGGTTGGCGACCTTACAAGGACAGATATTTGTTATGTAGCCGAAATATTCATACATAGGTTTAATTGATACTGTCTTGACAACATACTCATTCGTATGAATTATCTTGTTTTTACATAATGGAAGTCTTTTGAGTAATGATGTCATTGCAGTTACTGACGCACTACATGCTAAAATAAGCCATATTAAATCCTTCAACAGACAGACAACCATATCCAAAAACAAATTTTATATACATATACTTTTATTTTTTCCTCCTGCATGTATCTGGTTTTCACCCTCCTTTCATTTTGTTTCCCAATTTGCCCTAATCTAAGCTATATTTTGCATAATGTAGCCTTTCAAACGTCGCTTATAAAAAATCGTTATTTGCAGAAAAAAAAGAAGGATTAACCCTTGAGACGAAAATAAAAGTCGCCTGCGAGTCCAGGTGACTTCAGTCCCCCATTTTGTATACAAATCCATTGGACATTGTTCATCATGAGTCAACCAAAAATATCGGTCATCCCGATTGAAATTCAAATGGGTTTCCCAGTAAGGAAAACCTCATTTGAACTATCCCTACTCCATGCCTGTCTACCTAAGTTTTGCCCTAGGATGGATGATAGATTGTTTATCAACAAGTGAAAGGACACTGTTTTCATACAATTCTCAAATCATCTAATTTGAATTAAAACCAACTTGGTGGAAGTGATGAAAGACTTCAGAGCCATGGCTAATTGAGTAAAACTAAGACAAATAATCAAACAGTTTCGTGGTAACGAACTGTAGTAAGGAGCGACCCGGCTCAATAGTAACCAAAACTCAAAAAATTGAATTTTGCTGACGCCGTTGGGCGCGGTGGCCGTGCTGCAGGGCCACGCCCCGCGTGACCCGGCAGAACAGCGCGGACCAGTCGGCGGCCTGCATCGGGTCGGCGTTGTGGCTGAAGTTGATCTCGAACTGCCCCGGACCGATCTCGGCGGTGATCACCGTGGTGTCGATGCCCATCTCGAGGGCACGGAACAACGCGATGGCGGTCTCTTCGCCTTCGCCCAGCACGATGTAGTCGATGGGCGCCTCGCCGAACGAGTGCTCGGCCGTCGCGGTGAAGTGCTCCCCACCACAGACGATCGGCACGTCGGGAAAGCGCGCTCGGACCTGGTGGATCAGCGCGCGCACGATCGGCCAGGAGTAGGACCACATACTCGTGATCCCGATCGCCTCGACGTCTTCGGGGATGCGCTCCGTGATCTCTTCCGGGTCGAGACCGAGCCGCCAAATGTCACCCTCGGGAACCATGCGGTCCGGGGCGGCCGCGAGAGCGTCGATCACCGCGACGTCGTGGCCGTCGTCGAGCAAGACCGCCGCGATGTACGCCAAGCCGAGGGGCAGGCT
>JAAAKM020073195.1:221207771-221240547 GCA_010016025.2 Alatinidae sp. Z8VKAUB7J3 | reverse complement strand
CGGCGAGGCGAGCGCGTCCCGGGTGCGGTGCGCGAATATACCATAGCACCGGCGCCCCCCTCCTCGGTTTCGACAATCCCAATCCCCTTCATTAGAAGGAGTTATGAACACAAACCTGCCGAGGAGTGCAGGCGTGCAAGGGCGCGCTCGCATCGGCCTCCTGCCGGGCCCGCCGGCGACGGCTATCGGCCGGCGATGCGCTTCTTCTTCTTCGCTGCCGTGGCCGGCTTGGTGGCGTCACGCCTTACGCCTCTCTCTGTAAGCGAACCCAGAGTCGGACAGTTTTCGTTGAGCACTGTTCCCTACGATACACAGGATTTAAACAAACTGACATTTAACTATTATGATAGAAAAACTCCACCGTGGTTTCGAGGAGACTTAGAAGGGGAAATTTTTGAGACTAATGTAAAAGAAGGTGTCGCCTTTTATGAAACTAAACTGTTCAGTGGAGCTTTGTCTCCACGCCCCTCTGAGAAAGAAGATGAAAGCGAAAGTAACAAAGGCAAAGGATCAACAGTCCAAAGGGGCTTTTATTATCAGGAGTTCGCCGCTCCACGCCTGGGCAGTGAGGGATATAAACATGATTATTTAAAGAATGAAAGAGAAACTGATACACCAGACTCGATTGTAAGTACTAGTTCGCCTGAATGTGTGTTGAAAGATGTACCTTCTCAGTTCTCAGGCCTTAAAGTGATCAGCGAAGATGAAGGAGATGAAGCTGAGGAATATGATGAGAGGCCTAAAAGATGTTTGTCTCCAATGATTCCTCTTTTTGCTCCAGTTCCTATCAAGCAAGAGCCTTTGATTATTCAAGAAGAGAATAAAGAAAATCAAGATGGACTTGCCCGTGAAAAGTCTGCTCTTGAAGCTAGGTTTGGGCTTCAAACTCCGCCCTTGCGTGATTCAAGTAATGTAACAGTTACTCTTACGCTTAACGCAGAGGCTGTTGAGAATATAAAAAATGTCTTAGGACGTCTTGCTGCCCTTCTAGGTTGTCCAACTCCGTCTGAATATGAAATTGTTGAAAGGACAGTGACACCACCGTTTATTAGGCACATCTGATACCATTTCTCTACCGCGAGTTCTTACCAACAAGTTGTTGGCAAGAATGGATCGGATTTTGATCATGTTTTCAAACACGATATTAGCTTCTCTGTGTTGCAGCTCAATACTTAAGGTATTTTTTAGTGGTTTGATGAGTTGAAACAAATAGTATGTAATTTACCACTTGGATTTTATTGGTCTTCTTGAAGACCACATCGGTTTAAAATCTGAGCCTCTCTTGCATATCCCTTGTTATAATACAGGGCTATTTGAATAAAACAGTCTGTGGTAAGGAACTGTAAGTTAGAAGCAACCCGGCTCAATAGTAACCAAAACTTTAAAAAATGGAGTTGTGATACCAGTATCGAATTCTTATGCAGATTTCAAATACACAAGATTTCATTAAGTTTATTCTTACCCATCGAAGGTTATATTCGAAAAAAGAGAGAAAATCCTCCTAAGAATCATAGAATCTTAATGAAAATCACACCGTCAGGTTCAGTGTATAAGAGAACCCCACTATAGAGGTTTCAAGCTCCTATCTGAAAAAAAAAACAACTGAATTTTGTATTTTTGCCAGAAGATAGATCAAGCATTCGACTTCATTTGTTGTTTGTTTTTCAGGGGTGATCGCACCGACTCATTGATCCTAGGATATCGTGAGAGGGCTCATTTGCACTAAAATTAAAAGTTCTAGTGCTCTTTTTAATCGACCAGAAATTGACGGGCAACTAGGCCCCCTCCCACGTCCCTTTTTTCTCAAAATTGTCCGATCAAAATTTTGAGATAGCCATTTTGTTCAGCGCTAAAATTGGTATGAAAGAAAAAACGCACATTTGAGATGTGTTAAAGTATGAATTTTATTTCTCCCAAATAGATCCATGGCTAATACTTTTTTTTGCTTTACAGATTCCTAAAATTGCAAGTAAAACTACACAAAATAAAACTGTGCCCCAACCAAGGGTGACGCTGGGTTTACCCATGTACTGTTTAATTTTATCAATTCGTTCCCAAATGGATAGAAAGAGGTCATAAGAAAGGAATAAATAATTGTACAAATTGTAACAGATATGCAACTCGTATGAATTTACTATTCGTACGCAGGTAACGAATAGTAAATTTGGACTCAATGGAAGGTTACACGCCCTTCATAGGAGTGAAGCTTAGAACATGTCAAGGTGGAAGAGGAGCGTGTTCAGCTGTGTGGGCTATAGGCGCTTTAACGCTGAAACAAATTGCTACAAGTAGTAGTAGTAGTATAAATTGAAAACGAATACATATCGGTTCTCCAATGATGTCTAAAAGGTAAACATTTATGAAAAAAAAAACAGAGAAACCAAGACAAAGGAGATGCAAATAAATATAAATAGATAAATAAAAGGAAATTAATCCCAATTGACCAAAAGACTGTAAACGCAAAACACTAATAAGCCAGGAAGAATACATAATGATTTGTCAGGTGGTAGAGCTTTTATTTGATATAATAAGTGTTTTCTTTTTTTATAAGTTGGTTAAACTAAAAAGACAAAACTTTGGCTTAAATTTTTTTTTTATCTCTATTTAAAGGTAAAAACAGTTTCAATATGGTTGACAAAAGTACAAACCACAAAAACCTTCATTGGATTGATTAAATGCTCGTAGTCCTGCAGAATAATTTTTCGAAGCGTTTCTTTTTTATACTTTAAGAGTTAGGACAAAAAAAATTTAAGGGAAAAAAATAGAAGGTATAAGCACATAGTCACACTTCTAAATTACGCATAAAGTGTTGCGAGAGGCAAAATCTCTTGACGTATCAGAATAAAATTTGAAAAAGAAGAAATTTTTCCAAAAATAAAAATTTTAAAATTATCGTGCAAAAGTAGGCATGAAGGGAAAATTAAGTACATTTTATATTCAGCAAAAGAATTTTACCTAAAGCATCTATTTTAGAAAAAAGGCAACTAATTCATGGCAGTATCACTCAAAATGACGATGCTAAAAACCAAATTTTTACTAGAATTAGTTTGAATACTTTAAATGAACTGATTCTGGCTATCTGCCAATTCCCTCGGATTCTGAGGGTTTAAAACTAGACTTTTATAAAAGAAAAAAACAGCCACGGATGCCAAATTAAATATCTTACTGAGAGGCTCTAGAGTTAGTCAATTGGGGCTATAACTCGCCTTTGAAGCTCTATTTGGATCCTATGAAATGTGTGTTAAAGAGTTTTCTATAACCTTATCGTTTGCACATATATAATTGGAAACACCGAATAAATTTTTACGTCTGTGTTAATACAAATCAGTATTTTTCGAAGTTGGTTAGTAGTGTGTATTTTACTTGCAAGCTAAAATGTTTTTAAATTTATATGGTGCTTAGAGTAAAACAAAAGAGAAGAAAAACGAAAACGGAGTTTTAAAAGGCCAACGAATAAACAAGTATTTATGGTATTTTTGCAGGCTCAAATTTGAACAGCAAGAAAAACACACATCGCAAAAACTAGCATTCATGTTATATAAATCATTAACATGTTAAGTATCATAATTTTAATGTTGCAAACCATCTTTCTAGTCTAATAATATTTTGCCCGGACGGAAAATAATTTTCCGATGGATATTTATAAGATTCTAATGATAATCATGCTGTTTGATTATTAAAGCTCAAAATGATAATTCTTGACACAAATTTATTAGCAATAAAAACGAAAGTTTAGGTGAAAATTAGCAATCTGAATTAAACACAATAACCAAAAAACTTAGAGAGGGGCTCATTCGGTTCATAGTTATGAATTCTTACTCCTAAATGACGAAATTTGTAGGGACAAATCCATATCGGGTAAAGATAATGACATATCGATTCGATTCATATTCGAATAAGAGCCATATATGCGGATAAAATGTAGAGACTTTTTTTCAGAAAGCCTTTTTTCCAACTAGAAGCAACCTAAGAGGGGACTGAAACGACATACATTCGAAAAAAAACTTAATATGATTAACAAGTGTGTAAGGGCACCCACAATGATGAAGCAGGACTGCCATCCACCCTTCTCCATATGAAAACAAAAATAGAACAGTATTCCCTCTTTTGCATTACGGCATGAATCTGCTAAATTGCTTGCGTGAGTACTAGTGACAAGGTTCTGGTTTTGATCGACCAGTACCCCCTTCGAATCCCAGTCCCGAAACTTTTTTAAGCTTCTCCAAGATGCAGGTGTTAGTTACGTCATAGGTAATATTATTAGCTTTCAAAATATAATTCGAGAATCTTTAAAAATCAAATAAATTTTGTTGGACAAAAAATCCATCTAAAGGTTATAACAAACCTCAAGCTCGAAGTCTAATTACACCCTGAAACTATTATCCTCGTAGCTATGTTACACACAACTTATCCAAATTTAGGAAATTTCTAATTTATCAACATTTTGTCGCATCATAACTATTCCAATCATAACTATTTCAATTCTGAAACATCTATAAAACGAGCAGGGGCAGATACAGAATTAATGTTTAGGGGTGAAGCGTCGATAAAATTTGGCTCCCCGTCAGTATTTTCCGCCCCTTAGGCCCAGTAATTAGTTCAATGTTTAGACCTCTGAGGGGAGCGCTTTCCCCCGAAACTACTTCCGGGACTCGCCCCTGAAAACGAGGAAAACTTAAAAGCGAAGTTGCAGCTCAATCTTGCTTAATGACTGCGTTAATATTATAAGCAGAATATCTTACTACGTTGTACTTCGGTTACTATTGCTATTTGATTTTCTACTGATTAGAATAGTTTTTTTCATACCAGTTGAAAAAACTGCTCGACTTTTTTGCAAGCATAAGTGCAGAGAGACATCGTCTTAGCAGAGGTATTAAATGACTGTCACAAGAGGGAACTAAAACTCAGAAGTATGTGCTTAGCCCAAAAGTCGCTAATTTTCCTTCGGGAGTCCTTCGCCATAATCCTAGGTGGATGAGTCTATTCTACCCTCTTTACCAGGCACAGTAACTGGGTATAATTACTAAAGTTTCGATGTCAAAATAAACCAGATTTGCACTGCTGCCAGGGCTTCACCGCTGGCCGAGAAGGCGCCGACGATGAAGTCGCGGGACAGCAGAAGGATCAGGCATACGCCCACGACGTAGAGCAGGGAGAACACCAGCGCGTTGAGCAGCGCGGCCCGCACCCGCGCGAAGTGCCCGGCGCCGAAGTTCTGGCCGATCACCGGCCCGACCGCCGCCGAAAGCGCCAGGATCGCCGCAAAGGCGACCGGGATGATCCGCCCGATGATCGAAAGCCCGGCAACCGCGCCGTCGCCATGCTCGGCGGCCGCGGCGATCACGTAGGCGTTGCCGATGGGTGTCGCGGCGCTGGTCAGGATCGCCGGAAAGGCGATCCGGGCCACTTCCCCCAGGTGCGCGCGGAAAAGGCCCCAATCGAAGCGCGCGTGGAAGCGGTGCACGCGAAGCAGGCCATGTAGCCCGACTGACAGGATCACCAGGCGGGACAGGACCGAGGCGACCGCGGCGCCCTCGATTCCCATGGCCAGGGCAAAGATGAAGATCGGGTCGAGCACGGCATTGGCCAGTCCGCCGGCGACCGTCGCATAGGTCGAGCGGCGCGCATCGCCGACCGCGCGCAGCACGCCCCCGGCACACATCGCCAGCACCAGAACCGGCATCGAGGGCACGATGATGCGCAGGTACGACGCCGCCAAGCCATGGGTCCGTCCCTGGGCGCCCAGGAGGCTCAGGATCGACGGTGCGGACAGCCAGACGAGCAGCGCAGCGACGCCTGTCCGGATCACGCCGCACAGGCAGGCGTTGGTCACATGCCTCATGGCCTGCGGCCGGTCGCCGGCACCGTATTTTCGCCAAAAAAAGATCATGGACACTTGTTTATTATTCTTTCTAGTGGTGATTGTATTGACCCAGTTGTCCTAGAATATCAGAAGAAGGCTCATTCAAACAGAGATTAAATGTTTTAGTCCCAGGTTTAAGTGATCGAATAGATTGGAGCGTAAATAGGCCCGCTCCAATGCTCTTTTTCCCAATATTGTCTGATCAAGATTTTTTGCAGAGTTTACAATATCTGATCGATAATGATTTTCTACTAGTAACTTATGATAAAAATCGTGCAAATGGATCAAATTCTGATTTGGTAATTACTGTGCATACTAACAAACAAGAATATCAGGCAGCAGATGATATTGTGATTTTTGGAACAGTCAATAAGCTAATCGATGATCAAAAGATTTCAGTTGTCATCTCTTCAATCAAAGGAAATTTCCTTTCGATTTTAGGAAAACTGTTAAAACCCCTTTATAAGAAAGGTGATAAGAGTGAGTGTGATAATTATAGAGGCAGTGTCCTGTTTTTTTGTAGGAAACAAATTACTTAGTATGGTGATACTTTTTAGACTTAGTAATGTTGTAGATAAAGTTTTAGGGGAAGAACAGTGTGGTTTTAGGAAGGGTAGAGGATACGTCGATCGAATTTTCACTCTTATATTTGTAATTGAAAAGTGCCTGAGTTATCAGAAGCCGTTAGTCCTCAGTTTTATAAATTATGAGTTAGCGTTGATTCAGCTGATAGAAGAGCTTTGGTGAAGGTCCTATCCTTGTATGCTATACCAGATGAATAGATTAAAATGATTAGTGTTTGTACGAGCAAGGGAGAGTTACGAAAAAACTTTTAAAATACAAGAAAAACCTGGTTTTTATGCATTTTTTCTTACGTTTTTACGAGTTGGACAATCAAGGTTCTAATTAATTGAATTTGGCAAAACAAAGAAAAAACACTGGAGTACGATAATAATCAAGTAATTTTTTTAAGCAAGTCTTGTAATAGCCTATAAGAAACTCTAGCTAATGGTAGTGACATACCTACCCATTTAAAGTTGTTGGGAACATGATCTGTCTGAGTCAAAAGCAAATGAAACTATAGAATACCTTTAAAAGGACACAACCATCGCATAAATTTGCTTATTTAAGGGAAAAGGGGGCAACGTCAAGTGTTTACCGAACGGAACAATATTTTGTCACCTAATCTTTTGCAAATATTAACTTCATGTTGGCGTGGCTGCTACCATATTAGTCTAGTCTCTTTGGTTTAACAATCAGAGTTCTATTGACGCTCCGTAATTTTTTTAGGCCTTTCCGGAATAGTTTTTCCACTTAAACCATTTTGTTTCTCAGGAATCCACTGAATTCAGAATCCAAATACAGGTGAAAAAAGAAGAAAGTGAAACTATTTTGGGTAGAAAAATCTGTAGATGGCTCTACGACAGGGAGCCATCTCACGATTTTCTACTGAAAATTGCCAAGGTATTATAGGTTGTTAGAATAGAAAGTAGAAATCCTGTTTTGAAGGAAATTGATTGTCATTACTTGTAGTTTCCATATAAAGAGTATTTTAGTACTGCAATATTCACATGCAGAAAAAAATCTGTTTCGCAAGTTGGCCTTTTTTACCGAAACGCATAAATCAACGTTTATGTCTGTAACACTAATTAAGACTCTTTTCGTTTACTTTATATCTGTTTGAATAGTGGCTCTGCTCCCAATATCCAATTCATATTGGCATATGTTTCATCTAAAAAATAAACAACTTTATTATCTTAGTAACTTCTGATATATAAAAGACGCTAGCTTAGTAGCCTGTTCTACTCGTCTAGTACTTTAAACTGCTCCTAATTGTGTACTAGTTGATATCTAAGAACAAAAATAATAACAGCTAAATACAAATACTGAAAATTAGTTCTACAAAAGACGTTCTGGAACATACCCTGATTAAGGAAAATAATTTTGCCATCTGCTTTCTTCTTACCCTAACACCTTTGCAGGCTTTTAAAGGCTTCAATTGCAACTTTTTTAATGTTGTAAAAAGTAGAAATACTTGCAGTTAATAGAATATAGCGTTGTTTCTCAAAACGAGACATAAACATGCATTTTAAATAAAGGTACCCTTCTTCAGGCTCACGGACCGACAGTATTACAAAGTGCCATTTTTAACGTAGGGATGGTATGAGGAGAATAGGGTAAGGCTTCGGCTTAGAGTCAAAGTAAATTTTGAACATTTTTGCAAGGTTATTTTGCTTTAAAAGGGTACTTAAACATGTGTTGCACCATTTTTTGACCTGCAGATTATTTTCCAAATTGTACTTTCTGTATCCATAAATAACGAATAATGATGTAATTAGAAATTTGAGAAAAAAATTCTACAAGGATAAACAGAAATGAGTAAAATTTTGGATTAGTTCCACCGGTAATCTCTTATCATGGACCGATCCTATGGAGAGGTTTTCATAGGGGGGTTTCGGAAAGAAAATTGGGAACCCGTAGCTGTAAAATATTAACTTAGACCGTGTTGAGATGCTCGAATTAAACACTGGTAAAACTGTGCCCAAAGAAGTTTGCTTTTTGAATAAAGAAAAAAGTATTGACGGATGCATACGACAGTTGATCATTATATAGTTGGATAAGAATGCTGGATTGTAACAAAATACCATCAGAATTCTATCACACTTGAAAATATATTTTCAAATTCAAACTTTGAGTGAAAACAAGGCTATACATCTTTTTCAGCAAATAGTATCAATAGTGTCAAAATTAGAAACAGCTAGAGTTGCTCATAGAGATTTGAAATGTGACGATCACTTATTAATGAAAGTGACAATGTTATAGCTATGGGTTTTAGTTTAGTTCAATCATTAGAAAAGGCAAATGAAAATCTTGGATGGGCCCCTGTGATTTCTCCTCCCGATGAAGGCTTTCAAAAATTTCTTGATTGGTCCAGTTACTACTTAGTCTCTGGGAATAATTTTGGCGGTACTCCTGAAAGGAGGGGCACCCTATGAACGTGAAAACCTTAAAGAAATGATCGTCAGAATAATAACTGATAATAACATATTACTTTTGAGTCAGATGTTGGTGTTCATGGGTTTGGATTTGACCAGAGATTATCGACTAAGTCCAAAGGACATTCTCAAGCAAAGATATTTCGTCAAAGGTGTACAAATATGCACGAAGAAACATTTAGACATATGGGTTGAAGCTTATTTTTACTTGAACCTCTAACGATCCATGGTAAACAATTTTTGCTGTTTAATGGGTTCCAATTTTTCCTGGCTGTTCTTTGGGATAGTAATAGGGAATTTGACTGGTCATACATAGCCCGTGTAACGATCGCTTTACCTTTACTTTGATCTTCTTCCCGACGCATCCCTTGCATCTAATTCAGTTTCAGTACTTTTTCCCGAAGTATCATTTGCATTTGGTTCTATTTCACTTGAAATGTCTTCCCAACATTCCAACGGAGCTCTTTTCCGCAGGTCTTTTCCTGCATCTCCATCTAGTACTGACAAACCATTTTCCAATCCCTCAGTACTTTCCCTACACTCTGCTTCCTGAGCCTTACTCAGGTGACTATCTTCCGTCCTTTCCCTTTCTTGGGACATACTTCATATCCACTCTTGTTCTCTAGTGATTTATTACTAATTTTAATCCACTGTCTTCCCTTTGTAACTTCGACATTCTTCCCGGTTGGATTTCCAAGAAATCAGTTTCTTTCGTTGAGTGCATTTCAAAAGGTTGAGACTTTTCATTGGTTTTGGTAGCAGATCTACTCAAAACATAAGATAAATGGCATTTACCAGGCAGGCACCGAGATTGAAATTGAGGATTTTCTAAAACGAGCAGTAATGTCTGTGTCCTTTAGACGAGACTTCCTGTATTGTACGGAACTGGTAGATAGGCTTGCAGTCTATTAGCCAGTAGGTTTCTCTCCTCAAAACCTAATAATCGAAAACCTTTGGTGCGTGAGGTAAGTCGAATAGTTCCCTAGGAATAATATCTTGATTTGCAAGTCGTTTAGACAGCACCTTACGAACAACAAATCCAAAACGTTAGATGGTCCACCCATAAGAACTAATTGAAAACAAATTTCTGAGATCCTCTTCCCCATCTCCTCCAGTAAAACACATACCTTTGATATTACCTTTTTAATTGCTTATTGCTTTCTGATATCATTGTAGGCCTAACTATTGGATATTACTCGTTATGAATTTAAAAAAACTTTTTCCAAAAAATAAGCTTTTCAAGAAAAGTAAAGAGCTCCATTAAACCCAAAATTAAGAAAAATAAAGTCAAATGATCTTCAACGCATAAAACTGCCACATATCGTTATCAGAAAATAAATGATACTCAAAACGAGCTACTGAAATTATGATAAATAGCCGAGTCAAACTCAAAACGAGCAGATATTAACATGAATAGGGTGGACAACGACCATGCCTTCTGAACACCAGAATATAATTTGCACTTTACTGAAAATAAAATATATTTTAAATATTCTCAACACTTAACTATTAAAAATCAAAATTATTACGACTTTAAAGGAATAAATATAAGTATATGAATATTAAACTGTCAATCCAGATTCATTCGTTTTCTTAAAGTGGAAATTATGTTCTGGTCTTAAGAAAGCATGGGGTTGTCAGCCCTATTCATGTAAATTTTTCCTCGTTTTGAATTTGACTCGGTTATTTATTATAGTTTCTGTTCATTTTGTGTTTCATTTATTCATTGATGGTGAGGTGCTATAGCTTTATGATTGGAAGAATATTTGACTTTACTTTGGCTCATTTTTGGTTTAATGAAGCTCTTTCCATTTCATTTAAACTTATTTTGTCTCACCCCCTAATATGCAAATGTATAGCCCAAATTACATATTATTTATGCATTTTTCTATGTTTTTGTTTAGTTGATATTGCCTCTTTGCCATTAAATCTGTTTAACAAAGAGTAACATAAAAAAAAAATAGAAAATATGTAATTCAGGCTATATGTGTGCAAGTTAGGGGGTTGAGTAAGGGTAAAGTGAAGTACACTTAGGAATGATTTAAGTAGCCTAAGTATTTATATTTTTTGGATTGTTTTCAGAAGTTTATAGTATCCTTTTTTGAGGGGGATTATTTTAACCTAGAACCCTAATATATGGTATATACTAATACTTTTATAATATACTTCCTACCTAATTTTCTTCATCTAATTAGAACCTTGGATTTTCTATAGTTTTGGGATCAAAATATGATGAATATATAATACTTTATTAACAAAATTATGGAAAATCCAAGGTTCTAATTAGGTAAAGGATATTAGGTAGGGCATATATCATACAAGTATCCACTCCCAAAGCAACCAGAAATGGGTTAACCCTATACTATATAAAAACTGGCTTGATTTTGTTCTGTTGTTTTTTGGATTGGCTTGGTGTATTTTTAGGGTTTAGGGCACAATCTTACTTCTTCTAAAGGAAACTATATAAAGCTTTGAAAGCAACTTTAAAAATTATAGAATAGGCTTCATATATCATTCCTAAAAGCACTCACTTTACTTTACCCTCCTCCTCCCTTAATGTGCAAATATGTAGCCCAAATTATATATTTTTCTTGGATTTTTCAATATGTCACTATTTTCTTTAGACAAATTTAACAGTCGGTGGAAATAGAGATAAAGGGTATTTAAGCCTAGTTAAATTTGGTGTAGGAAAAGAAACAGCCCCTTAAGTTATCAAGCTGAAATTTTGGAAGGGTAACTACCTTCTGGGAAGCCATGACATTAATAAGATGAAAATTTGAGAGAAACTTTCCAGGAACAGTAGAATACTTAACTGGAATGTTCAAATTTGACAATGTAGAAGATGGATGGAGTAATTTTAGGGAAATAGTTTTGTGAGGTAACAGGTGGGGTCTTAGGGAGGAAAGTTAGAACCAAGCTAGGAATATTGTTGAAAATGCTTCAAGTTTAGCAAAGAAGAGGGGCTTGTATAAGAAGTATTTGAGTGACAGATCAAATGAAAATAAGAGGAATGTAAGGAAAGCAGGGAAAGCATTAAAACATGAATTAAGGAGGTGTGAAGTAGAGGTCATGGATAAAATAGCAGAAGATCTAGGAGATGCGGCCAGACGTAGTAATAGTAAAATATTATATTGGCATGCTGAAAAACAAAAAGGGAATAGTCAATCTGGGCTAGCCCCAGTTAGGGTTAGGAATGGGGCCAGAATTAATGATACAGAAATCCCCAGGTGCAGATTGTGTAGTAAATAAGTTTTTTCTTAATATGGTGGTTGTGAAATTAGAGATAAATTATCATTGAAAAGGAGGATGTACCTAGCGAATTTAGAACTTAGCTTAAGCACCTCAACAAAAAAATGATGATTATAGCATTAGCTTGGTTTCTGTAAAAAGCAAATTACTTAGTACGATGATACTTTTTGGACTAAAAAATGCTTTTAGGGCGGCAGCACCATTTTTTTGTACGGCAAGAACGGTTCGTAGTAAGGCCGTGGTGCCACAAAGGGAACGTGCGGGCGGACAAAGCCGACGCCTAACCAGAACGGTTCGTCTTTGTGCTGCTGAATCAATTCGGCTGCTTTGACCGCTGTTTTGCCATCCGAGTGGACTAGGTCATCACCGTCGGCTTCGACCACCACAAACGTGTTTCCGCCAACGACCGGTTTCTTTCCGTCGGGATTGCCTTCCAACGTTTCACCATCGCCGGCTGCTTTCCATTCCGGGCCGGGACTATTGAATCGTTCGGTCCAAGACGCCTCGTCATCGGCGCCGTTGTAGTGATTGTGATCGCGGCCATCGCCACCGTATTCGATGCCACCGGGAACACCCATGTGAAATATCTTGCTGACGCGCGCGGCATAGTAACCATGGTTCTTGAAGTGTTGTGACCAAGTGGCACGATCACCGATTTGTGGCCGAGGATTCTTGTAGCCGAGTGTGCCGGTGGCGTGCGGATAGTAGCCCGACATGAACGATGCTCGTGACGGGCCACAGTAGGTTCCCTGGCAATAAGCCCGCGTGAACCGAACTCCTTTTGCCGCGATGGCATCGATGTTCGGCGTTTGGCAGACGGTGTTGCCATAGCACGAGAGCGCCGTTGCGGTCAGGTCATCCGAAATGATGAACAGCACATTCATGCGTTGATCGTCCGGCTGTTTGCCGAGCAGTGGGGTGGTCAAGCAGGAAACAACCAGCGCGAAAATGACTCGGTGATCCATGGGTTTGATCGGCGGCGACGGGTGATTTGGGGAACGTGTTTAAACCATACTCAACCCAATAGGCATTCCCAAATATAAATAGAACACTAATAAAGCAACATCATAAAATCATCTTTACTAAACTTGACAACACGGTCTCATGAATTTGTTCTTTTTCTGCAAAACACAATAACTTTACTTTCGTTAATATTGAATGCGAGACTGGTCTGTTTGTATGCTGTGCTATTTTTCAATTCTAAAAAGGCAACAGCTCGTGTTTAAAATATCATCTGCAAAATTTAACAGTGAGAGATCTATTCCCCGGAAAATAAAATTCATTTTTACTAAGTTCTTGCTCTCAAGGATGCTATTATTATACATCAGTGGTGACGAAATAGCACCCTGTTGGATCCCTTTCCTCAGTGGTACTGAGTTACGCAAAATAATTTGCCCACTTCTTCTGACTTTTTAAGTCAGATAGAAAGTTTACTATACATATTACGAAAAGGTAGAATAACTGACCAGTCCACGCCACGTCTATGAGCTGCAAGTAATAGCTGATCATATATTACGGAGTCAAATGCCCTGCGGATATCATGACTTTCCAGGAAAATGCAGTCATATAACGCATCAGCTTCTATAAGCATATTAGCTACCTGCAATGGACGTGCTCACAATCAGTACCCTTTAAAACCAAACTGTTTATCAGGAGTACGACATCTACGTGAAATATCATCAGAAACAAGTATGTCCATCAGTTTACATAGAACAGCAAAAACAGTTATAAGACGGTAAGACACGCAACCTGCCGAGGTCTTCTCCTTTTTTAACAGAACTAACAATGCCGGTACAAAAGGCTGCTGATGGACGACCGGCCGCAGGATGCGGGCCCCGTGGCCCTCGCGTTCCCCGAGCCGCTCGCCACCGACGAGCCGCCCACCGAGGATCCGTGGAGCGACGCCGACTGGCTCGTACCCCACTTCGAGAACGCCTGCGAGGCGGTCGAGTACGCCTGCGGCGAGCCGTTCAAGACGCGACCGACCCTGCGCATCGGGACGGGCATCGAGCTGTCGGACCTCTACCGCCTCTCGGCCATCGAGTTCGCCAAGCGCAAGGGTCGCGCGATGCCGCCCGACCTGCCGGGCAACGAGGCCCTGTTCGCCGAGTACGCGAAGTACCAGTTCGGACGCTACTTCGCCGAAGAGCACGCGATCACCGTCTCGAAGGATGCGATCGAGCACTACCGGGACTCGCTGCGGCGCTCGCTCCACGGCGGCGACGGCGTGAAGCTCGTCCTGGTGCACGAGCTCACGCACGCCTGGCAGCACGAGCGCTTCAAGCGCATGTGGCTCGAGTACATGTTCCAGCCCGACAAGGAGGCGGCCGACTGCGCGTGGGCCATGATCGAGGGGCATGCCCAGCACGTGACGAGGCAGGTCGCCGAGCGCTGGGGCATGGCGCGGCAGTTCCGCGACCTGCGGGCGTACTTCGAGGGCACCGACGAGGGCTGGGACCGCGAGGACCAGCTCGACTCGGAGAGCTGGCGCAACTACGTCGCCGGCCAGGACTTCATGGATGCCGTCTACGCCGACGGTGGGCGCGCGCGCGTGCTCGAGGCCCTCGAGCATCCGCCCCGGCGACGCAAGGAGCTGCTCGATCGATTTTCAGTGACGAAATATTGATGACGCTGAGGAACAAGAGGACTTTCGGGAACTAATCCGCTTGGCGTCTCTGAATCCAAATAATAAGAATTGTTTATTAGAGGAATAAGATACTGTGTACGTCAATGACGTCATGAATATGTCATATGAACGGAGTTTCATTATATTTTTTATTTCAGATAAATTCACTTGGGACATCGAATGAGAAGATTTATCAGAGTTATAGCTTCAACAAGATTATGGCTGATGTCCTAGGAGAGTCTGCATTTTAGACCGTTTTATATTATAATTCAATAGCACATAGCGTCATTTACCATAAGACTACGGAGTGAATTTTTTTTTGTGATTACATTCTGTGAAAATGTTTTGTTTGTTGTTTATACGTACTAACAGATAGCTTACGTTTTGTGCACCAGAGTGTAGGGTGTGCAAGGGCGTATGTTTTGTTTGTTTGTCGTACTAACAGATGTCACACTATAATAGTATTTATTAAATTAGTGGCAAAGCTAGAATTTAGTTTGAAGTGATGAGTCACTTGGGTCTGAGAATATAGTATAGAAGCTCTTCTTTAAAAACAAATCTTAAATAAGTTTAAAGGTGACACTGGTCTCTGGGTCAGGGGAAGCTAACCATTATTCTGGATGATGTATCAGGTTACCTGATTATATAAATAGGGCAACCATTTACCCCCTCCCCTCCTTTAGATTTTGTAAGACTAGATGACTTTTGGTGGATTTCCATAGAAAATGTCCTTTATTTGAAAAATTGACCAACCACAAAAGCTCGCCCCCCCCCTCCCTGACCCAATAAACTTTCTTCTTTGGTCCGATGGCAAACTATCAGCCCTCAGTTCAATTAATTATTTTATTTCCACTTTAAGTAAACCCACCTCAAAAATATATCATCACCACGAAACTCCTTCGGCCGAAAATATTGCTAGATATGAGACATAGGGTCTAAAAGGTTTGTGTTTCTGGCGAAATAACGATTGATGTTCTCAAATGATCAAATGAAGTCACATAGATGCTTAAAGAAGCTACACAGAAACTGTGGCGATAGAAAACAGATATGACGATAAGGTAGGTGAAACCGAGCGGGGGTTTAGCCTCCAAAAATAATACTATTGCTTTTATCTTCCTGACAATACCAAAAGGATAACTTTACTTCCTTTTGACAAAACCTGTGGCAAAACTGACGTAAAAATGTCTTATTGTACCACAAGCACCTCTAATGGACTTACAATCTTTCCTTATCTAAGAACAGAAAAAAGTACCTAATAAGAGTCTACTTGTACAATCATCATTTAAAATAAAAGCATCAAACCAAGGAAAACGAATGGCAAGATAAGGCAGTCTGTATTCCTTTAACTAGCCCTAGTCAGCCTGCCTCGAGGATTATTTGTAGTCTATCAGAGAATCTTACGAGTTCCAAGCGTGCTGAACAAGGGGTCTTCAAATTTGTAACGCGCCAGAATAGCATGTTTGGGTCCTGAAAAGACATTCGCTGTGTTGAACACAACACTCAAAACAGCAATCCCCGCAACCCGTTTCAAACCCTGTAAAAGATCTGCGCGGCCTGAAAGCGGGGCTTAGCAATGAGCATAACATGATCTGTTGACTTTGGGAAAATAATTAGCTTGGGGAATCTTTACAAAAATTAATAGAGAAAAACGGGCCCAATTTAGATAAAGCAGTGGAAACAAACAAAAGACAAAAAAAAATTAAACTTGTAATAATAAATAATAAAAAATTCATATAGTTTGGATTATTTTTAGCTCATAAAAAAAATAGCTCATTTGCCAATCTGACTTTAAAGAGGAGAGATATCTGTTTATTAATGACATTCGTTTGTTTTGACGGTGATTATTTAGATAATTCCAGTGTTTGCAGTCATGGAAGTGTTTGAAGTATGAGTAGTATTTATGCGTTTGTCCTTTGAAGTTTCTCTTTTGTTGTTCTCTTTTTCTTGTTGTGTTGGTTATTGTTTTCTTTGGATGAGGTAATTTAAAAAGCTCTTTCTTTTTCCTTCAATTTTTTCCTGTTGAAGAAGACCCCTACATAAACATCATAAACAAGAAGAACAATGGGGTATTCTTTTTGCAAGACAGTGGAAATCTAATTAGAATGAATATTTCGGCCCTATGCCCATGGGCCATCCTTAGCAAAACTTAAATATATAGAAGAAAAAAAACTTACAACAAGATACGACTAACATAACTGAAAAGAAAAAAAAAATGAAACAGTCTCAACATCCTTACTTCCGTGAAGTTCAACGAGCACTGATAAATAAATTGAGATGAAACGAAGCAATTCATTGAAATGAAAGAGAATAATTAAAAACACATTTTTAGTGTTAATCTTGCTTTTTTGGCAGCTTACCTCAAAGGTTTATTTGTGACAGGTTCTGTGTTACGCTGGTGGATCTGGCCAAGGCCATCGGTTACCGCACCATCCTTGCGGCACCCGGCCTCAACGAAGAGCCGCCAGCGAATGCAGACGAGGTTCACAACGACTTCGCGTCTGCCGCGGCGTTGGCAACACAAGCCGATGCGCTGGTGCTGTCCACCCAGGGTCGCCGCGATCGTGAAGCACTGCGGGCAGCCCTTGCCAGCGATGCCGGCTATCTCGGCATGGTGGCGAGCCGCACCAAGTTTCACGCGCTTGCAGCGGACGTGGGGGAAGACGCCGCCCTGGCGGCACGTCTCGGCGACGTGCATGCCCCGGCCGGCCTCGATATATCGGCGGTGGAGCCTGAGGAAATCGCACTGTCTATCATCGGACAAGTCGTCCAGTTGCGACGTTCGCGACAGATCGCCGAGCAATCATCGGGTGAGGCGCAACGTGCTCCAGGTCGGTAACATCGACGCCGTTCTCCTGGCGGCCGGCCTGTCGTCACGCATGGGCGAAGCCAACAAGCTTCTGTTGGACTTCGGCGGCCAACCGTTGGTTCGCCACACGGCTGAAACGCTGACGCGAGCCGGTTTTGGATCCGTAACAGTTGTCACAGGCTTCGAGGCAGAAGCCGTCGCCGCGTGTCTAACGGGTCTGACTGTCACAACGACTTTCAATCCCGATTTCGCTGACGGACAACGCACATCCGTCGCCCATGGGTTGCGAACCATTGCCGCTGCCGGCCGCGAACCGGCCGGTGTCATGATCTGTCTCTCCGACATGCCCTATCTCGAAACACAGGACTACCGGACGCTCGCCGCCGCAAACCCGCTCAGACACACTGGCAGAGAGAGTGAGAGAGACAAAAACCCATTCAAATAAACAGATTCAGATATACAAACAGACAAAGACCGATACTGCGCCAAGCAACCACACGCCCAGATATACAGGCAGAGAGAGTAAAATAGACAAAACGAGAAAAAAGACGAAAACAGAAAAAGACAGACACTGGGACAAGCAAACACCCACCCACACACGCTGAAACAGGGAGTGAGAAAGACAAGAACACATACATATACACAGATTCAGACATAAAAACAGACAAAGACAGACACTGCGACAAGCAATTACACATCCAGACACGAACACACGAACATCCAAAGACAAAAACACATTTAAATACACAGGTTCAGACATAAAAACAGACACAGACAGACACAGCGACAAGAAGTAACACGTCCAGACACGCAGAAAGACAGAGTAAAATAGAAAAAAACAAAAAGAAAAGACAAAAACAGAAAAATACAGACACTAGGACAAGCGAAACCCTACCCAAACACACTGGCACAGAGAGTGAGAAAGACAAAAACACATGCAAACACATATTCAGACATACAATACGCAGAGAGTGAGAGAGACAAAAACACATACAAACACACAGATTCAGACATATAAACACACACAGACAGACAATTGGACAAGCAAACACCCGCTCAGATACACAGACACAGGGAGTTAGAAAAAAACATATTCAAACGAAAGAGACAGGCACTGGGTCAAAAAACACCTGCCCAAACACACAGGAACAGAGAGAAAGATAAATAAAAACACATAAGAACACACATATAGAACAAATCGCGCCCCACGCCCGCCAGTGGGAAAAGGACGGCACGATCCCGAAATCGCTTTGGCCGCAGCTGGCCGAGCTGGGCTTTGGCGGGCTTTACGTGTCCGAGGAATACGGCGGCTCCGGCCTCACCCGCCTGGACGCCACGCTGGTGTTCGAGGCGCTGGCGATGGCTTGCCCCTCCGTCGGCTCCTTCCTGTCGATCCACAACATGTGCGGCGGCATGATCGACAAGTTCGGCTCGGAAGAGACCAAGCAGAAATGGCTGCCCGCCCTGTGCTCGATGGAGAAGATCTTCTCCTATTGCCTGACTGAGCCCGGCTCGGGCTCAGACGCTGCGGCGCTGAAAACCCGCGCCGAGCGCACCAATGAAGGCTATACGCTGAACGGCACCAAGGCGTTCATCTCCGGCGGCTCCTACTCCGACGCCTATGTCGTGATGTGCCGCACCGGCGAGGATGGTCCCAAGGGGATCTCCACCGTGGTGGTCGAGGACGGCAACCCGGGCCTCTCCTTCGGCGCGCTGGAGGACAAGATGGGCTGGAAGGCTCAGCCCACCTCGCAGGTGCAGTTCGATGATTGCGCGATCCCCGCGGACAACCTGATCGGCGAGGAAGGCAAGGGCTTCTCCTACGCCATGGCCGGTCTCGACGGCGGCCGCCTGAACATCTCGGCCGGCGCTCTGGGCGGTGCACAGGCGGCGCTGAACCAGACCGTTCAATACATGTCCGAGCGCAAGGCCTTCGGCAAATCCATCAACCAGTTCCAGGCGCTGCAGTTCCGGCTGGCGGAATATGAAACCCGCATGACGACTCCAGGATTTCTTAAATCTTCGGAGGCTTTATACAATCGAATCTCCGTACTATCCCGATCAATAATTTTGCCTTTGAGAATGCAGGCATACTCCTGGCTAAAGCCGGGGAAGCAAATTAGCGTTAACAAAATTATTGTAGGAAGAATAATTTTGACTTTCTCCATAACTTATTGATTATAAATCTAAAAGGAAAAATTAGCGCTCCCTCTACTTAAACGTCCAAACCAGTGAAATAGTCTTTGAAAGCGACTAGATAGCAGGAATTTTTCAGATAGCAGGAATCTTTGAGATTCCTGCTATCTAGAGCGCATTCACTGCCCCTGCACATACCCCAGCAACTGCTGAAACTCCTGCACGCCCGGCGCCATCTCGTTCAGCCGTTCCGCCAGAGGGCGGGCCTTATCCAATTGTTGCTGCTGAATGTAAAGCACGCAAAGCGCGTACATCAGATCCGCTTGATCAGGATGCTGCTTTAAACCCTCCTGGTAAGCCTTTTCTAGCAGGTACCTATTGAGCAAGGGGGGCTTTAAGCCAGAAAGTTGAAATTTAAAAGTATTTCTTTGTAATAATTTACCAATATTGATGCTCTATTAATTGAACTAGTCCCTCAAAAGAATGTGTTTTCTGCCTATTTCTCTTCTTAGTGATGAAATTATTTTGTCCCTAGGAGCGGGGGGAGACCAAAAAGCTTGGGCATTTAAGGTAGTAAAGAATTACAGCTTGTAAAGAATGATTTGATTATAAATAAAATTTCAACATTGTAAAAATTATCTTTATTTCGTACTTATCACAAATCTATTTTTTGTAAATTATGTCTTCGTGAACGTTATCACCATTTAGCGATTCGGATAACTTCTGAAATCACATGACACTCGCGAACGTTAGCTACTGATGCTATTTCGCGAAGCTCGGATAACTCTTTATGGATATGTCAATTTTGAAAGAGGTGGGCTAAGAACCAGTTCTTGATCGATTTTATAATTTAGAGAATGGGCAGTGCACACATTCTTGGGGATGAAAGGAAGAATTTTTTTAACATAAGTTTTTGAAGAATTCCTGTCAAATTTGTGTGATATTGGGACAAATAACCAGAAATAATAAATTACACTATATTAGGCTGACATTACGCTCTATTGGCCAGATTACTGTGCTGATACAATTGATGAAGTGAATTTGTCAAAACTGTTTCGAAAGATATTAAACTAGGCTTCTATTACGTATCATTTACGATATTTCGGCAGGTTCGTTTCCAGTTTCTTTATTTAGTTTATACAGCCCTTATGGCTATAGCTTCGAGGAAAATAATATTAAGGCTTTTTCAGTCATTAAGACAACCTCCGGAAGAAATAGTCGTTGCCTCTGAAGGTTTTGCGTTTATCTCATTATTGCGCGAATTGAGCTGAAGTTTGGTTGTAACTAGTCTAAGTTTCGTTCAGGAGACAAATTTCATAACCACCTGTTGGAAAGGATCTCTTCATATGGGTGAATATTAAAGGATTGTTTCTGTCTCTGATCAGTTTTGAAACACTTGTTGGTGGCCAGAAAAATTTTGTCAACTGCTTATTCGCAGATGAAGCTTAACTTGGTACATGTTATTAGTTGCTAGGATTGTCTTAAATCCCCAAAACCATAGTTTTTGCCCTATTGAAGCTTAGGAGTGCTCCTTCTAACCTATTTGGGGTATAAGGGTTTCCTCTACCCTCACCCCTCCCTGTTTGGTGCCATGCTTAAAATATACGATTGAAACCAAGAGGTTTTCGCAGGACACCAGGATATTTTTTCAGGAGGGGGCCTGAAATTGAAAAAAGAACAAAAACAATTTTAACCCATTACAGTCCTATATTTATTTGAAGTAGGGAAAATTCCTTCGTGTCTAACTTATGACAGAAGCCAACTAACCACTATGCGTTCAGGCGTGTTTACAAACAAGTTTAGTTCACTACCAGAAAAAAACCACACTTGTTGAAAAAATCCTTCCCCTGATCAAATATTCACGTCAAAACATTCGTTTTTTAACACGGTTTCATGAGGTACGTGAAATATATTCTGGAACGATGGGTCTCACAGTGTCCACGGTCTGAATAGGGTTATATAAATAGGGCCATTTCCAGTGGGAGGGGGTTGTACAATCTGTCGGGGGCCTTTAGATAGAAGCATCATATATTTCATGAAAGACAGGACTACTTACGTCGTAGGGGAAGGGGGGAAAAGCTGAAATTGTCCCCAAGTGCCGAAAAACATCCCTATGCCTCTGCATGGAACTCATAAATTTTATATATAATCCGATAAATTCGAAATATATTAAATTCAATAAATATATTTATTTGTTTATCTCGCCAGAACAGCCTCGCCATCACTTTGCTCCTCATTAACCCTCCTTACTTTTAATAATTACACAAAACTTGAAAACCAACAACTTCAAAAGTGGGGACCCTAATTTTTCCCAGGAAACTGGTTGAAAACAAAGAAAAAACATTTTTATATTTGAGAGATTCTAATTCACTGTATTTTGGTTGAGATTTCTTGGGACCAATCATAAAATGGATCCACCCCCTCCCCCTGTGTGAAGTTTTAATTATCATAATAGACACACACAGATTAGACCTATATAGAAGTGCAGAGGATTTTCTAGAGAGTGCTCTTTTTTTACCATTCTTAGAGGACCCTAACCCTTGTGTTCAGGTATGACTAAAATTTTTGCCACTAACATTTCACAAATACACTCATCAATAATCACTGGAAGTCTAGTTATATCATATTTTAAAAGAAGTTAGAAGAGAAAAAGGCATCAAACACACCTCTGACAAACTTGGTTCAGTTTGTTTTCTTTTAGATTTGTATAAAGAAGCAATCATTGAAATCCAAAATTATTCCAAGGAGATTTGTTAGCAAAGAGTTATTCAAATTATTTATTTCCCCCTTTTCAACAAAATTAGATTATGAGAACTAACAAAATGTATGTATCAGGGGTTGGACATTCAGTGAGAGCAACTCTCTCCAAATATAATATTTGTTACCATGACATTCTTTTGTTAAACTGACATTACAAACCACCTGATGAGTAATAAGAATGAAAATAACTCAGTAAACTTTTATAAATAGCCTAGGACTACACCCAAGCATCAGAGGGGAGGGGGTGGCATACATTTCATTATATCCTAGCTTTTGTTATAAAAAAGGAAATACTTAAACTACTCATCCTGTCTGAAGCAGGGCCAGATCGCCAGCGATGTCCCCCGCCATCTCCCCGCCCGCGGCAAGTTGTGCCGACAGGTTCTGGATGTAAGCCTGCGATGCGTTAATCAGGCGCTTCATCTCGGCCACCTTGTGGCGAATGACCTGATGGTCGGCCAGCCGCTGGCCAAAAGTCTTTCGTTCGCGCGCCCAGTTCACAGCTTCTTCCAGACAGACTCGGGCTGCCGCTTCCATACCGACGGCCATGGCCATGCGCTCGGCGTTAAAGTTACGCATGATGACCTGGAAACCTTGATTTTCCTCGCCAATCAGCTGAGTGGCGGGAACCTTCACCTCGTCGAAATAGAGCGTGGCGGTATCGGAAGCCCACCAGCCTTGCTTTTTGTCCAACGCGGTGCGGCTGAACCCTTCGGCGTCGGCACCAATCAACAGCATCGACACGCCCCCCGCGCCATCGCGCCCCGTGCGCACGGCGGTGGAATACCAGTGAGCCCCCATACCGCCCGTGATGAGCGTCTTGCTGCCATTGACCACGTAGTGGTCGGCCTCGCGCCGGGCTGTGGTTTGAAGGTTGGCGACGTCAGATCCGCCACCGGGTTCGGTGATCGCCAGGGAGATGCGCTGCTCGCCACGCAGCACCGGCGGCGCTACCTCAGCAACCAAAGCGGGCTGGGCAAAGTTGACGACGGGCGGAAGGCCAATGTTGTGCACCATCAGGTTGGCCGCTACACCGCCAACGCCGAGCCGCGCGAGCTCTTCGTTGGTAATGTTGTGGTACCAGACATCGATGCCCTCGGCAGTGCCGCCGTAGCGTTCCTAAGGGGCATGGTAAAAAAAAAAAGCAAAAGACACCATATGTATCCAGATTGTCAAAACAGAATATCTTCAATGTTTCAGGAAAAGTTAGGGAAGGGTATCAAGTTGAAAAATTCACAGAATGTTGAGGGGGATGTTGAACTGAAGACACTAGGTGCATCCAAGTTGTTAATGGGCTTACCTGTATATTACAGGAAAAGTCGAATGGGAGGGTTGAACTAGATCAAAAGACACCATATGTATTCTGGTTGTCAAAATGGCTTGTCTGCTATATCTCAGAAACAGGTAGGGGTACGAAGGTTGAAACTTTCAGAGTTGAGGAGATGTCGAAGTTAATCAAAATATAACACGTGCATCCAGTTGTAAAAAGTGCGTATGTCCAATATCTGTGAATGGATTAGATAATGGTATTCGTTGAAAATTTCAGGGGATGTTGAACTAAAGCAAAATATATTATCTACACCCAGCTTGTTAAAATGATTTTTGCAATATCTCAGGAACCGTTAAAGGTATGACAATGAAGCTTTCGGAGAATGTTGAGGAGAATTTTGAGCTCAATCAAAAGACAGTGTGTATATGCTGGTTAGCAGAATGGCGAGTCTGCAATATCCCAGGAACAACTATTTAGTTGAAACTTTCGGAAATTTTGAAATAAATCAAGACAGTAATTAGAACAAATAAATTAGAATCAGATGTTTAATTTTAAAGCAAGAGACATCAAAAAAAGGAAAATATTCATTCAATTATCCACTAACCAAACTCTGGTAATCAAACAGGACCAGAAATAAATAAATAAAACTTTCTTAAGTGGTTTATTTTGTGGTTTGAAGGGGTTCTATAATTAAGGAAAAGTGGATGCCCAAACATAAGCACAGTGTAGGAAAAATAGGTCAACGAAAAAGAAAAATGTGTATAAATATCCACCCGAAAAAAAAATGCAATCTAAACCTGAAAATTCAAGTATTGGTGATCATTAATCCAAGAATTCCGATGCAGTTCAAGTTTGTTGTTAAGATTACGATTATGGATTGATAAATTCTTATGAAATGGTAAAATGATAACGTCATCTGCGATCATGATAATAGTACCTCAGGTAGTTCGTTTTGAACAAAAGGAATAGCCATAGGTCTGAAGTAGGTCAGATTAGCCGTAGGCCTGAGGTGGTAGTACCTCAGGTACTACCTTTCATGGGTGGTATTTTTTGAGAGGGGTAAACGCATAGACCCATATTTGAAGCATGTATGAAAGACTTTTAACTCTTGGTCATTCGTTTTAACCAGTAGGAAATCGAAATTAATATCATTTAAAACATAAAAAAAATCTTGGCGCGGAAAAGTTCTCAATTCTGTGGGTTGCAGCAGTAGGAGTGACCTAGTTATTAGCGAAACACAGACCAAAGTAACCGAAAGTAATAAACAAAAAAAAACTGCCTAGTGAAAAAAATGCCATCCGACACCGATTCAGGAATGGTAATTATTATTGCGGTTCTACTTAAAATTAAAAGTTTATTGCAAAAAGAAACTTATGGTGGCTTAAAAAAAAACAGCCTGAAACCTCTCAAAAATGGCATCACATCAAAATAAAAAATGTGTTGTTGGGATCAGCGTGACGCCACCGACCCCTGTCCCAAACTAAACAATTGGGTACACTAGGATTCGAACCCGCGCCCTCTCAGACAAAGGCTTACAAGACCGGAATAAATAGATTTCAGGCGTGGTAGACGCTGCAAAAAAGTTTATTTTTACACTCCATTTGATTTACACCAGTGTGAACGTTCCCATATGCCATTTATCATAACCCTTATTGACTATGCGTTCGATTTCCATATCAGAGCCAAGCTTTGGAAGAGCATGGAAGAAACGGCATCATGACAGAGCTGATTGGAATACTTAAAATGGTCTACCAGTCCACAGCTACGCGAGTCCGAATTCCTGACGTTGAATCATTTCAATTAACGATGAATCAGGAGTTAAACAAGGGTTTTTCTCTATCATTGACTGGACAACAACCAAATCACTTTTTATTTATGAAGGATTCCTAATGGCACTGAAAAAAAAACATATACAAAAATATTGACAGTTTCTCTCTTTTTAAGCATTGATCAGGCAATGCCTTTATATTGTATATATTCACTCGTTTTTCCTTTTTTTTTTATGTTTTAATGACCTTTCACGGTCAGCAAACCCAAAACAATTGATAAAAACCAACACCCAAAGGAGCCAGAGATCAAACTAGATGGCAAAGTCGTCTGTACTATAGAAGAGCTGCGCTAACCCCGACATTATCTTAACTCGAATAGAGGTGTAGAGATTGAGATGGCAGCACGAAAAGTAAAAGCATAGGTGTATGATATCAGTAAAAAATTAAGATGGACATATATGATGCAACCGTTGGATATATTTGTCTATATGACCGGCCTTCGTCAGCGCATCGACGAACGCCTTCGGATAGGCCTGCTCCCGATCGCATGCCCGCCAATATTCGCCCGGAAAATCAGCGCACAGCCGTGCTACGCTTTCGCGGATGTCCTGATGGTCCAGATCGTAACGCATCTAAGTGTCCGTCAGGCGGTTTCCGAAGCGTTCATTGTAGATCGTGCGGTATCCATCCCGCCCTCAAGAAAGCCTATCTTTGATTACCGCCTCGAAATCGATGTCGGCCTCGACATTGTCGCCGATGATCGCCCTTAGACGTTGGCGGAACACTGCCGCGTGAGCCGTGCAGATCTCGATGAATCCGGGCTTGTCACGTCGCGAGACCGCATCGATGATCTCGTGGTGCTGGCTGATGATGCGGGACAACTGAAAATCGAACTTGTCCGACATTTCCTGCTCCCGCTGATAGACAAAAAACGAAATCCGTCGCGCCAGATTGTGAAGATCCGCGCAATACTGGATGATGAACTGGTTCTTGGATGCAGCGGCGATCCGCCGGTGGAAACGGCTGTTCAGTTCGGTGATCCTCAGAAGATCCTGGCGTTCTGCAACCCGCTCGTATTTGTCCTGAATTGATGACAGGTCCCTGCCGAGATTCGGCTCCTCGATGTTGCAGACAGAAGCCACCATGCGTTCGCACAACACGTAGGCGGTCAGCAGATCCATGGTGTGTTTCAGGCTCATTGGCGCAACATATGCGCCAAGGTTGCTTCTGACCTCGACCAGACCCTCTGCGCTCAGCCGGTTCAGAGCTTCCCTGACCGGTGTGCGGCTAATGCCGATACGCGCTGAGCGGTTCGGTAACGCGCGCCTCCGAAGCCATTGCCAACATGCCAGCCCGTTGGCGAGCCTGTTTAGCGGGTAACGATGAGGTAGATCTGTCCGGCTTGCCGGTGATCGCAGACAAGTACTACATGTTTGCCAATAATTCCGCTGTGGGCAAACTCACTTCTTTTTTTGCCAGCCGCGCCCTGCGCGGACGTATTACAAAAGTCAACAACCCACAGACGTTACCTCAGTTCAGCGGCTTTGATGGCGTGGTATACGCCCTCAACGATTTTGTCATCGAGCCAGGCGCACTATTGTCACACCTGGTTGCCATCAACCCGCAGCGGGTCTTTCAACAGCAGGTGGACAAGAATAACCTGCGCCAGTTGGAGAATGGTCACTACCTGATCTCATTACAGGACTTGCAACTACAAAGCAGGTATCTGATCAGCTGCGCAGGGAATGGCAGCAGCGCTCTGCTAACTCAGCTGCAGGTGCCCAATGTCGCCGTGCAACAGCGGCCGCTAAGCCAGATCATCGTGCGACCACGCCATCAGGTTGAACTGTATGCACATTGCCTGACCGGCGTAACCACCGGTGAACCACGCCTGACCATCACCAGTCACTACGGCAACAGCGGCTTCGTCTGGTACGTAGGTGGCTTGTTGGCCAGCAAAGGGGTAACACTGAGTGATGATGAGCAGATCGCCAAGGGTGCCCAGGAACTGGCCACCTGCGTACCCTGGCTCGACTGGCAGGGCGCGCAGTACGAAGTGCTGCGGGTTGAGCGGGCAGAACCAAGACAAAGCAGCGGACGTTGCATGAAAAGACAAAGGACTCGTTTGACTTTGGAGATGGACAGAGTGAAATGTCACCATTCCTAGATATCGTTAGGTTTGTCAAGATGGCTCAAGAAGAAGACCTGTTTGTAATTGTTAGACCTGGGCCGTACATTTGCTCAGAATGGGACTATGGGGGACTTCCAAGGTAGGTACAAAGGATATATTAAGCTTATTCAAAGCTTATTACGCTAGAATCTTCGTCCAGTTTGAGAGAGAAAAACTCAGGGTATCCCAGCGCTTTTATATAACCGTAAGCGATAAGAGTTTCCTGGTAGTGTAGTTTGAAGCTATCTATTATACGCTATATTATTAAGATTGTAGTCGTTTAGTTAAATAAATGTTGAATATTAGAAACATCTTTTAAATGAAATTTGTAATTCGTACTACAGCCCATTTTTTGTAATAGTATTACTACTAACAACTTATTGTGGCATCGAACCGACTATAACTAAAAGAGCTGCGCACGCTCCTCCTCCATCTCAATCCATTTAAAGCTTCCCTGTTCAATGTGGAATAACAGCTGCATATATAGAGGTAAAAAATTATACACCAATACTAAACTTGGAACATATAGCTCTCTAAAAAATGAATGGCCCTCCTCTAAGGAATTGTGTGTTTCAAGACTTAAAGGCGTTAAAAAATAAACAAGACGGAAAAAGGCTTTCTATTTCATTGTGATTGGTTTTCAAAAGTCTCAGGTTGTAAAAAAAAAAAAAAAATGTTGCGGTAGGGTGTGGTTTCGTGGTAGTAAGATCTCTTCATCCAAGATTTCTTCGATAATTCTCTCTACCCCCTGGAAATAATTTCCAGTGAATGGCTACAGCACGTAAAAGAGGACGAATACTTTATTCTACTTATTACCTCTGCCATTACATTTCGAAATTGACGGATGGGGGGTAAATATGAAACAATAAGAAAGAAAAACTGGGCAAGGCTCATATTAGTCATACTAAAGATCCTTATTTCTCAGGACACGTGAGAAGCAATGACCGTGAGCGTATTCAACTTAACATTATATTCATCCACAGGAACGAATATGACGTCCAATAATACTGAAAGAGAATCGAAGCCAACTTTGTGCACCAATTTGAAAGTTTGGATATAATCTTTTAGTTGGTGGAACACCCAGAGGGATGAGACATTCAACGGAGCCACCGAAAACCCCCCAAATCATTCAGGACATCCAGAAAGTACATAATCAACTTAATCAAGCGTATAGAAGAATCGATTCAGCAGCAAGATTACCAACGTTGGTGACTGACCACCACAAATTTAGTTATTTTTTCTGCCTGTTTTTTGTGATGTTTGGTGATTTTACCTATAATAATTGTGGTTAACAACAAGAGCTAAGAGCTCATATGGCACTTGTGACGAGGTCGGAAGAGCCAAGAGCTTATATGGCACGAGCTCTAGCAAAATTCTAAGAGTGGTTCCCGAAATCACCTCGATCATTTTGCCCACGCTCACAATGCCCGCGCTCAGAATGCCCACGGCTCAAAATGCCCACAGCTCAAAATACCCAAGACTCGAAATGCCTACGATTCAGGATGAACACTAGAAATTGGTATCGTTCGAAATGCCGGCTGAAAAACCATTTATCATTATTATAGGTTCGGAAAATATAGTTGCCTTTTTTTCTAATTCCTTGTAAGGAGTAACAGTGGTACATCTATTATAAGGACATTTGGTAGAGAAGATTGAAGAATATAAAAGATTGATCCCATGTTTTTCACCTTTGAAATGCTGAGAAGTCAATAGATTCTTATGAAGAGGCAAAATATATCGTTTAAAAATGAACTAATCCGCTTACAAAAGAATATTGTATGTGATGCATTTGCCGGATATCAAAAACCTCTAAATTCTGGTAAGGAGAATTTTAGCTAATTCACGGTCGTTATTCTTTTTGTTACTTTTAATTTTATGTACCATAAAATTATGTTGGGGTCTTTTTTATTCTGATTATAACAATATTTAAATCATTTTGAGCTAACAAATTAAATGATCTCATAATATCCTGTGTGTCATATAAATTACTCAGACATGGTGCAACAGATTATGCTTTAAAATTAACCGAAACTTTTTTCTGCTAACGTTAACAAGACTGACGATAATATTAAGGAAGCCTATATTACTTATTTCATCAGTTTTGTCTCCAACAAAATCAAAACTAGAAGATACTAAAGAGTGATCACTGCCTTGGATAGCTTTTGGAGCAAGAAATTCATCTTTCGACTCAGTTTCTGAAGCAGTATTTGTAGGCTGCTAGTGGTGTACTCAGCACGGAATAACGTAATAGCTGCAGTTTGGATGGTAATTATAAAAAGAGCTAGCTTAGTATTAGAAAAGGTTAAGAATCCAGTTTTAGCACAAATACATCTTTATTCCTTCCCCCTCTTTCTGTATATCTACCTATACTGTTATGTAGGCTTGCATATAATGACATTCAATAAGTGGTACCTACTTTCAGGCATACGTGAAATTATCTAGGTAAGACAAGTTTCTATCTCTAAAGATAACTATTGATAAATAATTTTCACATCTTGAATTTTGTACCACAGGGTTAGCTTTTCAATTTATAATGGGAAAATGGACCAAACTAAGCGCAATATTCAGAGCCACTGAGGACAATCTTTGCTTAACTCTTGGATTACATTTACCGAAAATACTCAGGGCTACCCAGAGGAATTCGGGCCTGCGATTTATGCCTTTCCTTTAATTTTTAAACAAAAATATAGAAAGTCAATATAATTAGTTGTATTTAAACTTTTTCGTATTTCATTATTTCAACACAAATATATTTCAACGCTATTTTGTAATTAAACTAAGGCAAGGCCGATTCTAACTTCAGTTATATTTACGTTGGCAGTGAAATGGGGAAACACACTGAAGTAGGTATATTACGCCAAAACAAATAATATCGCAAAAATTAGTAACTATTAATTGTAAGCAAATAAAAGAAAGGACACAACACAGCCTTATAAAAAAGTTCAACAAAATATACAGGCACACATTTATGTTATTATCAGCAATTATTAGGACTCGGGTAATCCTTTATTTTGCTTTATCTGGCAAAGTAAGTTACTAACTCTCCTTTTAAGGTGGATATTTCTTGTATTTCTACAGGCGTGTAGATGTAAAATTCGTGTAATTCTGCTGGCTAACGGAGCTATCTGAATTCATCAATAGATAATCTTTCCCCAAAAAGTCGGTCAGCAGATCTTCAATCCATGCTGGTATTTCAGGTGCTGCCTGAAAAAAGAGTGACATTATTATTTCCTTGAAACACCTTGACCTTTCTTAGAGGCAGGGAAGTGACCCTCTTTCAACTGTAAAACGCTTCTAAAATACTGTTAACACACATAGGCTTTCTTAGAAAATTCAAAAAATCAAAAACAAAACTTCACGTTACCCCCCCCCCCCTAGAAAGCATCATGGTAAAAACCTCTTTTTTCAAAACGAATAGTTAATTACCGAAAGAATAAATTATTTTGATTATGGTGAAAAATGTATTTCTATTACGGCCGAGGGGGTCTTCAAAGTCCTTAAAAACTATTGAGAGGGGGCCCAGGATTTCCCCCTATTATTAATCTGAAAAGAAATCTATTCCTTAGGATTGGCACTGCCACCAAACCCTCTTCCTGGGTTAGCAAATAAGGTTCCCCACATCATAGTTGTTTTCCCACGGCGGAAAACATTAAGTTTTTTACCGCTAAAACATTATGATTTACGAAAAATATGTATGATTTGCATTTATACTAATGCTGGCAACTCCATCTTGCATGGGGGTCGAAGGGGCAGTATTTTTGCCTTGGCTGGTGAGCATAGAAGGACCTCAATCTTCACATATATGGGGGGCCAAAGGGGCAGCATTTTTGCCTTGCAATGGGGCTGCTGGTGTCGAAGGGTCCACATCTTCGGCACTAGGTATGGTTGTCACGTTCTCATCGCATGCCCTTGCCCATTTTAGGAGAGGAGCCTCTTGGTCTGAATTTTCCAATGACCAGCTAAGTGGTGTGGCGCAAGATACCTATATCACAGCAGATAAGATTGAGGTGCTTAAACTGATGTTGGATGACGATAGCGAAAAAGAAATGCCGCTAGAAGATATTATCCACATCGAAGTGTTAACGCCTAATGCCAGGTTTAAAGAAGTGAATTTGCGAGGTTAGGGGAACGAAAAATTCTACTCAAAGACTGCTCGATTGCAGAGTAAAATTGATTTAGTATTTCTTTGATAGCGAAATTGCTGCTCAAGATTAGTTTAAAGGAACACTGGTACGCATACCCAGAAAAGTAGGCCATAACTATTCTTGTTGTAACTGACAAAATACGGCATAGGGATATGACTGATTCAATACTACCCACTATCTTAGATATTTCAGACTTCAAAGTAGTTGAAGGTCAGAAGGCTTTAACTTTGGCTCATCATTGGCTATCTGTTTTTTGCCCCGGCAGAACCTCCTTCAAAGGCATTGTAGGCGGTAAAACCTACCTCTGGGATGAAGTACATAGTAATTGGCAAAATGATGAAGCATTAAAGGAATACGACAAACATTTCGCAACCAGTTACTTCCTTATGGATGACAATTTTGGGCAGTTAGAAAAGCATCTATACGTAACTAGAACTAAGCCAGTTAGGAATGAAGTGCTAGCAGACTTTCATGTGTTTCCGAAAAACTTTGCTTGGTCGATGGCATTCACACACGAAGATGGTTGGATCGGCCCTAAATTTTTTAGGCATAAGAACTACGAAAAATTGCAAAAGGATAATAGAAAAGCTTGTGAAGCCATGGCTAAAATCTCCATAGCTAAAATTCATTTCTATCCATTTGCCAAATTAATTTTTTTTTTTCAATTTGGCGTGTATGGCTTTTAGATTGAAAATAAGTTAAAAATTGACTGAAAATCATCGAAAAACGGACAATTTTGCCTTTTTTTTAAGGCAGTTTAGGTCCTTCGGAAAGGAAAATTCTAAGTGATATCGTAATTTTGGCTCGGTGAATGGATAGAAGTCATACTAATCAATCCAATGATACAAGTATCTCGTCCTTTTGGTGTAAGTTACAGCTGCAGCCTTGTCACAAAATCGTTTTTTCAGAGGGAACATATACCTTTAGACAAAAAAAAAGTTAAAATAAAAAAAAATTAAAATTTTGTTTGGTCCTTTGTCCATATT
>JAAAKM020073195.1:221129603-221198135 GCA_010016025.2 Alatinidae sp. Z8VKAUB7J3 | reverse complement strand
TACCCCCCCCCCCCCCAAGTTTCATCCCGATCCCTCAACTCTAAGCGTTTTCCAAGATTTCAGGTTCGCCCTCCCCAACTCCCCCAAATGTCACCAGATCTGGTCGGGATTCAAAATAAGAGCTTTGAAACACGATATCCTTCCAAACATCAATTTTCATTAAGATCCTATTACCGGTTCGTAAGTTAAAAATACTTCATTTTTTCTATTTTTTCCGAATTAACCGACCCCCCACTCCTCCCCCAGATGGTCAAATAGCAAAAAAGACTATTTCTAATTTAATTTGGGCCGGTCCCTGATACGCCTGCCAAATTTCATCGTCCTAGCTTACCTGGAAGTGCCTAAAGTAGCAGAACCAGGACAGACAGACCGACAGACAGACATACCGACAGAATTTGCGATCGCTATATGTCACTTGGTTAATACTAAGTGCCATAAATTGGGAAATCTTTATAATAAAAAAAAGTAATACCGATAAATCTACTGACATTTTTATTTTAAAATATACAAGTCAGGTACATAATACACACAAAACCGACCCGAAAATGATCCAGACATAGTACAATCATGATTGATAATTTTAGTTTGTTTTTCTTTTCTAAGGCTTTTGTTAAAGTGGTTTTTGAAACGTCAGGATGTAATACTCAGCATTTGCTTACAACTTGGGGGACATATTGCTTTTGGCCTTTATCTTTTGCCATAAGGTTGTTAATATTGTTAATTAATTTAACACCACACTCAGCCAGATCATTAACTACTTTTATTTTTTGGCAGTTTTCAATCCACCTGGGAAATCATTATTTTGAGGCCAGGTGTTTGGATATTGTCTTAGAAAATCTGTTTTTATATTAAACTGTTTGAAGAATGTAGACGTTTCTTTGGTTAGTAAATTTACCAACCCTCCTTCAACTACCTGTTTTAATTTTTCTTTCCTGACTTTTGGGTTTACAACCCTGGTGTTCTCTGATGGTTTACAAGTACTACCAAGCAATTTATTAGCCATTAAAACAAAAAGTTACTAACCCAAAACTCATATTAATAAAACCGCTTTAGGCTTAGCCATGAACTTTACAACTCGCACATGACATCATTATATCATTTTAACTTGTCTAATTTAAACAATCAGAGATCGCGGAAATTATATTCAGGTAAATAGATTAGTATCACATGCATATATAAATAAGAGAACGAAAGTGCAGTAGTTCGTCAAAATCCCCCAAAACAAACGAGGCGTAATCAACTAATAGTCGCGAAAGTAACACAATGAAGACGATCGATCACGTTATTACCTCCAAACGCTGGGAGTAATCGCTCAAGAAATGAAGAACGTTCAGGTCTGCAGATCTTGAAAACACAGGCCACGCACTTGTCTGCGATGTTATCCAGCTTCACCTCTAAGGCAAGCGATACTGAAAATTCGTCACCGCAGATGTTCGAAAATTAAAGGAGCCAGTTAGTCACAGCACAAGTAGTACTTGGCAACATGAGTTTCGCTGAAGAAAATCGCTTAACCAGTGAAACACTGCACACCAAAGAGCAAAGACGAAAGGGATGAATCTTTGATTCACCAGGACAGAACTCAGTTTGTTTTAAGGAAAGCTGAAGAAATCGAAATATCTACTTAAGAGAATAACATGGCAGTACACTTAAGCATCTCTGGGACTAACAGAATAGAAAACTCCTACCTTGGACCTGTCCTGTCCGGGGATGGGACACTCCTATCTGACGAAGGGTTTGGTCTTGAACGGTGATAGGACCACTTCCACTCACTCCCCAGCGATTCTAAATCGTCCTCACCTTCGGATGATAGACTCAGTCAATCAAGGTGTCAAAGACCTGAAGCTAATGCTCCTCAAAACAAACCTTTCAGCCCTTCGGGAAATGGGAATGCAGAACGACAGCTAAAAACAATAATAAAACTGCTGACACCTGCTGATTAAGCCCAGAGATACTAAAACATACCAAGTCTACACTGCTCCGGTCCCTCCACACTCTGTGTTCTATATTTCGACAAACTGATATCATTACGGAAGAATGGCCGAGGGGTCCGCTCTTTACGCCAAAGTTTGACTCTTTCTCTCAACTCTACTTTTTAAAACAGTAAAAAACAGTAAAAATTGACGCACCGATCAGTTTTCTCATGCTTCTGAACGGACCATGAATGACCGATTTTTAAGGCGCCTCGGCATTATCATTTTCTTTAGAAGAAAAGACGAAAGTTGCCATTGAAAATAGTTGGTAGTTGAGCAAATGGCTGACTCGACCACAATGGAGCCAGTGAATGCCTTTAATAATGAAGTAAGATGTTTTAAGAGTCTTTAACCTTGATTTATCTGGGATTCTCTTTCAAGATAGTGAGCAGGAAAAAGAGTGATTGTTTTCAAACATGTCTAATGTCCAGATAACTAGGTGTATTGAAATGTCAGTCGCAAAATGTTTCTTGTGTGGTAAAAGGTAATAGTCTTGGCAAAATCCTAGACAAGCTGCTTTTCATTATATCGGAAAGGGTTTAGGCCAGGAATAGGAAACTTTGAGGGATGGATCTGCAGAGTAAAGAATGTCTTGGGAAGGTATTTTTGAAGTACCTATCTCTTCTCCTCCCTCTAGATGACACTTAAATTTGATGATCTCTATGGTAAAATTCTAGTTAATTGACTTCCTGCTATCTCAGAAAGGGTTTAGGTTAGGACAATGAAACTTTCAGGGATGAATCTACAGACTAAAGTATGCCCTGGGAAGGTATTTTGAAGCAACTACCTCTACTCCTTCTCCCTCTTGAGGACCCTGACCTTTGATGACCTTTAAAAATATGTGTTATAAAAGTGAAACCTTGCAAAGTAGATCTTCTTCTCCACGCGAGGATGAACCGACATTACCGGCGCTGCCGGATGACTATTTGCAGCCCAACATGACTCCCAAACAAACGCGTGACGGTTTTCCAATGCGAACCGGCAAAGGTGCCATGGCCGGACCGGCAGATACCGCCATTGGTTACGGAAAAGGGTGGGCCACCGTTTCCAATACACCGTTTCGCGAATACAAACACTGGACTCACGAAGGCGGCATCTCGACACCGCTGATCGTGCATTGGCCCAACACAGTCCGGCGGCATGGCGAACTGGAACCGACGCCCGGCCACTTGGTTGATCTGATGGCAACCGCCGTGGACGTTTCCGGTGCCGAGTATCCGGCGACCTTTCACGGTGGCGAAAAAATCAAACCCATGGAAGGCAAGAGTTTGGTTCCCGCTTTCCACGGCAAAAAACTCGATCGCGAAGCGATCTACTGGGAACACGAAGGCAACCGCGCCATTCGCGTGGGCGATCACAAGCTGGTCGCCAAAGGTGCCAAAGGAAAATGGGAACTGTACAACATCGCCAAAGATCGCAGCGAACAAAACGACCTGAGCCAACAGCAACCCTAGTTGGTCAAGAAACTTGCCGCCATGTGGCAAGCTTACGCCGAACGCGCCGATGTGTTGCCACTGAATCCCAAGACCCCAAAAAAGAAATCGAACTCAGGCAACAAAAAGTCATGACAGATTCATCCCGACGTGTTGCGTTGGTCACCGGTTCGGCCACGGGGGTCGGACGCGCCTGCGTGCTGCAATTCGCAGCTCGTGGATACGACGTGGTCGTGAATTATTCTAAAAGCGAATTGCAGTACCTACTGGAATAAAAATATTCAGTTGGTTGGCAACACTATATGGAGGGGTACTAAGGTTTGAAACACCCATGCTTTGGGCTATGGGTTTTATATTCCTATTTACTTTAGGAGGACTAACAGGCATAGTATTAGCTAATGGCTCTTTGGATATTGCTTTGCATGACACCTATTATGTAGTAGCCCATTTCCACTATGTCCTTTCATTAGGGGCTGTATTTGCAATTTTTGCAGGGTTCTATTATTGGTTTGGAAAGATAACCGGATATTCCTACAATGAAGTCTATGGAAAAATTCATTTCTGGATAATGTTTATAGGAGTAAATGCAACGTTTTTCCCACAACATTTCCTAGGACTAGCTGGAATGCCTAGAAGATATTCTGACTTCCCTGACAGTTTTACAGGATGGAACATAGTTAGTTCATTAGGTTCCGCTATTTCTATAGTTGGCGTCCTTTGGTTCGTATATATAATATATGATGCATACTACAGGGAAGTCAAATTTATAGGATGGTCAAATAATAGTGGCTATGCACCATCTCTAGAATGGATACAAAACTCTCCTCCTACACATCACACTTATGATGAATTACCCTTTGTTTTTGCACCAACTAGATCTAATAACAAAACTTAGCAGGAAGAACCAACCACCTAAGCTGCTTCTTATTCCACTTTAACAAAGAAATTATTGTTAACAATTATAACAATATGAATGGATATAAAGACATATTACAAAATTAGAAGAAACATCTTTAACAAACTAATAAAGATACTAAAGTATTGGCGAAAGAAATAAGAAAAACTCAAAATTTTAATGCTTTTTTAGATAAGGACTTGAATACTCGTATTAAGGGTTTGTAGATGTTTTGAATTTGATGGTGTAATTTTGATCACCCCGCGCTTTTTGGAGGTGTTTCCCCCATTTGTCTAAAATATACAAATATTGCAATATACAAATATGTAATTTCATATGCTAATAAATTATGAAGAACAAAATAAAACTTGATGAACTTTATATGCTTTGATTTAGGAAAAAAAAGCACATTCATTTAATATCTACATCCTTACCGAACTTCCAATTTATAAGGGAGTCACTTTTTGGGTGCCCTTACGTAAAATAAGGATAAATGGTGTATTCAGCGGCGGTAGGTCTAAAAGCAGATAACAAACAGATGGTGTGAAGAACCTTTACCCAATCATACAGAGGATCTCGAATTTCTAGTGGCAAAACGAATTACGAATTGTCAATCAAGCTAAAGAATGCCGTGAAGGCTGATGTATTTTCTTCTGTCCGAGTGGACATTGTCAGTGGATTCTTTGGATTTGAACAGTCATAAATCAATATAATGTTTAATTTTCAGGAGTTTCTCACTTGAAAAATTTCGCTTGATTCCGATCAATATTTCTTGACAAATTGATTGAGACTTTGTTTCCAGAATTTTAATCTTCGTCAGTGTCGCGGCGATGAACTTAGCGATGGAACAGCAAAATCATAGGAATGAACAATGAAGTCGAACTTAAAACCAGAAACTACCAAATATAAATTTTGTGTGCTGCCCCACTCGAGGCTGCTTCTCTAAATAGGGCGAGAGTGAAGTTTATTATCTATCACTGAGATAACTCTTGTACAAACCCCTTCTTCTTTCTATTAAACATAAAATCGCTAATATTCTAAGCTGTAGTCTTAACTTTCTTTGCTAAGAGACCATCGGTAACTTCACAAATTACTGTTCTAAAATTATTTAAACCATCTTCCAAAATGTCAATCTCTCATCCTGGAGTCCACCAACATCATAACTTCCTGGGGGGTACTCGCCCTTCTGAAATTCAGCTTTAAATTAACCCTAGACACTACTAAATGGTAATCTTTACTTTTAACATCAATAAAAGCACTCCTATGTACCCTAGTATCTTGTGTTGATCCTGCCAGGCTTTAGTTTACTATAACATAATCAATAAGGTTTGCTGTCTTACTATTGCATGAATACCATGTGAACTTGTGGGCAATTTTATGACCAAACACTGTATTGTTTATAACTAGATTTTTATACCTACAAAATTGCAAATGTCTGTAGCCATTACTATTTTCTTTTCCTACACCAAATTTACCTAAGCTAAGATCCCATGTATCCCTATTTCTACCAACCTGGGCATTAAAATCTCCTTCTAAAAACATCTACAAAGTGTCAGCAAATGTAACACCTAGCACCAGTACCTGTGCTATGGATAGTGGTTTTCCTGAACCAACCAAAACACAAATTAGGAGATCTATCAGGCCACCTAAAAGTCTCAACCTCTAGTCGGAGTGGGTTTAAGAGGATGGCATGAGGTATTAGTGAAAATAGTTAATGAGTAGTAGTGCATACAAGAAGCAAGCCTAGTGCCTCTGTATGTATGCCTTGTCGCGTCGGTGGTGTCGGTGAAATCCTGAGGTCCGCAGAGGAACCCGTCCCCGGTGTTGTGGATGTCGACCTGCACCATCGCGGCCAGGCGCGCCAATCCACGCGCGGAGCATTTTGCGCCCGCCGAAGGAATCTCCCCTTTGGCCACCGCTGCACCGTTTACCACAGATATTTTCTCCATGCCGGCAATTGGCGTAGGCGCTTTGGCCGTAGTACGGCTGGTAAAGGCAGAACGCAGTTGCGCCAACCTGCCGATGGTTTGAAAGATATTGTGTTCCATTTTCCGGCCCAACATCTTCGGGATGAGGCCCTGGCGAAACTGATATCCGAAGCCAAGCATAACCACGTCGTTAATGCGCTCCAGTTCGTCGTCCCGCAAGCCTATGTAGACGTCGGCGCCAAGCGGCCCACTCAGTTCTTCGCGCAGAAACTGACCCATGGTCCGCCCGCCCGGCTCAACCCGCCGAAACACTTCATTGGCAATCCAGCCCCGTGTCACCGCATGATATTCGCGCTGACTATTTTCGCCGTCACGGAACTTCTGCACCTGCCTCTCAATCACTTCCCCAACAGAATTGTTAAGCAATTGTTCTGGATGCAGATCGTGTGGCGCCAGAGTGGTATCAAAAGCTGCCAGCCCCGCTTCATGACGCATCAGATCAGCAACGCTTACCTGGTCTTTGCCATGGGCGCCGAATTCGGGCCAATGACCAACAATTTTGTCTTCGTAACGCAGCAGGCCACGGTCGACCAGCATGGCCAGAGTAATTGCTTCCAGACTTTTGCCGCTGCTGAACACGTTCACTCCCTTTCTCCATCGCGACAGCGGCGACGTTGTCCGCCGGCTCCACGCCGAGGACCGGGATGCCCTTCTCGACGAAGTTCTTCAGCAGGTAGCCGTCATTGCTGGCCAGTTCAACGACCTGGCTCTTTTTGCCGAGTTCGAGACGTTCGGTGATCCGGTCGGCGAACCGCTTGGCGTGCGCCAGCCACGAATCGGAGTAGGACGAGAAGTAGGCGTATTCGCCGCCGAAGATTTCCACGCCGCTGACATATTCCTCGACCTGCACGAGGAAGCACTTTTCGCAGACAAAGGCGTGCAGCGGGTAAAACGGTTCTGACTGGAACAGCTGTTCGCGCGTCAGGAAGCTCTCGCAAAGCGGCGAGTTTCCAAGATCGACGACCGAGTGCTTCAACGCGGTGCCACAGAAGCGGCAGCCGCCCTTGGCCGCAGAGTTTTCCTCGTTGAGCGCCGCCACGGAAGCCGTCTGGCCGATCTTGCTGGTTGCAATGTTCATGATTGAGATCCTCGTGATTTTGGTGACCTAGGCCAACGTCAGGTCCGGAACCGCACTGCTGCGCTCCAGATTCAGGTAGGCGTTCTGAATTTCGGTCGGCAGGTGTTCGAAATCCGTCCCGCGCAGATAGTCGCCGATCGTCGTTCCGAAACAGGCGCTGTCCACGTTCGGCGCACCACTGTTGGTGGCAAGCTCGTCGAGATGCACCGTGCGAAAGTCGATGCTGAACCGGGTTCGGCCCGACGTATTGGGCACCGTTGAATGCAGATGCGCGGCCGAAAACACGATCATCCCGCCTGGTTCGGTGACCAATTTAACTTGGATATCTATTCGGGCCCCATCCTCTTTCAGAAAGTTGTTATAGCCCTGAAGTCGCTAAAAAATGGGAAAGCAGCCAGATGTGATGGAGTCCTTCTGGAGCTGTTGAAATATGAAAAAAAAGCTCTCGCTGGCCCACTATTTAAGCTGCTTGGTAAGGTGTGGGACGACGAGGCTGTCCCTCATGATTGGAATAAATACATTATCGATAAACTCTTCAAGAAAGGTCGAAAAACATCATGTGATAACTGGAGAGGCATCACACTCCAGTCAGCCGGAAGTATAAGTTTTATGTCAGATATACTTAGTAGAATGCAGACTAAAGTGGAAAAAATTTTAAGCGATGAGCAACGTGATTTCCGCCCAAATCGTTCTTGCTGCGACCTGATATTTAGCTTACATGTTTTACTGGAGGAATCAAACGAATGGCAAGTGCAGATTATTTTAGTGTTTATAGACTTCATGAAAGCATGTGACTCTGTGCACCGAGAGGCAATGTGGAAAATTCTCCTAGCGTATGGAATGCCTCCGAAAATTGTGAATATGATTAAATCCATGTATGCTGCACAGGTTTGTGCAGTCCAGATGGAAAATGGGCTGTCAGAGTGGCTCCCTGTTGAGTCCAGTGTACGTCAAGGATGTTTACTATCTCCAATATTATTCGCAATACTTATTGATTTTGTTCTTCGAGCTTGCCACTTTAGAGGAGGCATACAACTAAGAACTGAGCATCAAATACATGACTGCGATTTCGCTGACGATATTTTTCTTAGATAGCCCACTGCCAAGGCGACATTTTGCTTTTCTGATAAAACTTCTAGTCAAACAGTTAGATTCATAGATATTATCAAAATTAACAAGTAAATTTGTAGTTGACAATATATTTTATCTAGAATGAAATTTAATACATCACTTGACACCTTTTTTATGCTCTTTCATAATTCAATAATTGCTTACAGGGAAATTACATTTTGAGCCTGTAATGAGGCACCAAAAGGTTAAAAAAGTCCATAGTAACTAACAGTGTGTTTCTATAAAGCTGCTTAGTAAAAACAAATTGCCATTTGTAGCTGATTCAGGAATTTTAATTGCTATTTTCTTTAGTCTTAATAAATTACTGCTTTGAAAATAAATTTCTGGAATTTTCAATAAGAGCCTGAAACCCACTGAAAACAACTTCACTGTAAAACTGACATCATTTTTAAGTGGTGTCTGGCTCTTTTTAATAAATCCCACAAATTTATCTTTATACTTTATACTCTGCTATTAAAACTAATGAAAATATTTAGCCTGATTACCATTCCTAAATCAGCTACTTCTGGCAATTTTTTTATATTTGCCAGTGTTTTCTGTTTTTTAAAAATATTTTAAGGTTACTATGAGCTGTTTTGAACCCTTTTAGCACTTTAAGGCCTCAAAATTTAATTTTCCTCAGAAGCAATTGTTGAATTATGAAGGAGCACAATAAAAGTCTCTTTGATGTTGTGAATATATCAAGTGATGTATTCACTGTGCTACTACTACAACTAACAACTCACCACAACAACAATACACCTGAGGCCAACACAGCTATGCATGCTCCTCCTCCATCCCAATCTATTACTTGATGCCCATTTAATTGGACAATCTGTCTTGACTTTTTCTACAAATTGGCTTTGTTTACAAAGCTACGCTCGGCTGACCACCCACTGAGGAAAAAATATAGAATAGTAATGATTTTTGAAAAGGATTGCCTATCCTCTACCCTTATCCATATGCTAGGACTAGGTGATAACGATGAAATCATTTGCATATCTATTAAGCTCAAATACCTCCCTCGGAATTATACTAATTTAATCATTTCCTCATTTTATTATTCACCCGGAGAGAATGCTTGTTGTCGTCGTTATTTTTATGATAGGCTACAAGCAAGTCTTGACTTTGTGATGGCAAAGTATCAAAATGCCGGCATTTTTACAGTAGGAGACGACAAAGAACTAAGTCTTAATTATCCGTGCAAAGATCAGAAACTAAAGCAAATTCTTGATTGACCTTGCTTGATGAAACTAAAGCAAATTCTTGATTGCATCAACCTAAAAACCGTTTAAAATACTCCAACTACCCTTCACCCTGGGATGTGACTATCTTCATGCTACAGTTGAAACCAATGCTAGTTTCTTAAAACAAATTACTCAGTTTCTGAATTTTTTTTTTTACAGGCCAATAACAAGTCAAGGTCCTTTTGATTTTGGATCTTGGATTACGTCTGAGATTTGAGATGATATTGTGTCGTTTGTAAATCTTAATTCAAAGATTAGTTTCTTTCAAAAATAATTAATGAAAAATCACCAAAAATGTTTCCCAGAGGTTACCAAGAAGGTATGTTCCTCAGATAAACCTTATATTAATGAAAAAATAAAAGAATGGGAGATAGCATGAATTTGAAAATTCCTTAATAAAAATAGCTTTAACATTTTTAATAATTCGCGCGTAAAGATGTATTAAGGGAAAGTAGAATTAAGTCTTTCTCTCCCCCTTTCAATTCTTAACACTATTGTGGTTTTCCTATGATTCCCTGCATTTTATGTAAAACTTGCCAATTTTTTTTCGAGGTCATCAACCCCACCCCGAAACATCTCCCTGTGTAAATTCTTGAGTATGCATCTATTAACTGTAATCAGTTAGTGCGCATATGAAGTTTCAGTAAACCCTAACCCAAATTTTATTGCAAAGAATAGGAGCTCAGGGAATAGTGGAGGGGGGCTTTTGTTTCATGGCTCATATATGCAAAGCAGATCAAACTGGAATATAAGTCGTTTTGGACTCAAGCCCTTTTAGAGCAATCAATCCTATTTGGGAATCCCCACCAAGTTTGATTGAGATCTAGAAAGCTCTCCTTACGATGCGGATAGTAAAATATTGCAGCACTTCTCTTACCGAGTTCCGGTCGACCAAGGATACACAACCCCATAGCTACAGCTGTTTAGCAGGCGGTGCTGCACCTGCTCACCAGTTAAATAGGGTAATGAAATATTGTTCTGATAACTTTACCCTTCTTCCTCCCACAAAGTTTAAATCACGTGCATGCCCTGAAAAAGCACGATTGTAAACACTTCTCTTACTTTCCATCAAGTTTGGATTCTACGTCCCTTTCCGGTATAGGTGCTTCCGACAAAACTTAGCAAACCCTTTTCCTTTTCCACTGTAAAGTCAAAAGTCACCGATCAACATGCCCAACACGGCGAGGTTTTCCAAATTCTCGCGAACCATGACATGGCCGGCTTTGAGCACACCTTGAGCCACCGGAATCTCTTGCAGCAACACACGGTAGGTTCCCTCGTCCATCGATTCGTTGTAACGCAGATGGATTCCCGGAAATGGGACTCCCAGGTCGTGATAAAGCGCCCGGCGGATTTTGATCAGCTCTTGGTTCAGCACCGTCGTATCGATCGTGGCTTCGATGGATGCTGGAACATCGACGATCAGCGGCACGGTGACCGAAAAATCATCCGGGCTTTCATCCTTCAGATCCGCCGCGTCGGTCCCCGATGGAGCGACCGCCGGAACTGCAATCTCGTCTTCTTCTTGATTGACTTTGATTGCCCCCACTTTCTGGACGGTCAAACCAATCAACCCCACCGTGGTTCCTAAAACAAGAAACTGGGTTTTGGGAAATCCGGGAATCAATGCGAACATCAGCAAGATCGCGCCGCCGATCAACAATGCTTTGGGTTGGGCCAGGATCTGTTCGCCAATATCGCCTCCCAAAGCCGGCGAATCATCGGTCGAAACGCGGGTCACGATGATGCCGGCCGTGATCGCAATCAACAGTGCCGGTATCTGCGAAACCAATCCGTCACCAATGGTCAAAATCGAATAGGTTTCCAGCGCCTTCAGCGCCGTCATGTCGCGCTGCATCATTCCGACCAACACACCACCCAGGATGTTGATTGAGGTAATGATGATGCCGGCAATTGCGTCTCCTTTGACAAACTTCATGGCTCCATCCATGGCACCATACAGCTGGTTTTCTTCATTTTTTTTCTAAACAAAGCATCTGATAATGAGCTTTTAGAGAAAGAATTTCACGTTTATAGCTGTAAAGTGAGTCTCGTATTCTTCGTATTAAAATTTACGCATTACAGCAGGAAAATTACAATAATAATTTGTATACCAAATGACCCAGCTTCGCTCAAGCAAGGTAATCTACATCTACTACTACTGATGTCTCTTGCAAGCATCAATTTACCAGATGCCAACACAACTGCATAAGCTTCTCCTCTACACCACACTGTTTGAAGACTAACTTTTTTGCGCCACAAAAAAAGTGTGCCAGATTCACATAGCTCCAGCCATTAGGGAGAAGATAGTCAGAGCAAATATCCAAGGGGGCAGTTAATAAAAAAAAATCATAATTAAGTAAATTTCGTTAAGCCGTCCTAGCTAAGTGGTCAGCGCGCTGGGTTGGGAATCCTTTGTCCGAGGGGCACAGGTTCAATTCCTGGCGCGGCCGGTTGTTTGATTTGAGGCAAGGCTCTGTAAACTCAGCCAGAGTCGACCCAGCTCAAAAAGGATATCAGGAAAGATCTGGGGAATGTAAGCAAGAAGGGTGTGCGAAAGCACATGATGGCTGGCCCCTAACCCCCAATTGCACTTCCAGGCTGAAGGGCCACGAAACGGAGATCAGCATCAGCAGTTTGGACCTTAAGGGTTTAGTGCTGTTATACTTACTTTACTCTCGTAAGCAGGTGTGTTTCTTAGGATATACTGTGAGTTCGCTATTGGCTAAAATAGAGGCCGTGATCCAAGGCGGTTCTGGCATTAAAATCTTCAACCGTCTGAGTGGCCTGGGGGAGGCCCCTACTGAGAAGATGACTCAGGGGATCCTATAGAGGATTCTCCCACGATGGTGTACTGCTTCACTTTGAGCCGTTGCTGGGAGAAGGTTTATAACTCAAGGGACGTGTCCACACTCCGGTAGGCCCATGGTAATTGCTGATTTGTGATTTTTGTTGCCAGTTCATGACTACTTTTTTTCAAATTTTGTTTCATTTTTTTTATTGCCTACTCATGGGGCTGTATTTGAAGGGTTTCAACTCTACCATCTCTAGTGTGTAAAATTACTTACAAGTTACATACATTTTGATCTTTTAAAAGCTAAATGCCTTCTCCATCCTTGGCACGTCTTGAAATAGTTTGATTTTTTTTTCAGTTGGAAAACCAGATCACAGCGATAAACCTGCTAGTCTTCGCGGAAGAGTTGAGAAGGACTGCAGAAGAAGTTTCTTCATTTGACGAGTCTGTGGTGAGTTCATTTTTAGGAATTCCTAGAAATTTTAACAACTAGGTTATAAAATGAATTATGCTCCACAGCATAGAAAGGCATAAAAAAGCCATAACGGATACTTCTTTGTAAGGATGGGAGAGAATTTACTTGACACGTCAAGCTTGACAGTGTCAAACACTTTCTATTTACACTTTCTATAAAAAACACTTTCTATAAAAAAGCCGCTATGGCTTTTTTTTATGTCTTTCTATGTTGTAAAGTATAATTTTCGTTTTAGTTCTATTGGTCGTATCTTGTTGTAAGTTTTTCTTCTTCTATATATTTATGTATTTATATTTTGCTGCGGACGGCCCTTTAAAAATAGTGTCCATAATTATGCTAAATGTGTGGATGTTTAGATGATTTAAACAGTTCCATTAATGCGAGCGCCGATTCATCGAAACATGAAGACAATATTTTTGGGTGGGAAGCATAACGAAAAATATCTGTTAAGAGGGATTTTGAGTAAGTTTTATCATACTGTTAGGTGTCTGGATAGACTACTTTGAGTAAATTACATTTGAAATTGTAGGGCATTATCGATTGAGTGTATTTTATTTTATACATATTGTTGAAGTGTTTTTTTATGTGCTAAGGTTAAATTCTTGTGTTTGTTGTTGTGATCCTATAGCCCGTTTTACAATAAATATCTTCGTATCTATATCTTCATATTTTAAACAATTAACGTAGTATCATTAGTCTGATATGACGTATATTTTCATTGACACTTTCTTCCTTTTAAATATATTGCTTTAAAAATCTATAGAGCATTAATTGGCAAACCATTTATTGATAAACGAGTTGAAAATATTGCTTCAACAAATAAACAGATTGCTACCATTGCTCGTTTCAAATGGTTTTTTTGGATTGATTTCTTATATTCTTTTTAATTAAATAGGACCAAATGGAAAATTTTTGCAAAAAAAGCACCCTTTTAAAACTGTAAAATTAATTGAGTGTGTCGCAAACTAATTTGCTTATACAAGCAAAAGCATCTGTTTTCTTGCGAAAAACTCAACTCTGTGAACCCATTGATAGTGAAAATGGTAAAAGTAAGGAAAAACTTGTTAATGATCATAAGTGTATACCGAATCAGGGGCGTAGCTCCAGCATTTTATGGCAATCTTTAACTTACCTAAAGCAGAATGGACACTGGATGGTGCTTTGTGAACAAGGCCTACAAAAAGAACAGTGTATGGTTTTCTCTCGCTGAAATGGCCAGTTCAGGCCATTTCAGTTCATGGCCAGTTCAGGCCACTAATTATTGCCTTTAAAAATTGCTAAATATGCACTCTATTCAAAAACTGAACACTTGACGGTGCTTTACAAAAAGGCACTGGCAGAAATGGATTGTTGCTCTTTCCTTCTGTGATAAGGAACACATTAGCTTAAATAATTATGGCCTTTAATTAACTATGGCCTTTAATAAAATTACTACAAATACACTCCATTTAAAATAGTTGACATAGGATGGTGCTTTCAAACGAGACTTGTAAAATATGGTCTTTGACTCTCTCCTTCTTTAGTAATCAGGACACTAGCTTAGATAATTACAACCTTCAAACATTACTGAAGCTGTTTGTCAAAGAGTTCGAGGCAACGAACTGTAGTAAGGAGCGACCCGGCTCAAAAGCAAACGAAACTCTAAAAAACGGAATTTTGACGTTAAAAGATACATCAAAAACATCGAATTTTCATGCTGATTTTAAATATACAAGTTTCATTAAATTTAGTCTTTGTCATCAAAAGTTACGAGCCTGAGAAAATTTGCCTTGTTTGGAAAATAGGGGGAAACACAGAGGCACCATTTGGGGGGGTCAGGGGTGGGCAAATGCCCACCCTAGATTTTCGAGGGGGGCCCAAGCTCATTCTAACGGAAATGAAAAGTTCAAGTGCCCTTTTTAAGTGACCAAAAAAATTGGAGAGAATCGGCCTATTATACTAATTCTAAATATATAATATTCATTAAGTTCAGTGTCACTCATCAAAGGCTACGAGGCTGAAAAAATTTACCGAATTTTCAAGAAAGGGAGATGTATCCCCTAAAGTAGATGAATCTTAATGAAAATCGCACAATCAGATGAACCCTAGTAGATATTCCAAGCTCCTATCTGAAAAAATGTGGAACTTCGTACTTTTTGCCAGAAGAGATCACGGATACGTATTTATTTTTTCCCGGGTGCGTTCGTACCGAACCAATGGTCCTAGAATATCGCGAGAGGGCTTACTCGAACGGAAATTAAAAGTTTTAATGCCCTTTTTAAGTAGCCACAAATTTTTTTGAGATAGCCATTTTGTTCAGTATAGTTGAAAGATACAAGAGATATGTCTTTGGAGATGATATGACCCATCAAAACCACCAGGGTAAGGGCTGCAAGGAATAAATAAATCTGGAGAAGACAAAGGGTAGCATTCCTCCTCTATTCAGAATGAAGAAAAGATGAGAAACAATAAAACAAATATTTCGCCCGCAAATAACAGTGCCTCTTCATCGTTAAAAAAAAAACAAGAGAGCAGGGAAAAATAACTACTAGAATCTAAAACTAAAAGAATATAAATAGAATAATAAAAAGCAGATAATATGCATACAATTAATGGTCACATATACAAAGAACCAGCCACTTCTATGAACCCACAAAAGTAACTGGCAAAAATAAGGTCATAAATTTAAATTTGAAATAAACTTAATTATCCAGTTGAGAAATGATTCTTCGGTAAGCATCTAATACTTGAATCGGTTCTGCACCATTGAACGCAACCTGCCAACTGGAAAGGTCTAGGCTGGCCTTTTGGTCATCGGAGATACGACGAACACAATGATCATAGGCGAAGTTGGGACCGCCACTGGTCGTCGCGGCATAACGGTCAATTGCCTTGAGCCAGCGCAAGGGTTGGGCCAGCATGGCCAAGGGTGGCATGAGCACCGCATGTGCACCCACAAACAAGGGCTGCAGAATATTGCCAATCAAACCCATATCATGGTGGAAGGGAAGCCAACCGACGATGACCGAGTCGTTGGTTTGGCCAAAAGCTTTTTGAATGGCCCGTTCATTGGCCATCAGATTCCCATGGGTGACCACCACACCTTTGGGGTTTCCCGTTGAGCCGGATGTGTACTGCAAGAAAGCGATGTCCGCAGGTTTAGGGCAGTATGGCTGCCATTGATCCCGGACCGGATGAGTCTTTTGAAGGTCAACCTCTAACACTTTGACAGGTTCGAGCTCAGGAATTTCCGCCAACCAATTTCGAATACCGTCGAGGTCGTTGGGGCGGGCGAGGATCATCTGGCTGCCAGAATCCTTGAGGATGGCTGCCAGCTTGGCGCGAAAGCTGCGGCGCGATTGAGGACGAAAGGCGGGTACCGGAATAACCCCTGCGGCCATGCACCCTAGAAATGCAGCGATAAATTCGGGGCCATCCGGGAAAAGCAGCATTGCGCGGCTCATTGGCGCTGCATGAGGTTCCAGGCGGAAGGCAATGCGGTGAGCCGTGGCTCTAACCTCGGAAAAACTCCAGGTCAGACTCTCTGTTTCATATACGGAGTAATTTCTGTTCGTTTTAAGTTTTAATGTTACTCCTTACTTTCAGTTGAAAAAACCTGTCTTTTTATTTAATTAGGGTAGTAAGGCAGGTCAAACTATTTGGTGCCCAGATCGAAAAACCAGCCCGGCGTGTTCAATACAGCTGAATATGTAGGTAGGTCTACTGCATTTCCGGCTAATCTATCGACAAAAAATAGTGGTTACAAATTTTAATCAGTGAAACACAGAAGAGCAGGAATAAAATTAAGATTTAATTTAAAGTATAGATGCATTTCGTTGTTTCAATAAGGCTTTCAAATGAATGCAACACATCATTATCCGAGAGTAAGCTTGCAATCTTATAGAGCATAAATCTTCATGGTTTGAGCCTTGAAGGATACAACTTTTTTTCTTCTTCTCTTTTTAATATATGAACTTAAGCTACAAGGTTTAATTTTTTCCACTTTTTCAAGCATCCATAATTTTTTATTTCTGATTTTCAGTGCTGGCACTAGTGTCGACAAGAAAAATCACCAACACCAAATGTATAATATCTTTAATTTAAAACATTATTTGACAAAGAATGTTAGCGAATATATACTGTTAAGACTGCATCAAGTGTTTTGACAATAAAGGCTTAAAAATTCAAAAAAGTGAGCTTGGTGACATTGGCATCTGAGCGTCTCGCTTAAAAACTTCAAACATATATATTTTGAACTACCTTACCTGAGTTCTCAATCCTGTCCTTGGCCTCGCACAAAACGGTAACTCCGGTTTGGCTTTCGCTGTATAATGAAGAAAGAGATCTCGTACTTATATAGATAAATACTTAGAAAGAAGAAAAAGTTTATATGATCTAGTTTAATTTGTCGCTAGATTAGGTATTTTTGCGCTATATTCTATTTCTGTGCGTTGTTTAATTTGTACTGTTGTTTAATTTCCTTGTTTATTAGTTATTTATTTATATTTTTTGTGTGTATATGGCCCTTGGGCTTTTGAAATAACTAATCTATCTATCTATCTATGATTTACATAATAATTTCTTAGTCCAGTTACTACCACTAAATACTCACTGTAGTTCCAAGCCACATGACTCTAACACAGCTGCGCGGTCTACTCCTCCATCCCAATCTGTTCAAAGCCTTCCTCTTTACACCCTCCCAAGAAGTCCCAATGTTCTCTAAATATTTCCTTCTAACATCAAAACTCAATCCAAAAACCACCTGCTCATGAATTTTTAAGTCTCATGAGTGACTTCATATTGATGAGTAAAATTCAAGAATAAAAATTACTTCATTTCCTACCCCCCCCCCCCAAGGAGGGGTTCTAGGGTTTTATATTCTCTGACACATGCAAAACGAACGAAGATTACTAACTACGGAACAAACAACGAAAAAGCCAAGGAACAAAAAGCAGCAAAAACTCATTCAATTGCAAACGAAAATGTTGCATAATGAAATTTGCGATTAGAAGACAAAACAATGAAAGAACGTTTTAATTTAGCAAGTGTGAGTCGGTGACAGATAAACAGGACAGAGCAGTGATTTTAGTAACTGTGAATCATGGACAATTACGCAAGTTGACAAAAAACTCCGAAAAGCTAAGCAAGACAACGAACATGTAAGGACTAAAAAGATATATTTTTTGTATTCTTTAACCTTCGTTTGAAAAGTTTTTTTCGTATTTCCAACAGTTGGTGAAATATGATAAAAAAAAGTAAAAATTAGCCACCACTGTCCAAAATGGTGGCCGTAGCACAGCAGGCATGAATGTTTATTTTTAATAGGGTTTTCCTAGGTGCTAGTACTATACATATGCAAAATTTCCCCCTTTTAAGAATTATTTCCACCTAATCTTCTAATATGACTGGGTTATATTCTGTGTTTGGTGATACGGGATCTATGGTAAGGCAACACACTACGGGACCCCCATTTTATGCTTATGATGAGATTATGTGAATGAACTTAAGACAGCCCCCACTTCTTCGTTACCCCATCTATTTTACATGCAGGTTGTCAAAAGGGCGCATCAGGAATATCGTAGGAACACTGCAGAGCATTAAGTAGAAACTTACAGATTATGTTGAGGAGGATGTTGAGCTGACAGAGGACAATTTATGCACACGGCTACTGCTACCAAAACTAAAATTGCTACAACTACATCTTAGGCTTTTCGTACTACTGAGACTAAGGGTATTAGGGTCAGTTTTTCAGGAAATTTTTAGGAGGGTTGAACTGGATCAAAACACAATATGTGCATGCTGGTTATCAAAAGGGTACATCAGCAATACCTTTCAAAATTAATTACATCAATACGTTAAAACTTTCAGAGCATGTTGAGTGGAACGCTGAACTGACTAAAAGGCACTATGTGTATGTAGGTTAGGTTAAAGCTTTCAGGGAATGTTGAACTAAGCAAAAGACTTTTCCCTTTATGACGTTCAAACTTGAAGGTCGTGTCCAGGAGAGCATTCTGTTCACGGGTGTCCAAGAGCTCTACGATCAAGGTTTTGGGGCGTTGGCAGTGTTGGTCTTCGGTGCAAGTATTTTGTTCCCGCTGTTGAAGATTTTTGGAACGATCTATGTCCTGTTGCCCTTGAAGTTTAACCGCCGACTTTGGAACACCTCGCTTGTGTTTCGGTTCGTAGAAACGCTCACACCTTGGGCCATGATGGAAGTCTATATGCTCGGGGTGTTTGTGGCCTACGTTAAATTGACTGATCTTGCCACGATTGTTTTAGGCACCGCATTGTTTTCATTCTCGGCTCTCATCGTATTCCTTGCCGCGGCAGAAGCGGCTCTGGAACCCGAAGAAATTTGGGAAAAATTAGAAGGTTTCCGATGAATACCGCTATTCATACGACAGCCTTCTGCTCGGCAGCTCAGGCAGGTTTCATGAATTGTCACTTCTGTCACCGGTTGAGCCAAGCCCGTCGATTGCCAGTGCATTGCTATGCCGTATGTTCACGGTGTGGAGCTTCCTTACATGTTCGAAAGCCCAATAGCCTGACTCGGACATGGGCGTTCACCTTAGGCGCATTCATTTTATACATTCCTGCTAACGTCTTTCCGGTCATGACGGTTATCTCGTTCGGGAAAGGAGAGCCGTCCACGATTTTAAGTGGGGTGGTTCATCTTATTGCAGCTGGGATGTGGCCGATGGCGTTGCTTGTGTTTTGTGCCAGTGTCAGGGTGAGAGTGGCGAAGCTGGTTGCTCTGTACGTTTGGCGAGAAGTGAAGTTTGGTGAATGCTAGTGAAATAAAACAAAATATGAAGAAAATATAATACTTTAGTAACAAAATTATGAAAACTGTCCCAAAGAATTATGAAAGGGGGGCGCCCAGAGTGTATTATATTAAATACGTAACCTAACGACAACCCACGTTTGGAAGAAATCCGAGCTACCAAAGCGGGAAACAATGAGTTAAAAAACAAATCAGTAAATCAGCAAATATAACACACATTTAAAAAAAGGTAAACAAGGTAGGGGAGTCAAGAATGAAACAGAAAAAAGATGAGGAGAAAAATAAAAACAAAAATTGCAATAATTAGAAAGAGGAAATTTAAGTGAGACATGAAAATGACGAAAGACAGACCAGTATTCTCGTAGAATGAACAAAAATCTAAAAAAAAAGCTATAGAAGACGGTTAATTATCATATTATTCCTCTAAAAAGAAAATCAATACTTACAGAAAGGCCTTCAACAGTTTCAGCCAATTGAACTAGTTCCGCTTCTTGGCCTATTTTTTCGCATTTAACAGCAAGTACTTCAGGACGCGCGCTGGGAGTTTTATCGTTGAGAACAGAGATATCTAGCAAATACGAAAGAAAGTCTTTCTGTTCACCAATCAAATGACCTGTCTGATAGATCTCACTTTCTATATCTGCAAAGTGAAAAAAATGTTTTAAAAATAATACAAATTATTTGCTTCTATGAACTATAGAGGAGTTTTCAGGATAGAGCATTATATATGGATATTATTTTATGCATTCTGGACTGTGTTGGCCTCAGGTGGCTTGACGCCGCGGTAATTGTGTTTTTTCAGTCTATATTCACGATGATTTTCACTGGACCACAACTTTTGCGATCAAGACACGGATTGTAACTAATAACCCTCTCTGACCTAGTAAGAAAAAAGGTTCCATAACTTATCGCCGTGCAAATTAATGCGAATTTAGTTTTTTTGTGAATTTGGTCTCTTATCACTAAATCATATTTTTGATCCCTCATCACTTCGCTACAGATAGCACAAAAGAGTTTTCTTAGAAGTGTAATTATCCCCGAATGAGGCGGGAAGGGAGTGTAAGAAGGGATTTAAAGGAAAATAGAACTTAATGGACAACGGTTAAGAACGAAGGTTTGAATGAGGAAGAGGAGCGTGCGCAGCTGTGTTGGCCTCAGATTGCTTCATGCTGCAGTGGGTTGTTAGTAGTAGTATTAGCAGTGAAAAACCTGAAAATCATTTTCAGATTTTGCTAGTTAGTAATTTACCAGTTGTTTAAACAATTAGGGGTTGTTTAAGTCCTTCGAGTCAAGCTTTAACATCTCAACAGCCAAAAAAAGAGACTGACATACATATTAGACCAAACGATTTGATAAAATAATTTTAAGAGGTAGGTAAAATCTCCGTTTCACAAGAAATATCCCATAACATCTTAAGAATTGCCACGGTCAACTCTTTATCAAAATTTGATTTTATACTTCTTTGAATATGACACTTCTTCGTTTTTGATGTTTGGTGTAAGTCCCAAAGCGAACGATAGAAGTGTTTTCCGACAAATTCATATCAAAATACCCTACGGACAAGGCTATAGCCAGGGGGGACTACCGGGGGTAGTAGTAGCAGTAGTAGTAGTAGTAGTAGTAGTAGTAGCAGTTGTAGTAGTAGTAGTAGTAGTAGTGGGGGACAGTAGTAGTGGTAGTTGTATTAGCAGCAGTAGTACCGTACAAATATTGCCTTTTTTATCAATTGATCATCTGTTTTATCATTTTCTGAAACTTCCAAATCGATACACACAGTCATTTCTAGTTTAGTGCCCTTTTAACAACCCGTATGAACAAATCGTACTTTAATTTAGTTGAATATTCCTCTCAATATTCTCTGAAAGACTCACCTGAATGCCCTTCTTTTTTGTTTAAAAAGTAAAGGTCAAAAATGCCCAACTTTTTCAATAGCATATACCATGTGTAAACAATGAACGAATTGCCTAGCTTACAGCCCTTATCCCGATGGCTCTGGGGGATTGTCTTTTGTATTTCAATCACTTTTGAATCGTAAAAAGGACACGGAACTTCCGATTTCCAATCAAATGAGACCAATCTGGAGTTCATACGACCACCCATTCTATTAGAGATTTATATGCCCCTGGGGCATATAATTATAGCCCTTATCCAAAGGCTCTAGGGGGTTGTGTCAACCCTGGAGGCATTGTTCTATGTTTTTTGGACTATTTTGAACAGAATGGCTGTCCCACAATTTGAATAAATGCGTTTGGAGAAAAGGAGCCTCGGATAGGGGGGGGGGGCATATTGCCCTACATTACTTTTGACGCTTGAAAGGGAACAAGAATTTTTTTATTTTGGATCAAATGATCCTCCTTTAAATTTTTTTCGGCTAGTCCTTCCATAAGTGTCTTATGAGTTTACGAATGAAAAAAAAAAAACCATTAAAGTACGAAACAGTATTTAGCAATAAAAAATGAATTCTTTTTAATTTATCGCTTTTTAAGCAGGCATAAGTGCTTTCTGACTAAACAATATTTTTCTTCTTTTTTGTACCTATCATAACTCCTATTTATGTCTATCTTTCCTCACTGTACTTCATTTAAGATTTTCGGTCATTTAAAATAAAACTAACAAATCACAATATACGGAGGATATAAATTAAATGCCCAAAATATTCCAGTAAATTCTTAAATCTTAAATTTTCGGGCGCGAAGAACAAATTATATTCTGAAAATATACGACATATACAGAACTAGCCAGGGAGCTTTAACATTTGCACCAACACAATTTTCTATCCTGAAGTTATGATATCTAATTTAACTAGAATCCCAGAAAACAGACAAAAAGTAGAAACAATAGGGACTTTTTTCCAAGATAGTAGAATTCAATTCGGTGGATATTTCGGCCCTATGTCCAAGGGCCGAAATATCCACTGCACAAACCTCCATTTATTGTGTGTTGAATCAGCCGAGATTAATTTTATGTCCCCCGGTTCAGTTACCTTAAAGGTTCATTTATACTAAGATTTAGGTATCGCCATTAAGACTAATGTCGAACCCACCCACAAGACGGTTTAGTTAAATTCCATAGCTAGCTAGAGCAGCATTAATCCTTAGTTGCACAGAAAGAAAAAAAAAATGAAAAAGGAATAAAAGCATGCCATGAACACTTTCTATCTGAACAAGCAAGAGCAAGCCAATCAGACGAATCTTATTAAAGAGGGTAGCGTGCCTCCCGGATCTAGATCAGCCGGATCGAGCCCGCCGTGCCGCGCGCCAGTTCATCCGCCAGCTGCTCAAGCGGGGCCACGAAACGGTATTCCATCGCCACCCAGACAGGCGCCGCGCGACCCTCGGCAAGCCTCAGGATCTTCCTGCAATCCTCGACCGTTGTGCACAGCGGTTTTTCGACCAGGATCGGTTTGTCGCTGGTGAGGACGTCGTTGAGCACGTCGACATGGGTATGGTTTGGGCTTGCAATGATCAGGGCGTCTATTCCGCCGTCCGCAATCAGCTCGCGATGGGTCGAATGGGCTTTGCAGTCCGGTCCCGCCTGTTCACGTGCGCTTGCCCGCATTCCTTCGTCGGGATCGGCGATGGCGGTGACCCGCGCGCCCGCCAACAGACTGATATTGCGGATGTGTTCCTGCCCCATCATCCCGGCGCCGATCAGCCCGTAACGCACAGCGGGCGATCTCGCGTCAGAGCTCGAGGATGGGGAGGCCGAGCTCCGTGGCAGCGGCTCTGAGGGCATGCTGATGATCTCCGTAGACAAGTGCCAGGTGGTGTTCCAACGCGGCTCCCATAACCTTTTCCAGCGCCGACCGGGCTCCGCCGTCAAACCGCACGACGCCGGAGGTCCCGGTAAAGGCCATCGGCCGCTGCAGCATTTCGCCGCCGCCGATGACCGCCATCTGCCGACCGCGAGCCTGGCTCAGTCGAAAAAACGTCACCCGGCCGGGTTTCAGCGGAAATTCGAACAGCAACGGCATTTTGCGGTTCGTGTGGATGGTGGCACGTGCGCTGGACGAGATGCCCGACCTCATCATCAGCGACATCGACATGCCCAACATGAACGGCTTCGAGATGTGCCGGACCCTGAAGGAGCACGCCGCCACCGCGTCGATCCCGATCCTGATCCTGTCCGCCCGCGGCGCGGGCGTGGACATCGACCTGGGCTTCGACGTCGGTGCGAACGACTTCCTCACCAAGCCGGTCTCCGAGAACGAGCTGCTGAGTCGCGTGCAGATGATCGTCGGCACGAACACGCCGGAGCGGGCCGCGCGCGAGACGGTGCTCGTCGTGGAGGACAGCGGCGTGCAGCGGGCGGTCATCGTGCAGGCGCTGGCGCAGCAGGGCTTCGACGTGCACCAGGCCGAGAACGGCAAGGTCGGACTCGACATGGCGCTCGAGCTCACGCCGGACCTCATCGTGACCGACTCCGAGATGCCCGTGATGAACGGGCGCGACCTCACACGCGAGGTGAAGCGCCGCGACAGGCTGCGCGACGTCCCGGTGATGATGCTGACGGCCGCGGACTCCGAGCTCTCGCGGGCCAAGGGGCGCCACGCGGGCGTGGCCGCCTACCTCACGAAGCCGTTCGTCGCGGACAAGGTCGTCGTGATCGCCGAGAAGCTCGTGGGCGAGCGCCGGCTGCTGCGCGAGCGCGAGGCCATGCAGCGCTACCTCTCCGAGGGCGCCGCGGCCGCCGCCTCGGCTGCCGCCGACGCCAAGGGCGCGCTCGACGAGAGCATGCGGGCGGAGGAGCGCTTCGCGACCGTGCTCTTCAGCGACATCGTCGGGTTCACGCCCCTCACGGAGCGCCGTTGCTAAGCTCCTTTCTTAACTCTTTCTCCTCTCCAAAGATTGTTTGTCATGAACTTTGATAATTTTTGTGTTAAGTGTATAAAAGTTCAAGGGATGGGTACTATTGAAATTAGAGCAAAGAATGGGGTTTTGAAGTTCCTATCTCTAAGATTTAGCTTAGCTCCAATAAGGCTCAGCTTACTTCTACCTATAAATCATAGCATCCATTTGGATTTAGCTTCCACATAGATCTTCTTCTATGTCCAGAGGCAACCAGGTCGTTCAAGAAAATTCTCCGTTCGTCTTTGGAGCTTTCTGCTGCAAAAATATCTTCCTAAACCAGTTGCAGAGGCATGAAAGTGTCAACTCAGATTGAGTTGCACGTACAATAGAGTATATTTTTAAGTCTTCCTATGGGGCAAGTGCCTTAGGGTAAGCAAAAAAATGTTGACTTGGAGTTTCTAGAATTGCCAATACGCAGCGCATGTTCAAAGTGGCTCCATTATCAACTCCGTATGGTCTGTACGTATTCGTTCATTACCTTTCGAGTTCAGTACATACCAATTAGTCTACGGAAGCTTTTGCAGAGATGTGTTCAATCCATAAAAAATAGTGGAGAACGTCTGCAGTTGATACAAAAATGTTTCATTCTCTTGTAGCTCTAAAACTACATGACATAATTTTACGTACTATATGCTAAACTGAGGCCATATTATTCAGTTAAACATTGACATTTTAACAACTATTATTTTTTTTCGAATTCACCAGGAAAAACTGTACCTGTGAAAATCCTAAACATGATATTTTCCCTGTTCTATATAAACTGTGGGCGATTGAGGCCTAGTCGCCGCTTAGTCGCTAAGGATGGCCATTCTGTCCGCATTCCAGCCGAGCCAAACCGTTTCTCCGTTTGCCGCGAACCCTGCGGCGGCGTCGGCATAGGTCTTTAGCGTTAGTCCGTCGGCTATTTCGATGAGCACGTCGACCACGGTTCGGCTGCCGAGGAATGCTGTGCCGGCGATTTTGCCCTTTATAGCATTGGCGGCGTCGGGCTTGTCGGCGTAAAGTTCAAGCCCTTCCAGGCGGATCGAGGCGGTCACCCGCCCGTTGGGGTTCGGCGCGCCGAGTCTCGTATGGCCCCGTAGGGTCTCGCCGAACCAGTCGATCACCACATCATCGCCTTCGTTTCCCTTGACCTCGCCGGTGATCAGATTGGTTTCGCCGATAAATTCTGCGACAAACCGGTTAGCAGGGTGGAAGTAGAGCTCTTCAGGCGCTCCATCCTGCTCGATCCGGCCTGAGTTCATGACCACGATTCGGTCGGACATGGTCAGCGCTTCTTGCTGATCGTGGGTAACGAAGAAGAAAGTCTTGTGTGTACGTCTTTGGATCGACTTCAACTCCTGCTGTACCTGTCCGCGCAGCTTCGCATCAAGTGCGCCCAGCGGTTCGTCAAGCAGCAGGAGTGCTGGATCGGGCGCGAGGGCGCGGGCGAGCGCAACGCGCTGACGCTGGCCGCCTGAGAGCTGGCTGGGATAGCGATCCCCATAGGCGGCGAGTTCAAGGAATGCCATGAGTTCGTCCAGCCGGGCGTCAATGGCGGACCGGCCCATCCCCTGTAGTTCAAAAGCCGGGATTGCCACGGTAATACTGGGAATTCCAGCCCCAAGTTTTGTCCACGTTGATTTTCAGATCGTTTTTAATCGATTCTGTAATAATGGGACCATCAACCGTTTCGTGATTCCACCCCAATTTATTTGCAATATTCACACTCACCCGGTAAGCCGCACCCCCGATCGGACAACATTTCCCTCCCGCGATTGCCCCAACTTGCCCAACCAGAGCCGGCAATTTCCATGGAAACCCTTCACCGTTTTCCTTTTCAACGCTGAGGCTAAGCGAAGACGGGCTTAACGGTACGGCATAGAGTCGCTTGTCTAACTCCCCCAAGGCAAATGAAACGCCAGGTATTCCCTGGACAAGACCACCGACTGCTTTAGCGGGGGGAAGCAAGAACCCGAACAACCGCCCTGCCCTATTGCTTAGGATTTCATTGAGATACTCCCCTAAGGCCGGTCTTATGGCATCTGTAGGTTTAGTCGCGCCAGCCCCCGGCTCCTCCAACGTTCCACGAGCGGCAGCATTGGCATAGCCAAAAGCAAATACCGGCGCAGATTCTTCGATAAAGGTCTGGGCAACCAGAATACCCGCACTCATGTGCTGCTGCCCTACATCAATTCCCGGCCCCAGCACACAAGGAATACAAAAGGCCGCATTCAGCGCCTTGCCCACAAAGGGGATCGCTAGCACGGCGCAGGCAATGACGCAGGACGTCGACGAAGCGGCCTCCGCGATATACGCGACGCGATTAACGTCATAGTGGAAATTATTTAAGGACTGTAGAACATTGAGAGATCGAGCCTGCCAGAGCCTGGCCCTGAGGGCTATGGGGACATGAAGGACGTAGGAGGGGGGCTGGCTGCTCTCCAATCACTTTTGACTATTAAAAAAGGCACCTGCCCCTTTAATTTTCAGTTTCATGAGTCGTTCTCTAAGTTTCAACGACGAATCCCTCGATACAAAGTGCCCTTCTCTATAGAAAAAAAACTTTGTGCCCACATCGTTCTTTACTTGGGCGGCACTGCTGTGTTGATTTGAAAACACTTATTACTAAATTAACCACATATGAGGAACGAAGGGTTTTTAACGCTTAGCGGGACCAGAAGTGTCCATTTGTCTTTAAAAGAAGTAAACAGAGATACTTAAAGTGTATGTGAATATTTTTAAGATGTCAAGTTCCTGCGAAAGATTTTGCATGTGCTAATAAACAACAAATTCAACAGAACCCTTTTTCTGAGAAAAACTATCTAAAAGATATTTTTCATAAAATCATCTTGGGACACATAAAAAGACAGTTTATTGCTCCTCTTAGACTCGACTGTAACAGAATCTCATCAGGAGCTAAAAGCTTAAAAATATGACAAAATAAAATTCGCTTTCTCTCATATCCTTCCGATAGAAGGAATCTTTTTATCTTCATGACAGTTCCCAAGAGTCTTGATTGGAGGAGAGTCACTTAGGGTATCAATTTCATGAAACTATATTGTCAAAGGAAGCAATATTCTTTGAGACAGAACACTTCGTGTTCGTTACCCATGTCGGTGGAGACTATTTCAAGCTTAGTAGCTTTGTAGCAAAATAAAAATTGATTCCATAGATAATATATTTATATTTTTATCCAGTAGCAGTATCAAGTATGTCTTTATTAAAAAATTAGCTCCTTTAATAAGTAAGTTCACGTCAAAGTTAGAGTTGAGATTCTTATTGCTTTTGCGACAAAGTCTTTTAGGTCATAAATGTCAAACCCACACACACACACACCTGTTAGCCCGAGTTCTCCATAATTCTACCATTTTCGTTGTATCTTGTTGCAAATTTAGTAATTTTTGACTATCCAGGGACATTTCAATTTCCCTTCTTCAAAGTGGTATGATTGGATGTCAATCATACGTAATAGAGGTGTAAAAGGCACGCTTTTTACTATGTTTTGATGGCAAAAATGAACCCTCTCGTCCTCTGTGATTAAAGTACTTATACGACTAAAGTCTCTAAATAGTCCTGGCGTCTAGTGTCAGAAATAATTAGTCTTTGTTTCAGTGTTAATTAGTTCGAATTTTAACGCAAGTTCAGTGAGTTAGGTTCAAATAAATAGATTCGGTACATCCATGAATTTTTAGAGAGCTTTCACCGTACAATGCATGATCTGTAGGTGAGTCGGCAGCTGTCTAAGCATCCTTTATTATGCCCAGACCTACAACTGCTTCTAGAGTCAAAGACAGCTTCAAAAAGTTATAGATACACAGCCCACTATGCTTAGCAGTTCTTGCAGCTAAATTTACGAGTTTAGCAGAACTTCTGGACATGTCTGCTAGGTTTTTGTCTTAACCGGGGAATTAACAACTCTAGGAACGTCGGAATCTTTAAAGCTAAAGAACTTCGCGTTTTTATGTAACCGTTTATGATTAATCAAAATTTTTCTTATTAAGCGTAATTAGTCTATGTACAAAAGGCGTTTCAAACAGTTCAATAATGTCTAGAGGACAAATAAACAACTTAAACCATCAAACGTGGCAAAACCAAACCAAGCGGCTAAGGTAAAGGTATTGACAAAGTGTCTAAAGTAATAATAAAAGGAAATGAAGAACAAAGATATACAGTCAGCACACTTGCGTCAGCGACAATTACAACGAGTTAAAAACGGAAGTGAAGAACAAAGAAACATCGGATTTAAAGATAAGCGGCACCAAGAACTAAAACAAGTCAAAAACAAAAGTGAAGAACCACTACATGAAACAATGATTTTCCTTGCTGTTCAAGCCAAAAACTCCAAAACTTATTCTATATTTACCGGGAGACTTAATTAGAGTGAGTATATTCGGCATTAAATTCATTCTCTCGAAGCCTCTGCCCCCCCTGCATACAAAATAATCCAACACTCCTTCATTATAGCCGATACTCAAACACGAATCTATGTATGTAGTTTCATGGAATAGAAAGTAAATCAGTTTACTGAAACAAACTACAACAACTACTAACAGCTCACCGCATCACCAAGCCGCTTGAGGCCAACACATCTCAATCAGAAATGAATGAAAAGGTGTCAACTTTTCTTTCCCACCTTTTCTCCTCCCATGTGCCCTCCCAGGCCCACATAACACCAGGCCAGAAATTTAAAACAGCCATTTTAATCAGGACAGTCCGAGGCTAGAAGAATGTTGATCTGGGGGCAAAATGGAATATGAAAATGCACCCTTTCCAGTTTTCCCAGCAAAAAAAATATTCTCGATGGGTGAAAGGTCATTGAGGAAAAGTTTCACAAGAACTGCCCATGCCTTTTGTTCAAATTAGAATGGCTTCAACATTCGTAAGGGTGACTTATAAGGCTGCCGTTTCTTCACTAAGAAACGGCAAAGATAGAAATTAATCTTGCTTCTAAAATAGGTAATTCATTACTACCTGGATCATCGCCAAATCTACCTGACAATTTAATCTTCCCACAAACGTACAGTAAAAAATTCTAATAATAGGCCCTGAATTGACAAAGTCCCCTCTCCTTGTTTTATAATTAAGGCTTGTCTTGTGAAGTAGCAATTTCTCAACTAAATGATTCCAAGGCTATTTTCTGTTCTGTAAAAGTAGGAGCCAATCATCAACTGTCCTTATTGTTTGTATCTATTCTTCACAAGCCTTACTTTGGCAAAGGGCCAATTCCTTGATTCTCTGGAATAAGAAGAATTCAAAGGATCTTTTGATCAAGAGAAAAAAGGGTCTTCCATGTGGTATAAAGTAACAGAACTGAAACAGGCATCAACTGAAATTTGCAATTAGTTTCCGTATTAATAAATTATTTCTTCGTTTCCCTGTTTTCATAAAACTCGTTTGTTTCATCTTTTGTCCGAATTTTTTGCTCTATTTTCAGTTTAGGTTAACATGTTAGATTAAGATGGTTAAGATTCGTTAATCTTTTCGTTTAAGGTTCAGGAGGCAATTGGATTACCAATGAAAGCGTATGGTGAAGAAACTTCTCGTGGAAGACGCAGACATGTCAGGTAATTATCGACTAAAGTTAGATTTTAATTTCTCCTGCATTATTAAAGACGTAGGGCGCTAAAATTAAAGATGCTAGACATCTTACGTTATTCCATTCACGAGGGGGCAGAAAGGCCCCTAGTAAGGCAGCTAGGTATCTGTCAACCCTCAATACTCAGTTTTACCAACGGCCTTTGGTTTTCAAAAATGCGCTATCCATTAGAAAGACAATGTGTCTAGGATGTTACGCTACCCAAGAGGATATAAGACGTCCCAAGAGAGTCCAAAGGAGGTCAACGCAATAATCGGATTAGGTCGCCATTAGATAGTTAGAACATTATAAATTATAAGTAGTGGCGGGTTAAAACATAACAATTCTAAGATATTTGGTCCACACAAGTAGTCTCTCCAATTGAAATAATCTCTCCAATTTTGCCAAGCAGCATTTATGTTTCCGTCTTCTGTGGCATTCAAGAGGCACCAGCTGCGCATTCCTGAGCTCATATTCTAAAAGTTTCCTTATAATCCCTCCCAGATTGACTATTTGGAAGTTCCTCAGTTCAGTTTCAGCCTCCTGAATTCCTGCAGGACAAAAGAAAGCTGAATAGAGAAAGGAGTATTTTGTGTATTAGCCAACCAAATGATTACGGCGTTAGTAGTTTGGCGGCTAAATATTCATTTAGTTCTTTAACATAAGTTTCGCCATGGCAATAAAAACAAAAACTTACCTAGACGTGTTTCCATCCCTTCCAGTAATGGCTTTAGATTCTTGAGATGGCGTTGGAGTATTCGTCTGAGAATTTAAAATATTCTTATGTGCTGCTGTTCCATTCAACTTTTTCTATAATACAAAACAAGGAGACTGCTAGATAACAGTGAATTGCTATGGATATCATACTAGCATGGATATCATGATATCATGTATTGAAGTCTTTTTCCAGTAGAAATATATATTTTTGCTGGCAAATCTTTATTGCATCAACATAACATGATAGTCAAATATACTTTCTCTCATGCTACTAAAACCATCTCTAAAAAATCAATGGAAAACCTTTCAAGGAAATGCCTGTGTGTGTGTGTGTGTGTGTCTATGTGTGAATTAGGGTCGCTTTGGCCGGGTGACTCTTTTACAAGTTTCAAACTGTGCAGGAAAAGTTTTATGACCCATTTTTAATACAATGCAATTGTTTTATCGAGTTTTTATTGGATATTTCAGTCTCAATAACGTAAAAATATAATTTTCCAGATGATGAAAACATGTTATGTCCATTTTTGGAGCCTATTCTTTTGGGTTCGTGCCCTCAAACCAATCTACATTAAGGCTTCATTGGCCCAAGGACTTGTGGGTTTTTTTATCAAACACCAAAGGGCTTTTGGCCCATATTCGAGTCTTATTGGCCAGGAAACGATCCCTAAAATTTCAAGCCAATCAGACTGCCAAGATCAAACACGTCCGCCTTTTTTTCTACTATAAATTCTTCCTGTAAACAATGGGTGGTTTTCGTAATATTGACTCTTGCTCGTAGAGCTGCATTGGTCTTTCCTGTAGCCTGTCCATTGTTTCCGGTCTTTTCTTTTTTATTACACCTAAATAATTAAGTAGACTGTGTCTTTCCATTTACAAAAATATGTAAATGCAAATATAGAACAACGGGTGTAATGTTTTATTCTCCGTGGTTTGCATCAGTGTAAAACTCATTTTTACTCCACATCTTCTTGCTCTAGCACCAACTCAAAGATTTCACTGCAGCGCTGCACTGGCGATGCCTCAAGCGTATTGGGGAGAATGGGAGAATTGTTGCTTGTGAAGATCCAATAAGCTGAGGGTTTCATTAGTGTGTAATAGTTTAAACGTAATCACTAACATAAACAAGAAATAAATAAATAGCAACAATGCAGTTGTATTTTTGCGCACTTGATCATTTAAATGCCATCTGTTGTCAGTGTCTCATTAAACAATATGTGGTGGGGCAGTACTCAATACTTACAATGGACTTCCCCGTTAAGGGTAACTAACTCATTTGCTACATTTTAGGACTTATAATTCATTTTTCTAACTTAAACTTTAGCCTACGACTTGATTGCAAATCTGTGTGAAACTCTAAAATAAACATGTGCCATTGGCTACTGCGAGGTCCAAAAATTCCCATTACATTAAGGAGAAAGGGGATATATTTATAAGTTATTAAAGGCAAACTTGGTCCGCCAAAATTTTAAATTTTCCATTACTTGTCCAAATGCATTGCTTTATTAAGTGGTTATTGAAGAGAGTATTAATGCTGCAAGTTACAAATATTCTTGAGGATTATAGGTTTTAGAAATTGGACTATGAACGAACTATTTTCATTAGATGACCATATGATTGGGTTGAGTACCAACCCATTTAATGTCTGCTCTAACCTAATAACTACTTTGGGGGGGGGGGGGGGGGGAAGTTTTTAGAAAAAAGTAAGAGACGGGGGCCCCTTTTTACGCGCGACATGGTCAACAACCCGATGGAGTACCTGGGCAATATCCTGCTCCTGATTGTCGGCGGTAACGATACAACGCGTAACTCTATTTCCGGCGGCGTGTTGGCGCTCAATCAGTTTCCAGATCAGTACGCGAAGTTGCGGCAGGACCCGAGCGTCATTCCAAACATGGTGGCGGAGATCATCCGTTGGCAAACCCCTCTCGCCTTTATGCGTCGAACAGCCCTCGAAGACATCGAATTGGGTGGCAAGCAGATTAAGAAAGGCGACAAAGTCATCATGTGGTATGCATCGGGTAACCGCGATGAGGAGAAGTTCCCCGAAGCAGACAAGCTGATCATCGATCGGCCCAATGCGCGCAATCACATCTCCTTTGGCTTTGGCATTCACCGTTGCATGGGTAACCGCCTGGCTGAAATGCAACTCAGAGTGCTCTGGGAAGAAATTATGCAGCGCTTTGATTTTGTCGAGGTGGTCGGCGAGCCAGAGCGGGTGCGCTCCAACTTCATTCGCGGCTATACCCAGCTACCGGTGAAGCTGCACCCGAAGAAAGTCGCCTGACATAGCTGTCGGAGTGTCCGGCAGGCGCTTGACCTGGTTGATATGTTGTAACAATATGCGCCTCCGAATCTGGGGGTAGACCGATCAAAGGACGTTTAACGGCGTGGCTTGCAGCAGCATTGCTGTTCTGCAGCCAGGTACACGCGCTGGAACATATTCATGCTGATGAGGAAACTCATGCGCAGTGCATGGTGTGTGCTGTGGCAGATGACGCGCCTGCATCACCCAGTGCTGATGCCCGTAACTTCATCCCCCCGACGTAATGGAAGGCATGAGTCGGGGCGGATTGATCGTATATAATTGGGCCGCTGAAAATACGGCTAAAGTCGCTTGTATTTATGCCGACGCGCCCGTTTGCGATATTAAAAGCTGGCCGGGCGGTTTGGGGAAATCGCCGGGTTCTGCTTCTGATTGGGAAAAATGCCTGAAAGCTTATCAATTGGAGAAAAAAAGCGTAGAAAAATTTGAAGGCGTCCCGATCTTTACAGCTCGAAAAGTAGCGGAAGCGGGCGTCCCGGCCTTACATGTTTGCGGAGCAACAGACGAAGTCGTGCCTATAGACGAAAATAGTTTTTTAGTGGAGGAGGTATTTAAAAAGGCGGGAGGAGATATTAAAATAATCGTTAAGGAGGGAATTGGGCATCATCCGCATAGTTTGCAGGATCCAACGCCAATCGTTCGCTTCATTTTAGAACATACCGATCCTGGTTTATTAACTACTTTTTCGTCAAAGGCTGAAAGAACGGTGCGTTTTCGGCAAGCTTTGCAAAACGCACGACGGGTCTTTGAAAATGAAAAGAAGGGAAAAGTGGTATTTCTTGGCGGATCCATTACTTATAACCCTGGCTGGCGGGATAAGACCGGCGTTTATCTGCGGGAGAAATTCCCGGAAACTCGTTTTGAGTTTATTAATGCAGGTATTCCTTCCATGGGCTCGGTACCCGGCTCCTTTCGTCTAAGTCGCGACGCGCTTTCAGGCGATCGAGTGGATCTGTTATTCGTAGAAGCAGCCGTGAACGATGCTACTAATGGCCGAAGCCCTCAGGTCTTCAAACTCTCTTATTTGTATTTGCAGCACCTATTAATCACAGTTAAACATTCACACCTTCACACCTGCCTGCCTCGTAATAAATCGATAAAAGCCGTACTGTTGTCCGGAATTCGGTTGTCCGAAATTCGAAATTCGGAAATTTTTCATCAACGCTGCAAAACACAACTGCGAAAATTCACCTGAAAGAGGGAGGAAACACACTAAAAGTCAAATAATCCCAATCAAACCATTAGATTCGGCGTACCAGAGAATCATACTGTACATTTCTGGTGTCCCTTTAGTTTGAATAAAAAGAACAGACAGCTACTAGACCCCTCCCACCTCTCATTTTCCACAAAAATTGTTCGACCAAAAGTTTTATATAGCCTTTTGTTTGCATAGTTTAAAGGTTCCAAAACTATACCTTTAGATTTAACATGACCCACACAAACCGAGGATACGTCTGGGGATGAAAGTATGCTCAGAATAATAAGGATAATGTACATTCTATAAAAACCAGGTTCATAGCCACAAAGACAAATAATGGATGACAGAATGCATGGGATTTATATAACTTGGGCTATATATTTGTACATTAGGGGAGTGGAGGTAAGATTAGGTTAAGTTAAGTCAGGTCACTTTACCCCCGCACGCTCTAATGTGCAAACATATAGCCCAAATTGTATTATCATATAAACTAAAGTATTACATTTTCATCATATTTTGGCGTATTTCATTAGGATGAAAATAACTTTACTTCTTAGGTGTGTTCTGTATAATAAAGAAGCAATAGGACCGATACTTAACAAAATTTGTGGAGCATAGTTTTTCTTGACCTTAGCTTTTAGGTCATTTTTTATAATCTCATCTCCGCATAACCTTGAACGTGTCTCTTTTATTTCCTCCTTGCTAATTAATCACCACAAAAAAAATAAGAACAAGTCTAGACGCCTGGGCCTTAGCCGGAAAGATTATTTCCTGAATAAAGGAGTACGCTTTATGCGTTAGCTTAATAACATGAAGAAACAGTAACTCGAATGACTTACACAACAAGCTTCAGTTAATAGCAATCTTTGGCGGATCCAGGTTGGGGCGGAGGGCGTGCCCCCCTAACGTACTGGCAGATTTGGGGTTGGGGTTGGGACCGCTTGCTCTGGTTGAAGTTGGGACGATGTAAAAGTTTGAAGCTATTTTTATAATTGATTTTTAATAGTTAAATTATTAATAAGTTTTTAATTGTTAAGATTGTTTCTTTTTCCAAACAAATTCGAGAAAAAGTCTCAATTACTTTGTTTGGTCTCTGTTAGATTTTACTGATGGTTAGGTGAAGTTAGAATCTTGAGATATTGTCAAACTAGATTAATTCGTTCTTCATTCATTTTCATGATTCAATGTGGCGACAGTACGAAAAGGTAATTTTCTCCTAAAAACTTCATAATTTTGAAATAATAAAAAAAAAAGGAAAAAAAACTATAGTTAGATGTGGATGCAATAAACGATAAGATGCTTGTTTTTTGTTTTTTTTTAGTTAAACCCAACCACGCAAAAAAAAAGGTTAAATAAATCCAAATTCTAGAATTTTTCTTCCATGCACTAGGATTTTTCCGTAAATACTCTTTTTCCGGCATCGCTCCCGGTTCTCGCAGCACTCCCCTCACTGTTGCGGCAAGTGAGCACCCATTGGCAAACACCTTTGTCCACTTTGACGAGCGCGCGCTTTGTTTTCACGCTTTAGGTTACGCCAAAGCAACTGGGGTTCCAGCAGCTGTGATTGTCACTTCAGGCACTGCTGTCGGTAACCTAACCCCTGGAATCATGGAGGCTCATAACGATCATGTTCCCATGATTCTCCTCACAGCAGACCGCCCCCCGGAATTGCGACATACAGGAGCCAACCAAACAGCTGACCAAGTGAAAATGTTTCAAAATTTTGTCCGTTGGCAAGAAGATCTTCCCTGCCCCAGTGCCTATATTTCTCCCTCTTTCATCGGGTCAACCATTGCAACAGCTCTCTCGCATGCTCTATCGACTCCCGCAGGACCCGTTCAAATCAACTGCATGTTTCGCGAACCTTTCTTTGAAGGGGAAAAGGAAAAAAATAGCCCCAACTATGAACGTTCGATCAAAGGGTCTCAGACCCAAATTGCACTCGGAAAAAAACATCTCGCGGACACCCAAATCGAGCAGCTTTGTGATGAACTTTGCGAACATGAAAAAGGTGTCATCGTCGTCGGTGCGCTTCCTCCTAACACCTCTTTAGAACCCCTTTTCACTTTATCGCGGCTTCTCCAATGGCCTCTTTTCCCCGACATTCTCTCCCCTCTTCGATCACATGTCCAAGCAGAAGGGATGATTCCTTCCTACGACCTAATCTTAAAAAGTATGTCACTCAATGAAGATCTTACTCCCGATGCGATTCTCCAATTTGACAGCCCTTTCTCGTAGGTGTGCAAATCAGAAGAATCCAGAAAAAAAAAACCGTTTCTCTTCTCCCCAGGTAAGTAGTCGGATGCTCGCTGGAGTAATTTCAGCCTATTTCTGGTCCCTAGCTTCATATGCGTACACTGTTTCAGGAGAAGTCGATAAACCAGAATAAAATTAGGTATTTCCAAATTGATCCTCCAAAAATGATTCTAGTTATTGTTATTTTATGTCTCTGACCTTCTAGAGATAATTCCATGTCCCACGCGATTCTGACTAATCTCTATAAAGCTTGTTCTTTAAGTTTGGGTACCTTCGTTATGCTGCTCATTTATGCCATTTGGTAGGCGAGGAAAATGAAATATTTCTTTTGTTTTGAAAATGACATGGAATTTTGTAAACTGTTCCTCTCTGTTTCATGATCTCCATACCGAAAAGAAGTTTCAGATTTCAATCTCACACTGCTACCGATTTACAAACCGCCGGTAGTTTAGAAGCAGTTTTTTTTACGTGACCAAATTGCATTCTAAAAGTGATTTCTGTATAGATAAATTTCAGGTGCTAGTTTTATTCGAACTACCTTCCCCAAAGTTGTGTAGTTCTCAATTAAATAGAATGTTGCAGCATCGTAAAATCATTTATTCATTGAAGCTTACCTTATGCTCTTTTATAGCCACGCCCAACTAAAGGTAAAATGCGAATTCACTGCCTTGAAAATGTTGATAAAGCACTACAATTTCTCCGCGAGCAAAGAGTTCATTTGGAAAATATGGGCTCCCATGATATCGTTGATGGTAGTTCCCGACTTACCTGCATGGTTTTGTAATTCAACGTCATTGTCTTCTTTTGTGCTAACACTGGCAGGATTGTTGAAGCCACCAAGGTCTGACATACCCCAACGTGACACGTTGGGTCTGACATATCGCCAACAACATACGTCATCTTGGTTGTTCTCTGTCATAGTTTAACGAATTGTTTTTGTTTTGCAAAAAAATGTCTTGTTTGTGTTTGAGTCATCTTTTGGAAAATTATGTGCTTTTTAATGGTTGTAAACAAAATATTTTTAGGTCCTTACACAAATTTTTAGGCTTATAAATTTGAATAGACTATTTGCAAAAGAACTTGAGATTTTAAAGAAATAAACTCTTTGACCATGGGTAAGATATTCAAACCCTATTCGAAGTAGACTAAGGTTACACTATCAGCATTAGCCTTTGGGACTTCTGAGTGATATTGAGTAGGCTTTTTACTGTGTCCAGTAGAGGTTAGTTTAATGAGGAGAACGAAACTTTCATTGAAATAGATTTATGTCCCAAGTTTTGTTTTTCATCATTTTATTTTTACCCTTTTTCACTTTTTAAATGGCTTTTCATATAGTCCTTTAAATTGCTGCATTTGTCATGTATGCCACTGTTTTATTTATCTTATTTTTTCTTAACTCATTTTTCTCAATTCATCGTCTTGTTTGTTACAAAATTGATTTTCACAAAAAATTGTGAGCCATTTTTCGGTCACTTCCAAATGTTCAATTATTTCTAAATTGTATCAGTATATGCGCTTCCAATGATACAACATTCAATCCAAATACAATAATGTGACGTCCCAGTTCTCCCCCCAAATTCAGCCCTTTGACCTGACGTCTAATATTTGGATTGAAGTCTCCATCAGCGACCTCGATCCAAATTCGCACATTTTGGAAAAGAGGTCCAAGTTTCGTGTCCTTTAAATAGTCGCTTTAATATTTCAAAAGCAAAATCTTTAAGGGGCGCCAAATTCACGTAAACTTAGAGGCCCTGTCGAGTCTTAACGAGACCTTGACCTAAGAAAAGTATTTCCAAACTAAGAGGATCTTATAACGAATATTGAAACAAGTCAATTTTTTTTAGCAACCAACATTTTCAATTCAGTAAAATTTCGGTTAAATATCTAAAGATTTTACACCGTCTAAAAAGAATAAGATGAAAATTTTTTTTAGTCACGACAAGTCATTAAAAACGGTTCTTTCTTTTTGGAAATGGGTTTTTCAGCTTAGGGCAGACTTTACAATGAACAAACAAAGGTCAAATTGCTTCCAATTGAATGAACATAAGCGACCTAAGAAAGAATATCTCTACAAAGTCAGATCACTACAAAGAATATCTAACCCTATAAACTTGCCCTGAGGCCTGCAAAAGAGGGTCTAAACTTTGAATAAATATTTTAATCTTTTTCTATTCAAAATATGTTCTTAACAGATGCAACAACAAAATTCTTTTATATTTCTTTTAGTCAGGTGAATTAAAATTATAGGGATTCTCAAAATTTCATGGTTCAGCTGAATATTCTACTAATTCCTTTAAAATATCGAAGACGGTTTGTCCTGGATGCCATTTTTTACCGAAAATTTCTTCAGTTTTTTCTTCTGAAACGATTTCTTTTCGGGGTTTTACATTTTACAATTAAGGCCAAGGAAAATAAAAATTACCATGCTTTAATCAAGCAAAAATGGCAAATTTTCTTACAACACAGTTTTGTTATAAAACATGTGTTTTTAACTTTTGGCAAAAAGGCTAGCCTATGGACAGAAATAACTATTGAATCATGGAAAAACATAATGAGAGGCATCAATTGATGTATTTGCTTTTATCTTGGCTACATTTCTTTGTAAACTGCAAATTCCTTACAGGTTTCTAACGCCTATCTTTGAAAAATATCTGAAGAGAATTGCTATCCAGTTATAAAAAGCTTATAAAATTGCTATCAAAAGTCATCTATGAATTTTTGAATCAGGTTTAAAAATTCTACCGTTCAAATCAGGGCTTCTACTCTCGACAAGTTTTAAAAATTCGGGGAGTTTTCAGGGACAAGTCTTCCAGATTCGGGGAATTTTCGGGGCAAGTTCAAAATGGAATTCTGTTGCAAAAATTTGGCAAAATTGATTATAGCTTCGTTTTCAGGCTCAAGTAGGGCTTGGATCCACGTAGTAAGTCAAGTTTTCATCAGAGTAGGTTTCAGAGCCATAGGATGGCTTGGATTTAAAATTTTATGAGTTCTAGTGCCCTTTTTAAGAGTAGAAAATGACTGGACGGTGTTAAGCCCCCTGCTTGCCTCTTTTTGTCTGGGTCCAAGAGTGGCGAAACAGAAAAAGAAATTGAAAACCAAGATGAGAAACTTTAATATAACGAAAATATGTTTCTATTAAAACTGACACTTGTAATTTTCAGGGCCAACTGCCCAAATCTACAAAAAAGAATGGATTTTTAACGAAAAACTTTTATTGTAAGTTTTTTATTGTTTATTATTTTCTTTGCTGAAGACGGCCCTTAGAAATAGGGCCGAAATATTCAAATAGGTTTTGTTGGTTCACTGTCTTGGGAAAAAAGTCCTCATTATTCTCTCTTCGGTAGCTGTATCACAGTTTGTGGAGAAAATTTTGATTTCCTGGCATGATTTAAAAAACTGTCAGAAATTAAATTAAAAGAAGAAAAAATTTCTCCAATTGAAAGTAAGGAGCAGCATTGAAGCTTAAAGCCAATAGAAGTTTTCTCTATTTGGGAGGTCTGCCTCTTCCTTACTCCTTGCTATTTACGCTAAAGTTTGACTTTTTCTCACTTTCTCCAATTTTTTGCCTGTTTTTAGTGAGCTTTAAAATTGTTGCCTAAAGAACGAGGGTTGAGGAAGAGACGGCCCCCTTCACATACTAAGCAATTTCTTTTCGTTTAAAGTTTTGTTGTTGCTCCTTAAATTCAGTTGAAAAAAAAGTTCTTTTTATTTTATAGAATGAGATGTGAGGACGTAATTCTGACCAATCTATTGACTTTCTTACTTTTAAAACCGTAGACGTTTCACAAAACGTCTTTTGAGTTACCACAGTCAAGGTAAAAGCCAGATTTAACATAATGGCCGGAATATAATATATTTATTAGTCGACGCCTTTTCATGGTAGTTGTTATGAGAAGAACTTCCGCTTTACATGTTCGGTGTATCTGGCTTTTTGAAATGTTCCTTGTATAAATGGAAATACCTTAATCCTTTTCTTTTTACTGGTTTTGAACGATGGTTTAAAGGGTCAATTTGTTCCAAATTCAGTTTTTGGACCTTAAATTCAAAGTAAAACTTGGAACACACAAATGTTAGAACTGTCTAAAATAAATAAACTGTTAAACACTAGGAAATTTAGGAATCAGTCATACATTATAAAACAACTGAGTTGAAATCATTTCTCTGAGCTTCTCAGTTTTACTGAAATTAATCATGTTCTACAGTAACAACCATGTGCCTTTGATGTAATAATTACTTCTTCATTTCTTTTTTCCCCAGCCACTTCTTTTAGAATAAGTTTTCTTAGAAAACTGAGAGGAGGTTTGTTCAACTGGAAATGGAAAGTTCAGGTCCCCTTTATACAAGTCAAAAGTCATGCAGGGGCAACCAAGCCCACTGCAAGGCCCTTTCTACAAGGCTACCACTGCTACCAGGATGAGCTGTAAATTACGCATGCTTTCAACTGTTCGCAAATAGGTTTTATAATGGAAAACAAAAGACACCAATTCTCAAAAATGTAGTATGAAAAGATGTTTCTAATATTTTTTCTTTTAATAAAGATACAAAAATATATTTTCAAAATATAAAGGGGTGGAATTGCGTTATTCCTTTTATTTTTTTTTCTTTCAATAGAAATACCCAAAAAGTATTATGCCAATTTGAAAAGGAGGAGGGGCAACTTTGATCCCAGGTAGGTGATGGCTTGAAAATTAAAATCATGGTCCCTGGACCCAGGGGACCCAATGGAACCATGATAGAAATTTGAAAAAAAATTGGTTCTTTTGAAAATTTGCCCGGAACTCTCTTTTTGCTGGTGGTACCATGAACCCTGTAAAAAAGAAAACTATGACTTTGTGTGGTCCTCAATTTCAGAAAGCTTGGCGAATTGAAATAGCCGAAAAATTACGATGCCTTGGCTTCCCCGGCAAATCAGAAAAGAATGCCTCTAAAGAATTATTGAAGAAACGCAGAGAAGAAATGAAACATGTTGCGGAAGTCCGAGCACATTACGATATAAAGATGGCGTGTGTGAATCAACTGGTCCTTGAACTAACAAAGATAAAGTTGCAATTAGAGGAAAAAGATAGAGAACTAACAAGGTATTTTTAAAGAATATTCAACTTCTTGACATTGAATGAACTAGATTGAAGTTCAAGTTGAACGTATCCCTACTTTTACATTGGGCTTATAAGGGGAGGACGGTTCAGTTCCTCGTAAGATTTGTCTGACGGACTACCTTCCTTGAAAGTTGTTGGCCCAAAATGACATTTTATTTTCTGGACTTTTCCAATAGGAAAACAACTATGACTGCTCGCCCTCTCCCAATTGGCAGAACTTACGTGCATCTACGGATATGCTCTTCATACTAAGATAAATCAACTCAAGGCGGTTTTTTAAAGTGATAAAGCCTAAGCTTTGACTCTTGTAATAGACTAATTTAGTTAATGTACATTGTGGTATTTACAGGCAGTCAGTAGAAAGTTTCTTTGAGTCTCCATGGGAAAGGGCTAATTAAGGCATTTGGCGTGGATAAATTCCCAATGAATTGATACCACGGTGACTTTTCAGAGTCCACCGCAATACCAGTTTAAAAGGTTGGAATGAATGTACTGATCTAAGTAATGAGGAGAGGGATCCACCCTCATATACAGTATAATATTTGTTGGTTTTAATGTTACTTCTTACTTTTAGCTGCAAAAATTAGTTGTTTTTTTATTTAATTTATTTTCGTTTTTCAAATAATCCCCGAGAATCCACTTTTTCTCTTCATGGAAAATCCTCCCAGGAAAATTCCTCCTTGGAAAGTTTCTCCCACGTATTATCCCCCTTCCCCCAGACAATTCCATCCTGCTGAAACTTCTCCATAAATTAACTTCCTGCGGGCAATTCTGCCTGGAAATTATCTTTAGCCTACTTTCGTTTGAAAAAAGACTTATTTTTTCTTTTAATTTCAGATCGTTTTTCAAATCATACCGGAAATCCTCCCTTTTCGTAAAAATTTTCTTGAAATTTTCCCCTCCCAATATATAGTGAAAGATTTATCCTGCGTATAATTCTCCCATGGAGAATCTCTACTGTGGAAAATCATATCCCTCGCGGAAATATCCCCCAGACAACTTTAAATCAGCTGAAAATTTTACGTGGGCTATTTCCCCGGAATATCTTCAAATGTAAAATTGAATTGGCAAAGTGAAAATAGGTCAAATAAAATGTTGCATAAGAATTCTGATAAAGTCCTCCGTGTGTAGTTCCTTTTGAAAGTTCATTTTGGAAACTTCCTTTTCCACGGAAAATTCTCCCCTTGGAAAATACCCCCCTCCCCACAGAAAGTTCCACCCACAGAAAAAAAACGCTCCCCCAAAAATGTCTGTTAACTTCCCAATAACTAATACTATATGTAAACACTGGCCAAAATTCATGAACTTTAAAAATACATCAAAAATTTGTTTATATTAATAGTTATGAGTCGGACAAACATTTCAGGGGGGTTGGTCAAACCCCTAACCCTCCCCCTGGGTACGGCCTTGCGAATTTGCTTTTTTATATATTTTCTTGAATTTTGAGAACCTAAAACTCCTCCCCTCCCAAAATAAGTTTTTGAATCTATCCCGACACAAGAACACAACCTCTCGATGCTGCCATTAGTGCTGTAAAATTGGAGTATTGTCGTCGATGGGACTTGGCACAGCAGATAAGTTGAGATGCAACCTAATGATTGTCATTTTTGTTTAAGCTTGAAGCCACTAATTTAAAACCACAAAGTGTAAATCAAGCTGAATAAATAGGGATAACAAGTCAACATGTTAAGGAGGCGGTATTTATTGATGCTTATCAGGTGAATGATTTCGGTGAAAGTAAATTACATCTATTTATAGGCTAGATTAAGTTTATGTTTAAATTACTGCTAAACCTATGCCTCATTATGGTTAAAATATAGTAAATTATTGAGGGATTTGTTACTAGATCAGGTCTATTCTTGTTATTATTATCATTAGAAATATTAGCGGACTCACAGTGGCATAATTTCGTCAAAACCCTGGGGGGGGCGAGGCTGGGACCAATTTTCCCAAATGGAAATGGAACACGAAAAATGGGCCATATAATCCCACAAAGGTAAACAAAAATATTTAAGAAAACTAACCTGCTTCACTGGATGCTTGAATTATGCATACTTATCTTAGTTTTGACAAGATTTTTTTCCAGAAGCTAAATTCCAGCTGGGCGAGTCCCTTCCGAAGTTTCCACGACGACTCTTTCCTTACAAAGTGCACTGATAATGACCTTAAATTTGAGAAGTCTCCCTGCCAAGTCCCTCAGCCCCAGTGCTTGAAAAAACACGAACGTTCAAATATGTACTTTTTAATGGCGTAAAACTTTTTGTTTAAATTTAAAAAGAGAAAAAAAATCTATTATTACGAACAAGCTACGTTTTTCACTTTCTAATAAGCTTTCAGGGATGTGCAGATTAAAATTAAGTGTAGAGAGCTAGGAGTTCAAGGGACGAGTAGGTTCCCTAATATTTACCGTTGCTATTCACTTTCACATAATAAAAAGGTTTTTTTGTAATTTATCTCATAAAAGAAAGCTGTCTTGAAATAACACCCTTGAACTTCACATTTCTTCTTCCTTAAATAGGAATTTATGAGTTGATGCTCGCTGTGACCCGAATATTCCTACACGTGTGGACATAACACGAAAACTCATAAGACCAACATGGAGAAGGGACAAAATCAATATTACAGCATTTGTTGCATTCCCCAGAAGAGAGACGTTTCAGTGAATTACAGTTTCTTGTACGGATAAGATTTATCAGTTCTTCTAGGGAAATTTTGTTGATTCAATTCTGTTTTACAACAAAATTACCAAACTCCTGCGACAGGTTTGTATTTTATTAATATTTGGAGTCCTGAGCATTCATAGTTGAGCTTCAATCATTACATTGAGCACCATAGATAGGAAATGCAACGAAGAGTGAGAGTAAGAATGCTCTTGATTGTAGATAGTGGGCCGAACGTAGGGGGATTAGAGATTACTACTGCATCACTAAAACCCAACCAATCGATGAAACAATTAAATAACCATTGCCAGTGATTAATTCTTGACTAAACAACAAACTCCTCCTCAAGACCGACTTTTTCGATACGACATTCACCAATCACGACATTAAACCAATTATTCAATAAATCCATTAATCGATTCAATTAATAAAACGAAATCTGAAATAGTATACGACTCCACCCATAAAATCACGGTAATAAAAAAACGATAGATTGACCCTAGGCCAAGGTGGTCCTACCGCGGAGACAGCATCACCACAAGTGGGCTTCATGTTGTGGCATGCGAACAACACCAACACCTCCCCCCAAACGCCTATAGTTCATCTGTCCACAAACTTTCCATTGATTCTGTTCAAGGTCATACACCTCAATTGTCTTTAAGTATGTAGAACCATCAAATCCACCAACAGCATAAAGGTTACCGTTTACCACAGCTAGACCAACCTAAAAAGAAACTTGGTTTATCTATTTACCACAAAAAAATTGATAAAAAGCACGGACCTGTTGCAAGATCTTGTTTTGGTAATTGCCTAGAGATCTTACTGGAGAGAAGAAAACAAACAATTCTTACTGCATAATATGCAGAATAATCATAGTTAACAGATTTTGCATGCAGCCAACCTTTATCTTCACTTATTTAAGTATTGTTCCAATTTTTCTAAAAAATCCATGAATTTCCCTTAATAACCTTTATTTAATTTTGGACAGTCAGCAAATGCAGCAATGTCAACAGAAGATTCTAACCCTTTTTCTGAAACAAAGCGCTATCTATGGTACCATCTCTGTTTCAGCTGAAACAGATTAGTCCCATGAACCAAACTGCTACTACTTCTACTAACAACTCGTTGCAGCATCAACTAGTCTCAACTCAACACAGCTGTGAAACACTCTTCCTCCGCCCCGATCAATTCAAAGCTTTACTCTTCACCGCCTTCTTTTTAAATCATAATGTCCTTTGAATCCTTAATTTTGACCTCTTCCTATTCCATTGGGATATCCTACATCTCCTAACCCCAGATGGATAGGGAAAAAGAACAATCTTTGGGAATCTGTCATTATTCTTCAGTGAAATGTACCCTAGCCATCACAACCTTTCTTTCATTATAGCCCTAGAAAGTGGGATATGAACATATTTTTGGTACAGCTGGTTATCTGACATACGGCTAGTCAAACGAGTACCTAAAGCTGTAGAAAATTCCTCTGGAAAACATTTAACAAAATCTTTCCCTGCCTTCCGAAGCCCACACGATTCAGAACCATACTCGATCACTGGGCATTACCATAGCTTCAAGTATCTTAGTGTTGGTACACAGATTTACCTTCCTATTCTTTCAAACCTTTTCAATTGCGAGAAAATACCTTGGGCCTTCGCTATTATACTTTTTAAATCTTTACTACATCCACCATTTTTACTAAAAATACGACCAAGGTAAGTGAAACAGTCCACTTCATCGATCTTCCGTTACCCAACATCACCTCTTCGTCTTCCCATATTCCTTATTTTAGTCGGTTTAGTCTTCTTAACATTAATTTTCAAACTTATTTTTGCACCTTGAAATCTCAAAACGTCCAAGAATCTCTATCTTTCTTTCAGTCTCTACCTCTCTTTCTCCCTGCGTCACCCCCTCCCACATTCTCACTCCGTCTCTCCCTATATATATTTCTCTTTCACCCTCTCTGTCCTATTATCTCTCCCCTACCCCTCTCCTTCTCTTACATTGGAAGTGACAGTTGTTTCAATATTATCAAAAATTGTTCTTGAAAAGCGACTCAGCTCAAACTGAAAATTAATAATGGAACTTAAAATAGCATATGAGGTTTCGGGTTTTAAAATATTCAATTCAAGAAAAAGTACATTCTATCAAATAGACTCCCAAAGTCAACTTAAATATTTTCAAACCAAACTTTGGTTGCAATTGATCAACACACAGATCAATTTTGAAATAAGTCTGTTGCGAGAAGTTTTCCTGGAGAAACCAAAATTAATAAACAAAGCCAATTGAGTTTATCTGATAGTTCCTCTGGAAGAACTTTAGGTCTTCTTTGAACCCTTAATTTGTGTTCCGGGGAACCCCATAATAATGCGTAAACTAGAGCTTCAAGTATGAATATACTTGAGTGTATCTTTGAGTTTTAGATGTTTCGAAGTACCAGTATTTTGAAGATTTTAAAAAGAACTTCAACACCCTTGATACAGTGCCAGAATGGAATAAAAGAACAATTTTGGAATCACCACTGTTGAAAGTTCATAACTGAATATTTTCAGCCATTTCGTCGGAAAGTCGGGAAAAACCTGATTTACCTTGAGTAGCACTGATATTCTTTTAATTTCGCCAGATGTAGCTGGCTCTGGCTGGATAGCTGTTTAAGTGTAGGTTTTGTATCTACTTCCGCTTCACAAGCGCGAAGCATGCCTTTGTCATCTTTTAAGCCGCGATAGGCCAAAGCCAGAATTCTGTAAGCGGTTGGGCAAGTTCCTTCGTCCAGCAGAATCATCGCCTTGGCCTCTCGACGCGCCGCTTCCCAGCGATGCTCAGCTAAGAGCTTTTCAGCTTGTCTATAGTGCCGATGCCAAGCTTTACTTTTTCCTCCCTCCAGCCAATGAACCGGTTGCCGATTTTCCCAGTCGACCAAGTTCACTTCGGGAATGACCCAAAGGACCCGGACCGAGGCCTGCCGCGCCAATTCCGCCAAACGGTGGAGTGCCTCGCCGACTTTCGTCAAAAGTTTCCGGCTGGCCACCTCGTTCAGCCCCATCATGCCCTGGGTTTGGAACAAATTGCCCCAACGGTTTCGAAGCTTGGCATTCGGGAAATGGGGTGTGACTTCCGCCGTTTCCAAAAGGTTCCAATTGTTCCCTGCAAAAAAGATCCAGGTATCTGGTGAGAGTTGCTGCGATTGGCTTGCCGTTTGGATCATCGGGTCCAACGTCTCGTTGGTTCTGGCCAAGTCGATGATTTCGTACCTTTGTGCCGACTTGGACTGTTGTAAATAGTGGTGCAATGCCTTGGCCGGTGTCCAAAAAGGCGCATAAAGGTAACCGGCTGCAACGGATTCCCCGAAAAAACAGATGCGGTGAGTATCGACCGGTTTTTCTGCCAGCCATTGCCGATCCGAGGCATAGTGATCGCCCAAAGGTGCAACCGGTGGGCGTTCAAATACAGGTTCTCCTCGGTCGTTGGTGCTTTTTTCCACATAGTCGTACTCTTGAGACAAAATTCACTACCAATTTATGAAATTTAAAAGCCGATTTTAGACACTAATCTTTGATTCTTTTTGGTCTTGGTGGCAAAAAAAGATAATCTGTGTGATCCTTTCAAGTTGCTTCGAATTCTAATTTTGACCAATATTCAAGGGAGGGAACGGATACCCTAGTGTATGCTTAGCAAAGGAACTTACAGTAGTAAGTTCCACACCCAATAAAGAGTCAAACAAACAATTTTTCGGTACTGATTCCCTCTTTGACCGTCCAAGTTCCATTTATTTCCATAAAATAAAAATAACAAAAACAATATCCCATAGGGCTCAATGGACCGTTATTTGGGAAACGAAATAGAATAAATAAAGAATGATAAAACTGGGCATAAACATACTAAACATCTAAATGTTTCATTCAATTTTAAATTTCATTCATTTTTTTTTGTGGAGAGAGGACTTGCTCTTCTACTATTGTTTTTAGTGCATAAGAGCCCTAATGCGCCAAAAACTTGTCGGCATAAGTTCAGAATATATAATTTAAGAATTTCTGCCATTGAGGTTCCTCATCCAATACCAATCAAACTTAATTTTGGTTCTAATTTGAATAAGGTTTTAGGCAAGCACCAGCTCAAATTTTAGGAAACACAAACAACTCTTTAATTTTTTCAAAATTTCGATAACCTTGTTAAAGGGCTTTGAGATAACGTAAATTTAATCACTTGCAAGCCCCATCGTTCTCAAATAAATTTTATCGTATACATAGGCTAGCAAACAAAACTAAAATTTCTGAACCTCTAGCATAGTTTGATCTAATATGTCCCAGAAAAGATTTTTCTTTCCCATTCTACAATCAAAACTGCTGGCAAAATTGCATTCACTCACAGAGCCATGGAAAACTGATACATTCCTATTCAAAGAAGGGAAAACAAGAGAACCAATGCGGGTCAATTTACAAATCCAAGCTGAACGATTGGTAGATATTAAGCAAAAGCACGTACGGCTTTAGTTCTGCGACTACCATACAGTACTATGCTTGATCGTACAAAATCAAAACACATCAAAGTGGGAATTTGAGAAACGACTGTTTGAAAGAACCAATAGAGTTCTGGAGTCGGAGTCGTGGAGCTTGGTTAGTTTTATTGCTAAATGAGTCGTTATAAATTAAGGCTTTGGATTCAATGAAGATAGCTCCTGACTCCCGGATTTCTTATATCTTATGCTTTGCGATTGTCAGGTCACCTCATCGCTGGTCCTACCATAATAACTTATTCGCCTCTCTAGTCACCTCGATATTTGTCAACTCAAAATAAGAACTTACAAAGAGAACCTAGAAAAATTTACTTATCAGAAATATTTTCAATATATTTAGGGTTAAATCTTATTCAAAATTAAAAAAAAAAATCTTATCTAGGGCCCAAAAGTTATAATTCGAGGGTGCCGCAATGTTCTCATTCTTATTATTATTAAAAAGAAACATCGTCGCACAGATGGCTAACACTAAGAGACAGAACTAGCAAAATAAAAATGACTATCAAATATTGAAAGTTTGGAATTTGAGCAGCCACGGCTGAAAATAATAAAATTCAGATTGTCAGGGATCAGCTGGCAGAGCGGGAAAGCCTGTTCCGCTTCAAGGGTGAAAAGTTGTCGTTGAACTTCCAGGATATTGAAGTGCGGTCCGTGCTGCAGCTGATTGCAGACTTCACGGACTTGAACCTGGTAGCCAGTGATACAGTCAGCGGCCGCATTACCCTGCGTCTGCAAAGTGTACCCTGGGACCAGGCTCTCGAGCTGATTCTAAAGACCAAGGGTCTGGATCAGCGTCAGGTCGGTAACGTGTTGCTGGTTGCTCCTGCTGCGGAAATTGCTGCCCGGGAAAAGTTAGAACTTGAAAACCAGAAGCAGATTTCCGAGCTGGCCCCTTTGCGTACAGAGTTTGTCCAGATTCGCTACGCTTCTGCGTCGGAACTGTTCAATCTGTTTAACTCAGGCGGCGGCGGAGGTTCGTCCATGCTGTCTGAGCGTGGCAGCGTCATTGTCGACGAGCGTACTAATTCCATTATTCTCACCGACACCGCTGACCGGCTGGAAGAGTTCCGCCGTGTCATAGCGCAACTGGATATTCCGGTGCGGCAGGTGTTGATTGAAGCGCGTATTGTCACCGCAAACAGCACCTTCTCCGAGCAGATGGGTGTCAGCTGGGGTGGCGGTGGTATTCGTAACCAGGACACCACGTCTATTCGTTACGGTGGTTCACAGGAAACCTTAACGGAATTGCAGAACATCCTGGTGGACGGTACCGGTGATATCTCCACACCCGGAGACCTGGTAGTTGACGTGGGTGTAACTCAGGCTGGCGCCACCAGCTTTGGCATAGGCTTGACCGGTGATGGCTATCTATAGGTATTTGTGAGAATTAAACAAACCATTAGGTAACGTTTGCGTTTTGACCAGCGGATCCTGAGGGTTGTTCCCTGGGCTTCTTAGGGTCTTTTAAGAGAAAACAAATACTTTGCTTAGAAAACATTCCCTGTGACGTAACAAACACCTGCGTCACAAAGAAAATATTCCCTATCGTTTAACATGCACCTGCACCTTGAAGAATTTTTAACAAAAATGTCGGCACCGGGATTCGAAGGGATGTTGTCGGACCTGAAGAGCTGTCAAAACTAAAATCATGCATTATATTCAATGGTCTATGTTTTCGCAAAGCACCCTTAACGTGTTACATTAACTGAATTCATGCCACCATTCCACACTAACTATCTGGTTAATTACTTATTGAAAATCTTGCATTAAATCCATTTGATCGTGTTTTCACAAGCCACACTCAACATGATACACCATGTCAATTCACGCTACTGTGCCCCACTAAGGATGGTACACGGCACTCTCTGGCATCCCTAATGTTTTCCAGTTATTTTTCTGTTAAAAACATGCTTTAAATCGGATGTTTTGTGTTTTCGCAAGCCATCCTAAACAAGATTCACCATGATAATTCACATCGCCATGTCACATTAAGACTAGCCTTCTGGCACCCTCTGAGGTCACCTCATCATTCCTTAGACATTTTCCGGATAATTTCTTGTTAAAAATTACAGTTTGAGTCTAATGCTTTGTCTCTCGCGAGCCATATCCAACACGATATACCATGTCAATTCACACCATCTTGGCACACTATTACTGGCCCTCTGGTACCCATTAAATGAATCTTCATACCTGCCAGAGCCAAACGCATTTAAAGTCACTATAAATAAAATAAGTAAGGTTATTAGAGGTGACACGGGTTATAGATTAAGTTAAACACAATCGATTCTTACCACATTAAACAAAACAAAAACAAGTTTTTCAACTAAAAGTAAGGAGAAACACTAAAACTTGAAACGAAAAAAAAATTATTAAGTATACGAGAGATTGCCCCCTCCTCGACACCTTGCTCTATAGACTAAAGTTTTTAACCTTTTATCTATTTTTAACACAATGGCTATTGCAAAATTTAATCGGATGTATTTAGGGAAAATAAGGTGTTAAGGAGGGGGGGGGACATTAGTTGCGCTCTGTCCCTTTTGACTTTTAAAAAGAGAACTATAACTTTCATATTCCAATCGAATTACGAGCAGATTACGAACAGGAGCGTTTGCTTGATTCCTTGTTGTTTTTTTTTGGAGTGGGGGGAGTGAAACAGGACCCAGGAGCTGACCTGGTTACTACTGTCCTGGATATAGTAAAGAAAATGAATGTAATTGTTCAGAAAGAACAGGTGTTGTCAGTGAGCCGCTTAGTCATAAGCCTTTTAGTCTTAGAGGCTATTTTATAAGGTATTTATACTATAGTAGCTATTTTATAAGGTATTTTATTTTAATCTGCTTTCTAGACTGAATTGGTGTATTTTCTCCTTCACTTGTATCCTAAAATAATAAGTTTAAATCCTAAAGAGGATAAGTGTAAGTGATGTGAGTACATCTGCTAAATTTTAAATATAAATAAAAGAAGACTCACTGAGTGGAGTGGAAGTTTCAATCCCCAATCTATAAAAACGTGGATTTTCGAAAAAGTCAATGGATTAGAATTTTACCAATTTTATCTCTGACTCAAATGCATGCTAAAATTGGATTCAGGGTGCATTTCTGACTATATAGGTAAGTTTATTTCTTAACCACCTGAATAGGCTATTAATATAAACCTTATCCAAAAATATACCAGATTTGTTTTTATTTTTTTATTCAACTTAATCTTGACAAATCAGTGTTTGTGAATTATAAAACTTTTATAAAAAGGACTTATAATGAAATAATAAGTTTGAAAAAAATGTTGTAACTCATTTTTATTTTCAGAAAATATAGGATGACATTATTATTTTCTAGGGTCCTAAAAGGGCTTAAAATTGAATTTGCAAGAAAAGCAATTATTCTGTTCAGAAAGGACATAAAAATTGCATCTAGTGATATCTTCATTTTATTTTTAGGTCAATAATATGAATAGTAAAATTCTAGTTTAGTGAATTCTTGCTATCTCACAAAGGGGTTAGGTTAAGAAAATGAAACTTTCAAGGATGAGTCTACAGGCTAAAGTATTTCCTGGGAAGATATTTTGAAGTACCTACCTCCACTTCCTCTCCCTTGAAAGGGTCCTCACCTATGAGGACCTTTAAAGATATGTGTGTTATAAAAGTGAAACCTTGCAAAATAGATCTTCTGCTTGAATAAAGTACAACAAAATTCTTTTCAGCTTCAAAACTTTGCTCAATCCCAATTTAAAAGGTTTTAAAGATATGCATTTTCTAAATTTTGAAAAAAAAAAAACATTCATCTTCAGCTTTGGCTAAAATTTTTGGTGGCCCCTTTCAATAAGGGGACTCGATTTTCCCTTTGACTAACGGGAGAAAATTCGGAACAGAATCATCAGAATTTTCAAACACCTTTCAAACACATTTAAAATTTTAAACACATTTAAACTGAACCAAGTGTGACTCAACCATCGTGTAACTGAACCCTCGGTCAACTGAACCACATTTAACTTTACCCTCGTGCAACTGAACTCCCGTGCAATTGAATCCCATTTAACTGAGCGATCGTGCAACTTAACTCTTTATTTAGTTTTTCAGTATTCTGTAAATATGAGGGAATATCATAGGATAAAACACAAGCTCGAATCTTTTCATGTTCTACCTTGTTGTAATTATTTGTTTTTCAAAGTCATGAAATAAATACTTGTAAAGATCATTCATAAAATCTCTTTTGTTGTCACAAACAAATGAAATAGGACGACACTATCCAATAAAGCCAGATTTATTTCTTCTTTTTTATGTCTGTTAATAGAAATTCCGCTGTCCCTGTCTACATACTGGGATGGTTTTTACCACTTTTTTTGCTGTTTTCACTTTGTAATATTTTCTCAGCTCATAGTTCGTTAGCGTTTGGTTTGAGAAAGCTTAATTACCTGTTTTGGCCAAGAGCCAGGACACTATTTCGTTTGTATGAGTTTTTCTGGTGTGAATTTTTCAGATACATCTGACCTTTCCTGAACGTTGAGTAATAAACGTCTGTGTTGCAAATCTCTAATCTTCAAATCTTTAATCTTATTAAGTCGGGTCGCTCCTTACTACAGTTCGTTACAAAAATGTCTGAAAATTAAATTTCAGCTAGGGGGAGATGAACAGAGGTCTGTGGGGCAAACCATGAAGGTTTGCCCCACAGACCCCTGTGGAAGGGCACTTGCTCCCTGCCCAATAGGAAGTTACGGTCCTGCCTTGGAAGCATCTCCTCCTCGGGTGTTTTTACATTCCTTTGGTTCAGAACGTAGAGATAAAATAAAATAAATAATTCAAATAGAAACTAATTTTCGATTTTTAACTATTATTATCCATATAGCTACATATCTATTTAGCATTGATCCGATTCCACTCCAAAGATGTTTCTAATAGAAAGAATTATTGAAGATTCTTTAAATTATGTTTCAAAATGCAAATTGTTTATATTTGACCACTTGGAATTTGAATTGTCGTGGATAATTTTTCATAATGTATTTTAATAAGATTTTTTTCTGATGGGCATTTAAAACTTGAGTCAAAGTGACTTATCTAGAATCAAAGGAAAAAATAAAAACGTTAATTTCTAAAATTAAAACAATTACTTATAAAGCAATTTTCGATTTTGACTTTTTTTTTTTTTGTTTTTCTACATAGGAAATAGGCTCGAAAGAAGTCTTCGAAAGAAGGTGTCCATTGAAAAAAGTGTCCGTTAGAAAGATTTGTTGATTGACTCCTAACCTGGAACCTAAGCAAGAGAGGGAGGGTGCTCCACCAGCCGAAATCCTAAAATTTTGTTGAATTTCTGAGCGCTTCTTAATCAAATATTTATATAAAATTTGTTTTACTTTTTTTTATTATAGAGCCATTTGAATTTCGTTGTTATTGTTGACAAAGCGGACAGCGCCACGACGATTGCTGAAAGGACTAGAGCTGTGCCAACAATAATTCAGAACCGCAGGTATAGAGGTCACTCCGGCGAAAACACAAACATTCACATAGCTCTAGTCTTAGGGATACAGCGGCCGCAAATGTATGGGTATGACGGCACATTACTGAAACAACTCTCTACCAAGTCTCGGAACCAGTTCAAGGAAAACACCGCTCAATCCTGTATATTCAAGCGCCGCGCCCTTCAATAACCGCGGCAGACACGAAGACATGGACATCGAACCAACCGAAAAGATAATCGCTTCTCTTGTCATACTCGGGTTCTTTTTGTACGAGCTGTTTCATTACCTTCGCGGCAAAGCGACGGAGAGTTGGATACCCTGCTCAGCACAGGTTTTACGGACAGGAACTAGAACTCGCAGGGACGAAAGAGAAGATGATTGGAAACCCACCATAGAGTATGCGTATCAGTTTGAAGGCAAGGGCTATCAGGGAAACCGTATTCGATACGGGAACATCTGGGCGCCAAAGTTCGCAAAACCTAAGGTATCTCTTGCCGGCATGTCCAACGGCAGTGAAGTTACTGTTTACGTTGACCCCAACAGTCCGCGTCGAGCGGTGATCTATACGGGCTATGAAGGGAACTTCTACTGGCAATTGTTATTGTCCTCAGCGGTGTTGATATTCTTGTTTAGCGTCTGACAGCCGCGCGCAAGTGCCGGATACTCTGCTACAAACTTCACCCAACCAGTCTCAGCATCATTCTCTGGTTTCGCATGCCCTTGCGCCACGCGCACAAAGTGTTCGAGGCACTAAGTTCAGCTGCAAAATGGCAAAAGTCACTCGAATCTCTCTTTTACCTTTATCTAAAGCAGTAATTGGGCATAGAACGACGAGAGATTATAGCGATCCATACTATTCTTGACAAAATATGAGGAAAGGTCCTTCAGAAACCAATAACTTTGAAGTTGCCTGTTTGGCTTGTCCTGGTCTGTTTAAAAAGCATTTGAGATACATGGGAAGTCATCGTCTGAATCCATAAAAGAAGGCCTTGTTTCAACTTAGAAGGTTTTTATCGGCAATATTTCTTACAGTGTAAAAGTAAAAATATAAGGATTAATTATACTAAATTATGTGTTATCTAAAGTTGTTACGGAAATTAAATTCTGTATTAAGCATGACATGCTATGATTAAGTTGTCAAGCTTCTTTCGGATTTGATAAAAACAAACATTTGCTTATTATGAATTATTAAAGTTTTATTCGACGAAAAGCAAGTTTCAAGAATTGCATCTTTTTACATGAATTTTCAGCCTTTACACGGGGTCATATAGGCAGTAGAAAGGTTTCAGCCCGTTTGCTGCGACACACCGCTTTGCGGCGCCAACTTCTTAGGCATACCGCGAAATTTTTAACGTGCCATAAAAAATCGCGTGCCATAAATAAAAATTGATAAATATTTTCACGCTGCAATAAAGCAAGTTCATATGATTGCTATTTAATCAGTTATTCATGCCAGTACAGCTATTCTATGCAGTGACACATTAGCAGTATCAGACTAATGTTATGAACTTTTCATATATTTATTTCGGAAAAATTCAAGGTTCTAAAGCAAGATAAAATTCAACAGTCTTTTTTACAACTTCAAAGATATATTATTTTCTTTTGATAATATAGGCACAAAACTTCACACTCGACTTTCGAGGCACCAGAAATCGTTATGCTAGAAGATAAGCAAGATAAAATTCAACAGTCTTTTTTACAACTTCAAAGATATGTTATTTTCTTTTGATAATATAGGCACAAAACTTCACACTCGACTTTCGAGGCACCGGAAATCGTGCCCCATGGGGTCGTGTCATCCATAAAATAAATGGGAATTGCTAGTTCTTGCAAAGCTTCTTGGTTGACTAAACTGCTGCCTTTGCAGCGTAGATATATTAGGAGAGAAGGAGGTCAAATCTTGGGAACTCGGAGGAGGAACAAGTGTCAGATCGATATCATTGTCTACATCAAGAAGATCGTCATTAAAACCAGGGAGTGACAGGTCTGTTGATAAAGTATTTTGGTTCTGACTCGATTCACTTTTCTTGCCCTCCTCAGACAATCTTCGTTTGTACCAAAAGCGCCCAATCAAAAGACCCAAAAAGAGGACCACACCAAAAGCCACACCAAGTGACAGATATAGGACAAACTTTTCATGATTTTCTGAAATGAAAATAAATTCATTTTTGGATATATTAAAACAGAAAAAAGACTGATAATTTAATGACAACGAAGACTATTGTATTGGAACCTCGGGGTGAACTTGGGAAATTTAAGGAAATTGGAGAATTTAAAGCAGCAAGCAAGGAAAAATTCTGCTTTAGAGATAAATGAAAAGTCAATTTTGGAAAAAATAGAGACTTTTTTACACAATAAAAATAACAAAAAATATCATAAATTAATAAAAAAGACATCTGAATGGGAGTATGGAAAACCCGTCAATCAAGGATATGATTACCATTGATAAACAAGAAAGTCAAAAAATCAAAATATTTAAAATATGTTTTGTTTTCAGTAAAGTGTAAATTGATCTTTACTTGAAAAAAAAGTAGAATTGATGCTAAAACACTGAAAACAATTGGATCTTCTATGATCAAATAAAATCCAAAATAAAGAGATTTTGATTGGAGAACTAAAATGGAATTTTTTTTAAATTAGGTATTTCTCTGGTTTCAATTCAAAAGATGGAGATTTTATCAAAACTCTAAATATATTATTGTATTTTATATTAAGCACTTTGGGTTTCGGTCTGAAGCCATTTTTAGCGGTTTGGGCTATTTTCTTTTGCTACTAGTGGTCATGTTTCAGACCAATGAGAATCTCTCAACATCATCTTCCCGACCACAAAAGTAAAAAAGAAGTAAGAAATTAATACGATTATTTTCAGTTTATTGATACTAACTTTCTTTAGTTTATTGATGCTATGACACTATAAATATTTGGTTTTTCTATCATAGAATAAATTCAAATTAAAGAGATTTTGATCGGAGAACTAAAATAGAATTTTTTTTTCTCTGGTATTGTTCTAGTTTTAATTCAAAAGTAGAATTTGTGCATTTTATATAATGCACATTGCTTTTCGATCTTAAGTCATTTTAAGCAGTTTTGGGCTTGTTTATTTTGCTACTAATGGTAGTGTTTTGATTAGGCAGTCGACATTGGTCACATATCCCATGGGTGGCTTTCAGTAACTTAGCCAACATATTAGTGGAAAAATCAAACCACTCTGCCTCAAACATAAAACAGTAAAGTAGTAGAGAGAAAGAAATCAAAATGAAGATAGGTGGGACATGTGATGGGACTAACTGACGGTTGGTGGGCACAGAAAACTACACACTGGTATCCAAGAGAAGGCAATAAAAAAGGAGGGAGACAACCTACACGATGGGAAGACGTGATCAAAAGACAGGACACCAACTGGAGGAGAACAGCAAAAGACAGACCTCAGGCGGCATACAGGATCCAGGAGGCTTTTGCTGCTGCTGCTGCTGCTACTCTCGAGAAACATGCAAAACTATGAAAACATCTCTCAATTTGTACGCAAATATTGTATACTGAAGCAACATCCCTTCGACATAAAATTGTGTGCTATTTTCATCGGCAGGTTTTACGAACTGTAAAACTCCACCGTTAAGATTAATGAAGACAAAAACTCTACCTGCTTGAAGGGAATCAATCTCCCAACCGGTGCAATTGCTAATCCTGATTACGTGATATGACACCAAAAAACAGTAAAACGATTCTAGTTAGTCACACGAAAGGATTACACAAATAAACACGTTAAAGCAATGTTGGCAACATCAAGGCAATTAAGTTACTGCCTTTTGGCATTTTCTTTGAGTTTTGAAGTTAACGCTCGTACCAAATTTAAACGTTACGACGATCCTGATACTGAAATGGACAATTTTTAAATGCTTGACAGTGACTTCGTATAAATCGAAGCAATGCACAATTGGTAAACTAGAACTTATCACCAGCGTGTAATTATTTCAGATTGCAAAAGTTTGTATTTCATGGTCCCCTAGGAATTTTAAAACAGACCTCACTGAATTTTTAAAATAAGTATTTGCAAAAATAAGAACACTTCCAGCATAAATCTTTTGTTGCGATCCTGAGGAAGATAATTGTTTGAGTGGGTGCGTGGTCACCCAGAAATGTTTTCCACTTAAGTAGGACGCATTGTACATAAAAACTATGAAATTGTCATTCATATCTCCATTACGTGTGAACAAAGGTATCTCAAGTACAAGGACCCCAAAGAAATCTCCAACGGTTTCATTTATTATCTCTGAGTTCCCTAAGTGTCCATAACCCATAGGCTAGATCATCTTACGCTGATTCAAGAATTAGGTGCCTTTTTCAAACATTCCATCTCTTTTGTGTTGCTATTCTGCTCATATACACTACAACACACATGGCTTTACCTCATCACTTTAATTGAAAAGACATTCCAGGACAGAATACGCAGTTTGACAACAAATTCTCTGGGCGAAGTTGCGAAGGAGTCCAAGAATAACTCAGACGTCACTTTACATAAATGGGATCATACATTTTAGACAGAATCAAGGAATCACAAAATAGTGGATAAGAACCTTTTTGTAGAAGCACTGGCACACATTGATGGATCATGTGACTATCGCCCTGCATCTACATTAGCGATCTTCAATCTGGAGCAGGCCAAATTGTTATCAAATGTATGTAGTATGTTTGGTGACCTACGAAAACAGTACTATTTAGAAATTTTAAAACCCCGTCCACGGTCACGAAGCTGGCCCTCTAAGGTATCCACTTAATCGATTTTCTCGTTACCCAACATCATTTCTTCACCTTCACTTATTTCCAGTCTAAACGACTTAGTCTTCTTAACATTAAATTTTTAACCAATAGTTTAAGGAGAGTTTTATTTACCCACTGTGACAGTCTTGCACAAAGACTACCTAATTGTAATAAAGCCAAGTACTCCAGGTCAAACAATATAAAAATCTAAACATAAAGCATAAATTGGAATACAAGTAAAAACAAAGAAAACAAGTTAAAAACAAGTAATAAAAAATGAATGTTTTTAGATCAAAATTACAAAGCTAAAAATTTTTTTAGCATTATAAACATTTTATTACTTCGACTTTTTATTTTAACTATCACAAATAATTGAATAAAACAAACAACACTTCCGCACTGAGGATAAACCAATGAGGGTTAGCGATCGTGCGAAATGACTGACCTGTTAAATTAATTATTCAACTGAATCAAACTAAATAATAATAAAAAAAGAAATAAAGAATAATAAATAAATCAAAATAACAAAAATAAAAAAAACTCAAACCAGAATCATACTAAATAAATAAAAAAAATAACAATGGAGAATCCATTCTCCATCAATTTTCAATATTCAACTCCCTCTCTCTACCCTCCCAAGCTCACCTACCCCCATACCCTCTTATTTCCCCAGCCCTCCCACCATCAAAACATTCATTTTAGGTTTTTCACAATACTCAACTAACCCCTCCCTGCCCTCCCAACCTCACCTACCCCCAGACCCTCTCTTACCTCCCCAGCGCACCCACCATCAAAATATTTAATAAAGTGAAAATTGATGTCGTATTTCAGAAAATGCAGTTGACATTTCCCATAAACTTGGGGTGAGGCGGTATCATTGGACTGTCAATCATTGTAACTATCACAAAATTGATACGTATTGCAATAACAACATTAAAAATACTTTTTGTAAATACTATGTGGTGGTAGTGGTGGGCTTTATGGACATCGTAGAAATAGCATCAGCAACATATGAACAAGGCAAAGTATGATATCTCAAAAGAAATGCATGTAAATAGGTTAGTGTTGCTAACTGTCCAGTAGGCAAAGCAATAGCAACTTGTACATGGTAGTATCAAGTGATACAAAAGAAAATTAAAGGAAATGATAGCTGTTATGCCAGAATTATGTGGAACTTTTAGTCCGTCAACATAAACAGATACATGATGCAGGGCATAAAGATTACCAAAGTTATTGATGCGCTTTGTAATGCATTCTCATAAGAAATAAGTAAATGAGTTATTTTCATTATTGCCATCATCATTTTAATTATTTCTCTCATTATCATTGTCATTGCATTTGTCACTGTTATTGTCACTGCCTTTGTTATTGTAAATACCATCGTCATCGACATTGTTGTCGCTGTCATTGTTGTTAATGTCATTGTTGTCATTGTCATTATTGTAATGGTCATTATTGTCATTGTCATTGTTGTCAATGGCATTGTTGTCATTATCAATGTTGTCATTGCCATTGCTGTCTTTATCATTTTTGTTATTGTACTCATTGTCAATACCTAAAAAATGTGCCACGTGACAATGTCCAATATTCAAGAAAAATTAGTAATTCTTTTATAATTTGTAATTAGCGCATATTTACTACTAATAAAAATGTTTGTAAAAAAAACTAAAAAAAAAATTCGTATAGAATTTTCGTAAAAAGTTCTAGTTGCCTTTAAGTAACCGAAAATTGGAGGGTAGGTGTTTTCTTAAAATGAGTAGAGGGGATGAAGGTCTTTCAACTCTTGATTGAGTAAACATCATTTATGAAAAGAAGATTCTCTGGCAACTATTCAGCTAGAAATCTGCTACTGTAGAAACCACAAATAGGTATATTCTCCGAACTGCTTAAATGCGAAGTTGATTAATGAAGATGAAATTTTCTTTCAAATTTTTTCGTTGTTTCAAAATAAGAAAAAACAGTTGTTTGATACAGAAAAAACCATGCAATTTAGTGAATTGTATATATTTGAAATCCCTCTGAGGTACCTATAGATATGAAAATTTTGTTTCTTAGAGTTTCAATTACTATTTTGCCGGGTCGCTCTGTACTCACAGTTCGTTACCACGAACTGTTTGATTAATATTTTGCCAGGAATTCTGGTAAGTGAGCTTCGCAACTTTTCACAACAACTAGAATATCTCTCATAAATTATTTCTGTAGCGAGACCAAATTCCTTATCTCCTACAACGTAAATCGAATAAAAGAAGCGTCTGCTTAATGTCTTTTTTTTTGTTCCTGTCGAAGCACCAAGGTTTCAAAAGTAGTCTTGGCCTTACTGTCCTTACAGTGGCTTGTAGTAAATTTCACATTCTGCCAGAAACTCAGTAGAAAAATTGTCGGATGGCTGAGGATTTAGGAACTGAAATAAAACAAGGGACCGTCAAGGCCGTCGTCGTCTCATTCCCCAACGCATCCACAGCCACAAGATCCACCGTATTGTTGCCGAGACTCAACGGGACCGGCGCACTGACAAAAGAGCCGCTCGCGCCGTCGCCAACAAAGACGGACGCCGCCACGCCATTCACCCGCACGGCCAGGCCAGAGTGCCCGCTGAGACTATCGCGAACCCGCCCCGTCACCACCAGTTCCGCTCCTGCCGTCACCCAAACGGCCGGCGGGAACGTCACCTCAAGTTCCGGCCCTTCCGAATCCTTCAACACCCGACGGGTCTGCACGGGAGTGAGTTCCCCGTCCGCCCCAAAACCAGAGATGAAAAAAGGATGCTGACCGTCTTCCATCACCGTCACCGGAAGCGAGAAGATCCCGCCCGCGTCCGAGACGGTTTCAAATACGGCCCCGGAAGTCGCGATGCGCACCCGGGTCCGCGGAAAGATCAAACCCGAGAATGTGAATTCCTCCCCCCGTGTCTGTGGGACGTTGGGAACCAGCGCCGGATTAAAGTCAATCTCAGTCAGAGCCAAATCGTTCACCACCTTCTCGGCCACCATGTCGGCGTCGAGCGTTGTGACCAACCCGTCTCGGTTCAAGTCGGCAAACGAAAGTCGATCTTCCGGCAAGACGACCCGCCCGTTTACATGATTCAGGATGGCCACCACGTCATGGATCGTAGGCAGCCCGTCCTCGTCTAAGTCCCCCAAGCGGGAAGGCCGCGCCTGCGTGTCCAGCAACGCGCACCACAGGGCACACACAGACATTGGAGATGATACTCCAATCCAGCAAAAAAAAACAAAAAAAACGCACCCATGATCGGTCTTCTGGCCCAAAATACGAAATTCCACAGTTTTGTAGATAGGAGCTTGAAAATTATATAGTAGAGTTATCTGATGCGCTGAATGCGATGATGTGATTTTCGTTCAGATTCTAAGACTTTATTTCCAAAATAAGGCAAATTCTCTCAGGCTCGTAACTTTTGATAAGTAAGACTAAACTTATGTATTTTAAATCAGCATAAAAATCCGATTCTTTTGATGTATCTATTAGTATCAAAAATCCCATTTTTTTAAGTTTCGTTTACTATTGAGCCGAATCAACCCTTACTACAGTTCGTTACAACGAACTGTTTGATTCAACGTAGTGGCAATGAATGACTACATTGCTGCCGTCAACGCTTGTGTCATCAAACATATTTTTTACCCCCAATATGTTCGTCTTAATACTACTATCCTATACAGCTCTGAAAAACACTCAGTAAAGTAAACACTTGGTAAAAAATGCTAAGTTCGTCTCTTGCCTTTAGTATTCAAGCAATAGCAGGTTATATGATCGGAATGGCTACTGCTTCAGAAGGAAAGATAGTTGTGGTTCCTTATAATCATTTTAATAAAATTCGGCAAGTTTCGTCAGGCTCATAACTTGTGATCCTTAATTTGACCTTAATAAATTCTACATTTTTCATATTTAGGGAAAAGCCGTAATAAGTCGATTGTTTTGAGGTATGCGTCATAGTTGCAGCGACATAGTAAAGTGTGAAGCTCATAGTGACCATAAACTTGAAAAACATTTTTAAACAAGTTTGTAACTGTCACATCGGGAACGCCGTGCCCGGCCTTATCCTTAAATAGGTTTCGTTGGAAAAAGGCTCCAAGTAGCGCGCCGACAGCGGGAAAGAAGACCAAAAGCCAGCCTTTGCCCCAAAGCGATCGCAGGTTTTCAAGGCCATGGACCGATAAATTGAGTGCGACAGAGGCGAGGCCGGCCAAAATACCGACCAGTGCCCCAAAGCCCATTAATATCAGCGCTTCTTGGGCTTTGTACATTCGCAAAGCCAGAATCGATCGCGTTTCCTGGGATTGGAAAAGGGGTTTACGCGCGCTCAAGCGAGGTTCTCCAACAGAAGTCTCAAAGAATCTTGGTCGGGCCCTTGCTTGAGCTCGGATAGGAAGGCAGGGTTCTTGATGGCTTTGGCAAGTCCGCTCAACAGGCTCAGATGGGTTTTGGCGTCCCGTGAAAGTAAGACAAACAAACAAAATACAGGCTGGCCGTCTCTGGCACCAAAGGGAATGGCTTCTTCCAGATAAAAAACGCCTAGTCGTGAATGAGCCAAGCCCAAGGCCCCTGGAATTTGTGGATGGGGAATGGCCACGCCTCTGCCGAGTCCGGTACTGCCAACGGATTCCCGCTTGCGCAGCAAGGCCAGAAGTGTTTGTTCCCGGTTCTCTTGGTCCAAGGGAAAGGATCGGGCAATGATTTGCAATAACTGATCTTTATCGGTTGCGCGTACGTTTTGAAAAACGCCGCCCCGATCTAGTGCTTTGGCCAACAACGCGCCTTTCCCAGATTGATTCTCAAGCAGTGGAGCACCGGATTTTGCGAGTTTGACGCGCTTGGGTCTGTCCAGCAGTACCCCTCCGATCATTTTCAAAACAGTCATTTCAGAGAGCTATGTTCCAGAGCCCCATAATACTCCAAGGGAAAGGCCAGGTGCAACCAAATTACAACAGTGAAATGATCTATTCCGTGGCTACCATTGTGATGTATTTTTACTCTTTTACTCCAATTTCACACAAAAACTCTCAACAGTTTTGTCCAAGATTGTAGCTATAAAAATACCCGAGAATACAGACCTCGCCACTTGTGTTCAGCTGCTTGCGAACGATTTATTCGTCAATCGGTAACATCTGGTGCTATCACTATTGTCATATGGAAATATTTCATAATTCAAACCCAAACATAAATCCTCCCTCTCAAGCTCCACACGATACAAGATGCAATCGGTTACTTCTGCAGAATCTGATATCAACACAGCTTAGTGCCCATTTTGTACGCATGAGCACAATTATCTTTCTTAACGAGGCTACGAAAATGGTAGCAGTATGATGACGTAATCATAAATCAAAATGGGGGACAGAAAAGTCCGTTAAAAACCTTTAAGGAGAAGCATGTGTGACCATGTCACTGTCCTTTGCCTCGGACATTTTGTAATAAGTTATCCTATTTATATCTGTACTTTAATTTCCTAGTAAAGGAAGTATTATGCTACATTCGCCAATGTTAGGGAATGCTTACATTGCACTGTGATTTATGACAGCGGGTGCATTATTGCCCTTTCTTTAAGTACATCGCCTATCCAGGTCTAAGTCTAACTCTCGTGTCCTGGTCTCCTGATATATTGTCTCGATACATATTTTTTCAACTGTAAGATTTTTTGATGCTTCTTCTTTTATAAGAGTTGAATATTGATCTTCAACTTCAATTTTTTTAGAGTCTGTGACTTCTTTTTCTAATTGCTTATCAGAGGCGACCAATTCCTGAGCTTTTTGAGGCGTAATGTCTTTCTCTGTGGAATCATTTGAAGGAGATGAGGTGCTAACCTCTTTACCTGAAACTTTGAGAATATCCGATACTTCTTCTTTTTTAAGAGTAGAATATTGTTCAACTTCCATTTCCTCTATTTTAGAACCTCTTACTACTTCCTTGTCAGTGGCAACCAACTTCACAGCTCTATGTGGAGAAGGATAATTCTTTTTGGCAATATCCAAAGAAGAATAGCTGCTATCTTCTTTATCTGAAACTTCAAGAATGTTAGACATTTCTTCTTCTTTAGGAGTGGAATATTTTTCGACACCTTCCACTTCAGCTAATTCAGCATCGTTGATTTCTTTCACCAATAGCTTGTCAAGTTTGATCGATTCTCCGGCTTCTTGAGATTCAACATTATTTTTTCTGGAAATATCTGAAGGAAACGAGCTGCTATCTTCTATACTTGAAACTTGGAAAATATCTGATGTTTCTTCTTTTTTAAGAGCCATAAATTCATTAGGAGGATCTTCGTTCTTTTTGGCAATATCCATAGTGGAAGAGCTGCTATGTTCTTTATTTGAAACTTTGACAATATCTGATGTTTCTTCTTTTTTAAGAGAAGAATGTTTTTTGTCAACTTCCACTCCCATAATATTTGAGTCTTTCTCTTCAACTACTGAGTCTTTAAGAGCTTTCCGACTGTTGCTTAAAACTTCCCTATATGTCTCACAATTGGTATCAGCCTAGATTTGGTTTCAGTGTGCACCTTACCACTGAAGTTGTCAGCCCCTTTAAACTTTCTAACTGGTATTTAACTAGCTGGTATTTTTCGGGTATTGCCTAACTGGTATTTTTCTACCAAAAAAATGGATACCATTTACTTTGATCATCTCATCAAGAGCTACCGACTGCCGTCGAAAAAAAAATCTATCTGTCTTAGTTCAAAAGTTGAATTTTTTGCCGTAGGCCAAGTTTCTAACGTCATCACTTAGAAAGGAGCAATGGATAAAGTCTAATTTCTTTACCAATGAGTGAACTTTTAAAGTTTAAGAGCCACAGCTGATACCATTTCTGTATCGCCCTGTTTACGGTTTCAGTGTGAACCTTACTACTGAAGTTGTCATCCCGTTTAAACTTTCAAACTGGTATATCTCATTAAGGAACTTTTCTATAAAAAAAACACATGATGTATACTTTGATCAGCTCATCAAGAGCTATTGACTGCCTCCAAAAAAAAATGTCCGACTTAGTTCAAAAGTTGACCTTTTTATTGTTTTAAAAAGCAGAATTGTGAGAAAGAGTCAAACTTTAGCGTAAAGAGCAGGGTGTTGAGGAGGGGACAGCCCTTTCATATATAGAATAATTTATACTCGTTTTAAGTTTTTATGTCGCTCCTTACTCCACTTAAAAAGACTTTTTTTTTATTTAGTTAAAGACAAAATTGATTCCTAGTTAGAGAATCTGGCGGGTTACAAACTTACCACAACCTGGTTTACATCGAGGCAACACTATGCACGTCGACACCGCGTTATGAGCACAACGCAGTGGCCACAGCTTTTCACCGTAAACTTTTCACCATAAGAGGGGAGACAGCGACACATGCTGATTCAATCTGAACCATTAACCCAGTTTGTCACCGACATCTTTACCGAATGCGGCGCCAGCACCTCGTTCGCCACGGAGGTGGCGGCACATCTGGTCGCGGCCAACCTGAAGGGTCACGACAGCCATGGTGTGGGTATGGTGCCTGCGTACGTGAACAATATCAGTGCCGGCTTGCTGAAACTGGATGCTAATGCCGAGGTCATCCGCGACAACGGCGCGGTTATGGTGATTGATGGACAATTCGGCTTTGGCCAGGTGGTGGGCCGCCAGGCTGCGGACATGGCCATCGAAAGAGTGCAAGACACCGGGGTGGTATGCGCGGGTGTTCGCAACTGCCATCACCTGGGCCGTATTGGCACCTATGCTGAACACTGCGCAGCCGCCGGCCTGGTGTCGCTGCACATGGTTAACGTGGTCGGCCACGCGCCGCAGGTGTCGCCTTTCGGTGGCCGCGAGCGGCGCATGACCACCAACCCGTTTTGTTGTGCCGTGCCACACCTGCCCGGCGCACCTGTAGTGTTGGACATGGCCACCAGTGCTGTGGCGCTGGGTAAGGTGCGGGTGGCCCACAACGCCGGCACTCAGGTGCCCGAAGGCGCACTGGTGGATCATGAAGGCATGCCGACAACCAACCCAGCGGTTATGTACGAGAAGCCTTACGGCGCGCTCGGTCCTTTTGGCCAACACAAAGGTTATGGCTTTTCTTTTTTCTTTTTTATTTTCTTTCTTTTTTTTTTTCTTCTTTTTCGTATTGTTTTTATTTGTATGTGTATTGGGATTGTAAGCCCAAACAAGCTTTGCTTCGGGCCATTTGCTTGTTTTATTTTGTTATTTATATTAATAAACCCATCTTTCTCTCTCAAGATGACGAGCTAGCTCACTTGTGAAAAGCCTTTTTTAGGAAGCCGGATTTAATTCAAAACACCCGAACTATGACGGCCATTATCTTTCCAAATAGAAAGCCAAAGCTTCGCACGGGAACACGCTTCAAAGAGTTTTGCACTTTTTATCGATCGGGCAATTGAGTGCCAATGCAGATCTTTCCAACTGGGACTGCAGCTTTTCCTGCAAATCTTAGAGATTGGCCTATCTTAGAACAATAAAAATCAAAAGCAATCTCACTTTTTATCAACAGGGCAAGATTTCTGAAGAAGCTGGAAAGGGATACGAATTATTTACAAAATAGAATTAAGAACTTCTTGATATAGAAGAAATCTTCTGGATGATTCATAAATCATCATATTCGACCTTTTCAAGTTTCTGAACACAATTACTATATCACAAATTTTATACAATTTCAAGGAGATTGAGGGGAGAGGGTAACAGAAAACAACACGGGTGACAAGCTGGTTGCCCTCCAATCATTTTCGGCCTTGAAAGATAGACTAACATTTTCAATTTCTATTCAGATGAGCCCCTACCAGTTTTTTTTATCCACACATTTTTGGGTTTTAATTTAGACCATACCGTAAAATGTTATCACTAGTTGAGAAGAAAACAAAGAACAAAATGTGAGATTGTGCTTGTCTCTGAGTGGTTGAGGTACAGCTTTGATAAATAGAGGTTCGCCCCAAATCCCAAAACGTTTCTTTTGTCATCAAGCAAATGTTAAAAGTGTGTGTGCTTTGAACGGAAAGAGTACAGGTCTTAGTGCTGGTTATTGGCCCTTGTTTTCCCTTACCTTTGTTGCAAAACTGATATCTTTTGTACTGCGCTGCTCTCAAAGGTGCACAAAAAAATGATTGATGAAAAGGGGCTCGCAAAAGGGGTATACCAAACATGGTGGAGCTTCTGGTAACTCAAGCTGCTGTAACGAGTCATCAAAATAGCAACAGGGGAGGGTGACAGTAGTAATGGCGAGTCCAGCAACGTCGGGGATGGCGATGAAGATAAGCTTGAGTACTACCACGTTTGGATGGTGAAACGCTACATCTGCCTATTTTGACAGCATCTTCGAAAAGCAACAACCTTTTTGGGGATAAACAAAAGGTAATCTAGGGGAGAGGTGTAAATAGCAATGCTAACTTACGCTTACAAATTTGGGGTTGGGGGGGGGGGG